>CM068318.1:15951870-15991870 GCA_034766995.1 Acanthacorydalis orientalis | reverse complement strand
GTGTGTGTGTGGGTCTGTGTGTGTGTGGGTCTGTTTGTGTGTGGGTCTGTGTGTGTGTGGGTCTGTGTGTGTGTGGGTCTGTGTGTGTGTGGGTCTGTGTGTGTGTGGGTCTGTGTGTGTGTGGGTCTGTGTGTGTGTGGGTCTGTGTGTGTGTGGGTCTGTGTGTGTGTGGGTCTGTGTGTGTGTGGGTCTGTGTGTGTGTGGGTCTGTGTGTGTGTGGGTCTGTGTGTGTGTGGGTCTGTGTGTGTGTGGGTCTGTGTGTGTGTGGGTCTGTGTGTGTGTGGGTCTGTGTGTGTGTGGGTCTGTGTGTGTGTGGGTCTGTGTGTGTGTGGGTCTGTGTGTGTGTGGGTCTGTGTGTGTGTGGGTCTGTGTGTGTGTGGGTCTGTGTGTGTGTGGGTCTGTGTGTGTGTGGGTCTGTGTGTGTGTGGGTCTGTGTGTGTGTGGGTCTGTGTGTGTGTGGGTCTGTGTGTGTGTGGGTCTGTGTGTGTGTGGGTCTGTGTGTGTGTGGGTCTGTGTGTGTGTGGGTCTGTGTGTGTGTGGGTCTGTGTGTGTGTGGGTCTGTGTGTGTGTGTGGGTCTGTGTGTGTGTGTGGGTCTGTGTGTGTGTGGATCTGTGTGTGGTTGGGTCTGTGTGTGTGTGGGTCTGTGTGTGTGTGGGTCTGTGTGTGTGAATGAATTTGATTTATCAACAATTTCTGGAAATTGTCTAAAAATGACTTGTGTTTATCGACGATTTTTGGACATTATCTAAAAATGACACCGATTGAACGACGATTTTTGGACATTGTCTAAAATGACTCGAGTTTACCAACGATTTTTGGAAATTGTCTAAAAATGACATGGAATTTACTACGCTTTTGGACATTGTCTAAAAATGACACCAGTTTAATGAATATTTTTGAAAATTGTCTAAAAATGCCTCCGATTTATCGACGATTTTTGGACATTGTTTAAAAATGACTCCGGTTTAAGGACGATTTTTGGACATTTTCTAAAAATGGCTCGACTTGAATGACGATTTTTGGACATTGTCTATAAATGTCTCGACTTCAATGACTATTTTTGGACATTGTCCAAAAATGGCTTGACTTGAATGACGATTTTTGGACATTGTCTAAAACTGACGAGTTTAATGACTATTTTTGGAAATTGTCTAAAAATGAGTCCGATTTATCGACGATTTTTGGACACTGTCTAAAAATGACTTGACTTTAACGACGATTTTTGGACTTTGGCTGAAAACAAGTTCTTTGGGTAAAAGAATGCTTTTTTGGACAATAATCGAATTGAATTGCACACCACGTGATAGATAATTTTAAAACGGATCTAACGATGTGCGATATAAGCCATTTCGCACTTAATTTCGCCTACTTATGGCCGAAAAACTGATTGAAAAATGGGTTTTTTTGCTGAAATAAGGCCATTTTGGAAAATAATCGGATCGAATCGCACACCACGAGATAGATAATTTTAAGACGGATCTAACGATGTGCGATATAAGCCATTTCGCACTTAATTTCGACTACTTATGGCCGAAAAACTGATTGAAAAATGGATTTTTTGGCCGAAATAAGGCCATTTTGGAAAATAATCGGATCGAATCGCACACCACGTGATAGATAAATTCAAGACGCATATAATGATGTGCGACATTACCCATTTAGCACGTAATTTCGACTACTTATGGCCGAAAAACTAATTGAAAAATGGGGTTTTTGGCCGAAATAAGGCCATTTTGGAAAATAATCGGATCGAATCGCACACCACGTGATAGATAATTTCAAGACGCATCTAATGATGTGCGACATTACCCATTTAGCACGTAATTTAGACTACTTATGGCCGAAAAACTAATTGAAAAATGGGTTTTTTGGCCGAAATAAGGCCATTTTGGAAAATAATCGGATCGAATCGCACACCACGAGATAGATAATTTTAAGACGGATCTAACGATGTGCGATACAAGCCATTTCGCACTTAATTTCGCCTACTTATGGCCGAAAAACAGATTGAAAAATGGGTTTTTTGGCTGAAATAAGGCCATTTTGGAAAATAATCGGATCGAATCGCACACCACGTGATAGATAATTTCAAGACGCATCTAATGATGTGCGACATTACCCATTTAGCACGTAATTTAGACTACTTATGGCCGAAAAACTAATTGAAAAATGGGTTTTTTGGCTGAAATAAGGCCATTTTGGAAAATAATCGGATCGAATCGCACACCACGAGATAGATAATTTTAAGACGGATCTAACGATGTGCGATATTATCCATTTCGCACGTAATTTCGACTACTTATGGCCGAAAAACTGATTGAAGAATGGGTTTTTTGGCCGAAATAAGGCCATTTTGGAAAATAATCGGATCGAATCGCACACGCCGAGATAGATAATTTTAAGACGGATCTAACGATGTGCGATATAAGCCATTTCGCACTTAATTTCGACTACTTATGGCCGAAAAACTGATTGAAAAATGGGTTTTTTGGCCGAAATAAGGCCATTTTGGAAAATAATCGGATCGAATCGCACACCACGAGATAGATAATTTTAAGACGGATCTAACGATGTGCGACATTACCCATTTCGCACTTAATTTCGCCTACTTATGGCCGAAAAACTGATTGAAAAATGGGTTTTTTGGCCGAAATAAGGCCATTTTGGAAAATAATCGGATCGAATCGCACACCACGAGATAGATAATTTTAAGACGGATCTAACGATGTGCGATATAAGCCATTTCGCACTTAATTTCGACTACTTATGGCCGAAAAACTGATTGAAAAATGGATTTTTTGGCCGAAATAAGGCCATTTTGGAAAATAATCGGATCGAATCGCACACCACGTGATAGATAAATTCAAGACGCATATAATGATGTGCGACATTACCCATTTAGCACGTAATTTCGACTACTTATGGCCGAAAAACTAATTGAAAAATGGGTTTTTTGGCCGAAATAAGGCCATTTTGGAAAATAATCGGATCGAATCGCACACCACGTGATAGATAATTTTAAGACGGATCTAACGATGTGCGATATAAGCCATTTCGCACTTAATTTCGCCTACTTATGGCCGAAAAACTGATTGAAAAATGGGTTTTTTGGCCGAAATAAGGCCATTTTGGAAAATAATCGGATCGAATCGCACACCACGAGATAGATAATTTTAAGACGGATCTAACGATGTGCGATACAAGCCATTTCGCACTTAATTTCGCCTACTTATGGCCGAAAAACTGATTGAAAAATGGGTTTTTTGGCTGAAATAAGGCCATTTTGGAAAATAATCGGATCGAATCGCACACCACGAGATAGATAATTTTAAGACGGATCTAACGATGTGCGATACAAGCCATTTCGCACTTAATTTCGCCTACTTATGGCCGAAAAACAGATTGAAAAATGGGTTTTTTGGCCGAAATAAGGCCATTTTGGAAAATAATCGGATCGAATCGCACACCACGAGATAGATAATTTTAAGACGGATCTAACGATGTGCAACATTACCCATTTCGCAAGTAATTTCGACTACTTATGGCCGAAAAACTGATTGAAAAATGGGTTTTTTGGCCGAAATAAGGCCATTTAGGAAAATAATCAGATCCAATCGCACACCACGTGATAGATAATTTCAAGACGCATCTAATGATGTGCGACATTATCCATTTCGCACGTAATTTCGACTACTTATGGCCGAAAAACTGATTGAAGAATGGGTTTTTTGGCCGAAATAAGGCCATTTTGGAAAATAATCGGATCGAATCGCACACCACGAGATAGATAATTTTAAGACGGATCTAACGATGTGCGATATTATCCATTTCGCACGTAATTTCGACTACTTATGGCCGAAAAACTGATTGAAGAATGGGTTTTTTGGCCGAAATAAGGCCATTTTGGAAAATAATCGGATCGAATCGCACACGCCGAGATAGATAATTTTAAGACGGATCTAACGATGTGCGATATAAGCCATTTCGCACTTAATTTCGACTACTTATGGCCGAAAAACTGATTGAAAAATGGGTTTTTTGGCCGAAATAAGGCCATTTTGGAAAATAATCGGATCGAATCGCACACCACGAGATAGATAATTTTAAGACGGATCTAACGATGTGCGATATTATCCATTTCGCACGTAATTTCGACTACTTATGGCCGAAAAACTGATTGAAGAATGGGTTTTTTGGCCGAAATAAGGCCATTTTGGAAAATAATCAGATCGAATCGCACACCACGTGATAGATAATTTCAAGACGCATCTAATGATGTGCAACATTACCCATTTCGCAAGTAATTTCGACTACTTATGGCCGAAAAACTGATTGAAAAATGGGTTTTTTGGCCGAAATAAGGCCATTTTGGAAAATAATCGGATCGAATCGCACACCACGAGATAGATAATTTTAAGACGGATCTAACGATGTGCGATACAAGCCATTTCGCACTTAATTTCGCCTACTTATGGCCGAAAAACTGATTAAAAAATGGGTTTTTTGTCCGAAATAAGGCCATTTTGGAAAATAATCGGATCGAATCACACACCACGTGATAGATAATTTCAAGACGCATCTAATGATGTGCGACATTGCCCTTTTCGCACTTAATTTCGACTACTTATGACAGAAAAACTGATTGAAAAATGGTTTTTTTGGCCGAAATAAGGCCATTTTGGAAAATAATCGGATCGAATCGCACACCACGTGATAGATAATTTCAAGACGCATCTAATGATGTGCGACATTACCCATTTCGCACTTAATTACTACTACTTATGACCGAAAAACTGATTGAAAAATGGGTTTTTTGGCCGAAATAAGGCCATTTTGGAAAATAATCGGATCGAATCGCACACCACCGGATAGATAATTTCAAGACGCATCTAATGATGTGCGACATTGCCCATTTCGCACTTAATTTCGACTACTTATGACCGAAAAACTGATTGAAAAATGGGTTTTTTGGCCGAAATAAGGCCATTTTGGAAAATAATCGGATCGAATCGCACACCACGAGATAGATAATTTTAAGACGGATCTAACGATGTGCGACACAAGCCATTTCGCACTTAATTTCGACTACTTATGGCCGAAAAACTAATTGAAAAATGGGGTTTTTGGCCGAAATAAGGCCATTTTGGAAAATAATCGGATCGAATCGCACACCACGTGATAGATAATTTCAAGACGCATCTAATGATGTGCGACATTACCCATTTAGCACGTAATTTAGACTACTTATGGCCGAAAAACTAATTGAAAAATGGGTTTTTTGGCCGAAATAAGGCCATTTTGGAAAATAATCTGGTCGAATCGCACACCACGAGATAGATAATTTTAAGACGGATCTAACGATGTGCGATATAAGCCATTTCGCACTTAATTTCGCCTACTTATGGCCGAAAAACAGATTGAAAAATGGGTTTTTTGGCCGAAATAAGGCCATTTTGGAAAATAATCAGATCCAATCGCACACCACGTGATAGATAATTTCAAGACGCATCTAATGATGTGCGACATTACCCATTTCGCACTTAACTTCGACTACTTATGGCCGAAAAACTGATTGAAAAATGGGTTTTTTGGCCGAAATAAGGCCAATTTGGAAAATAATCGGATCGAATCGCACACCACGTGATAGATAATTTTAAGACGCGTCTAATGATGTACGACATTACCCATTTCGCACTTAACTTCGACTACTTATGGCCGAAAAACTGATTGAAAAATGGGTTTTTTGGCCGAAATAAGGCCATTTTGGAAAATAATCGGATCGAATCGCACACCACGAGATAGATAATTTTAAGACGGATCTAACGATGTGCGATATAAGCCATTTCGCACTTAATTTCGACTACTTATGACCGAAAAACTGATTGAAAAATGGGTTTTTTGGCCGAAATAAGGCCATTTTGGAAAATAATCGAATCGAATCGCACACCACGTGATAGATAATTTTAAGACGCGTCTAATGATGTACGACATTAACCATTTCGCACTTAATTTCGACTACTTATGGCCGAAAAACTGATTGTAAAATGGGTTTTTTGGCCGTAATAAGGCCATTTTGGAAAATAATCGGATCGAATTGCACACCACGAGATAGATAATTTTAAGACGGATCTAACGATGTGCGATATAAGCCATTTCGCACTTAATTTCGCCTAATTATGGCCGAAAAACTGGTTGAAAAATGGTTTTTTTGAGCATAATAAGGCCATTTTGGAAATAATCGGGTCGAATCGCACACCACGTGATAGATAATTTCAAGACGCATATAATGATGTGCGACATTACCCATTTCGCACGTAATTTCGACTACTTATGGCCGAAAAACTGATTGAAAAATGGGTTTTTTGAGCATAATAAGGCCATTTTGGAAAATAATCAGATCCAATCGCACACCACGTGATAGATAATTTTAAGACGGATCTAACGATGTGCGATATAAGCCATTTCGCACTTAATTTCACCTACTTATGGCCGAAAAACAGATTGAAAAATGGGTTTTTTGGCCGAAATAAGGCCATTTTGGAAAATAATCGGATCGAATCGCACACCACGTGATAGATAATTTCAAGACGCATATAATGATGTGCGACATTACCCATTTCGCACGTAATTTCGACTACTTATGGCCGAAAAACTGATTGAAAAATGGGTTTTTTGGCCGAAATAAGGCCATTTTGGAAAATAATCAGATCCAATCGCACACCACGTGATAGATAATTTCAAGACGCATCTAATGATGTGCGACATTATCCATTTCGCACGTAATTTCGACTACTTATGGCCGAAAAACTGATTGAAGAATGGGTTTTTTGGCCGAAATAAGGCCATTTTGGAAAATAATCGGATCGAATCGCACACGCCGAGATAGATAATTTTAAGACGGATCTAACGATGTGCGACATTACCCATTTCGCACTTAATTTCGCCTACTTATGGCCGAAAAACTGATTGAAAAATGGGTTTTTTGGCCGAAATAAGGCCATTTTGGAAAATAATCGGATCGAATCGCACACCACCTGATAGATAATTTCAAGACGCATCTAATGATGTACGACATTAACCATTTCGCACTTAATTTCGACTACTTATGGCCGAAAAACTGATTGTAAAATGGGTTTTTAGGCCGAAATAAGGCCATTTGGAAAATAACCGGATCGAATCGCACACCACCTGATAGATAATTTCAAGACGCATCTAACGATGTGCGACATTGCCCATTTCGCACTTAATTTCGACTACTTATGACCGAAAAACTGATTGAAAAATGGGTTTTTTGGCCGAAATAAGGCCATTTTGGAAAATAATCGGATCGAATCGCACACCACGTGATAGATAATTTTAAGACGGATCTAACGATGTGCGATATAAGCCATTTCGCACTTAATTTCGCCTACTTATGGCCGAAAAACTGGTTGAAAAATGGTTTTTTTGAGCATAATAAGGCCATTTTGGAAATAATCGGGTCGAATCGCACACCACGTGATAGATAATTTCAAGACGCATCTAATGATGTGCGACATTACCCATTTCGCACGTAATTTCGACTACTTATGGCCGAAAAACTGATTGAAAAATGGGTTTTTTGGCCGAAATAAGGCCATTTTGGAAAATAATCGGATCGAATCGCACACCACGAGATAGATAATTTTAAGACGGATCTAACGATGTGCGATATAAGCCATTTCGCACTTAATTTCGCCTACTTATGGCCGAAAAACTGATTGAAAAATGGGTTTTTTGGCCGAAATAAGGCCATTTTGGAAAATAATCGGATCGAATCGCACACCACGAGATAGATAATTTTAAGACGGATCTAACGATGTGCGACACAAGCCATTTCGCACTTAATTTCGCCTACTTATGGCCGAAAAACAGATTGAAAAATTTGAGCATAATAAGGCCATTTTGGAAAATAATCTGGTCGAATCGCACACCACGTGATAGATAATTTTAAGACGCATCTAATGATGTGCGACATTACCCATTTCGCAAGTAATTTCGACTACTTATGGCCGAAAAACTGATTGAAAAATGGGTTTTTTTGGCTGAAATAAGGCCATTTTGGAAAATAATCGGATCGAATCGCACACCACGAGATAGATAATTTTAAGACGGATCTAACGATGTGCGATACAAGCCATTTCGCACTTAATTTCGCCTACTTATGGCCGAAAAACAGATTGAAAAATGCGTTTTTTGGCCGAAATAAGGCCATTTTGGAAAATAATCGGATCGAATCGCACACCACGAGATAGATAATTTTAAGACGCATCTAATGATGTGCAACATTACCCATTTCGCAAGTAATTTCGACTACTTATGGCCGAAAAACTGATTGAAAAATGGGTTTTTTGGCCGAAATAAGGCCATTTTGGAAAATAATCAGATCGAATCGCACACCACGTGATAGATAATTTCAAGACGCATCTAATGATGTGCAACATTACCCATTTCGCAAGTAATTTCGACTACTTATGGCCGAAAAACTGATTGAAAAATGGGTTTTTTGGCCGAAATAAGGCCATTTTGGAAAATAATCGGATCGAATCGCACACCACGAGATAGATAATTTTAAGACGGATCTAACGATGTGCGATATTATCCATTTCGCACGTAATTTCGACTACTTATGGCCGAAAAACTGATTGAAGAATGGGTTTTTTGGCCGAAATAAGGCCATTTTGGAAAATAATCGGATCGAATCGCACACGCCGAGATAGATAATTTTAAGACGGATCTAACGATGTGCGATATAAGCCATTTCGCACTTAATTTCGACTACTTATGGCCGAAAAACTGATTGAAAAATGGGTTTTTTGGCCGAAATAAGGCCATTTTGGAAAATAATCGGATCGAATCGCACACCACGAGATAGATAATTTTAAGACGGATCTAACGATGTGCGATATTATCCATTTCGCACGTAATTTCGACTACTTATGGCCGAAAAACTGATTGAAGAATGGGTTTTTTGGCCGAAATAAGGCCATTTTGGAAAATAATCAGATCGAATCGCACACCACGTGATAGATAATTTCAAGACGCATCTAATGATGTGCAACATTACCCATTTCGCAAGTAATTTCGACTACTTATGGCCGAAAAACTGATTGAAAAATGGGTTTTTTGGCCGAAATAAGGCCATTTTGGAAAATAATCGGATCGAATCGCACACCACGAGATAGATAATTTTAAGACGGATCTAACGATGTGCGATACAAGCCATTTCGCACTTAATTTCGCCTACTTATGGCCGAAAAACAGATTGAAAAATGCGTTTTTTGGCCGAAATAAGGCCATTTTGGAAAATAATCGGATCGAATCGCACACCACGAGATAGATAATTTTAAGACGGATCTAACGATGTGCGACACAAGCCATTTCGCACTTAATTTCGCCTACTTATGGCCGAAAAACAGATTGAAAAATGCGTTTTTTGGCCGAAATAAGGCCATTTTGGAAAATAATCGGATCGAATCGCACACCACGTGATAGATAATTTCAAGACGCATCTAATGATGTGCGACATTACCCATTTAGCACGTAATTTCGACTACTTATGGCGGAAAAACTGGTTGAAAAATTGGTTTTTTGAGCATAATAAGGCCATTTTGGAAAATAATCTGGTCGAATCGCACACCACGTGATAGATAATTTTAAGACGCATCTAATGATGTGCGACATTACCCATTTCGCAAGTAATTTCGACTACTTATGGCCGAAAAACTGATTGAAAAATGGGTTTTTTGGCTGAAATAAGGCCATTTTGGAAAATAATCGGATCGAATCGCACACCACGAGATAGATAATTTTAAGACGGATCTAACGATGTGCGATATAAGCCATTTCGCACTTAATTTCGCCTACTTATGGCCGAAAAACTGATTGAAAAATGGGTTTTTTGGCCGAAATAAGGCCATTTTGGAAAATAATCAGATCCAATCGCACACCACGTGATAGATAATTTCAAGACGCATATAATGATGTGCGACATTACCCATTTAGCACGTAATTTCGCCTACTTATGGCCGAAAAACTGATTGAAAAATGGGTTTTTTGGCCGAAATAAGGCCATTTTGGAAAATAATCAGATCGTATCGCACACCACGTGATAGATAATTTCAAGACGCATATAATGATGTGCGACATTACCCATTTCGCACGTAATTTCGCCTACTTATGGCCGAAAAACTAATTGAAAAATAGGGTTTTTGGCCGAAATAAGGCCATTTTGGAAAATAATCGGATCGAATCGCACACCACGAGATAGATAATTTTAAGACGGATCTAACGATGTGCGATATAAGCCATTTCGCACTTAATTTCACCTACTTATGGCCGAAAAACAGATTGAAAAATGGGTTTTTTGGCCGAAATAAGGCCATTTTGGAAAATAATCGGATCGAATCGCACACCACGTGATAGATAATTTCAAGACGCATATAATGATGTGCGACATTACCCATTTCGCACGTAATTTCGACTACTTATGGCCGAAAAACTGATTGAAAAATGGGTTTTTTGGCCGAAATAAGGCCATTTTGGAAAATAATCGGATCGAATCGCACACCACGAGATAGATAATTTTAAGACGGATCTAACGATGTGCAACATTACCCATTTCGCAAGTAATTTCGACTACTTATGGCCGAAAAACTGATTGAAAAATGGGTTTTTTGGCCGAAATAAGGCCATTTTGGAAAATAATCGGATCGAATTGCACACCACGAGATAGATAATTTTAAGACGGATCTAACGATGTGCGATATAAGCCATTTCGCACTTAATTTCGCCTACTTATGGCCGAAAAACTGATTGAAAAATGGGTTTTTTGGCCGAAATAAGGCCATTTTGGAAAATAATCAGATCCAATCGCACACCACGTGATAGATAATTTCAAGACGCATATAATGATGTGCGACATTACCCATTTCGCACGTAATTTCGCCTACTTATGGCCGAAAAACTGATTGAAAAATGGGTTTTTTGGCCGAAATAAGGCCATTTTGGAAAATAATCGGATCGAATTGCACACCACGAGATAGATAATTTTAAGACGGATCTAACGATGTGCGATATAAGCCATTTCGCACTTAATTTCGCCTACTTATGGCCGAAAAACTGGTTGAAAAATGGTTTTTTTGAGCATAATAAGGCCATTTTGGAAATAATCGGGTCGAATCGCACACCACGTGATAGATAATTTTAAGACGCATCTAATGATGTGCGACATTACCCATTTTGCAAGTAATTTCGACTACTTATGGCCGAAAAACTGATTGAAAAATGGGTTTTTTGGCCGTAATAAGGCCATTTTGGAAAATAATCGGATCGAATTGCACACCACGAGATAGATAATTTTAAGACGGATCTAACGATGTGCGATATAAGCCATTTCGCACTTAATTTCGCCTAATTATGGCCGAAAAACTGGTTGAAAAATGCGTTTTTTGGCCGAAATAAGGCCATTTTGGAAAATAATCGGATCGAATCGCACACCACGTGATAGATAATTTCAAGACGCATCTAATGATGTGCGACATTACCCATTTAGCACGTAATTTCGACTACTTATGGCCGAAAAACTGATTGAAGAATGGGTTTTTTGGCCGAAATAAGGCCATTTTGGAAAATAATCAGATCGAATCGCACACCACGTGATAGATAATTTCAAGACGCATCTAATGATGTGCAACATTACCCATTTCGCAAGTAATTTCGACTACTTATGGCCGAAAAACTGATTGAAAAATGGGTTTTTTGGCCGAAATAAGGCCATTTTGGAAAATAATCGGATCGAATCGCACACCACGAGATAGATAATTTTAAGACGGATCTAACGATGTGCGATATAAGCCATTTCGCACTTAATTTCGACTACTTATGGCCGAAAAACTGATTGAAAAATGGGTTTTTTGGCCGAAATAAGGCCATTTTGGAAAATAATCGGATCGAATCGCACACCACGAGATAGATAATTTTAAGACGGATCTAACGATGTGCGATATTATCCATTTCGCACGTAATTTCGACTACTTATGGCCGAAAAACTGATTGAAGAATGGGTTTTTTGGCCGAAATAAGGCCATTTTGGAAAATAATCAGATCGAATCGCACACCACGTGATAGATAATTTCAAGACGCATCTAATGATGTGCAACATTACCCATTTCGCAAGTAATTTCGACTACTTATGGCCGAAAAACTGATTGAAAAATGGGTTTTTTGGCCGAAATAAGGCCATTTTGGAAAATAATCGGATCGAATCGCACACCACGAGATAGATAATTTTAAGACGGATCTAACGATGTGCGATACAAGCCATTTCGCACTTAATTTCGCCTACTTATGGCCGAAAAACAGATTGAAAAATGCGTTTTTTGGCCGAAATAAGGCCATTTTGGAAAATAATCGGATCGAATCGCACACCACGAGATAGATAATTTTAAGACGGATCTAACGATGTGCGACACAAGCCATTTCGCACTTAATTTCGCCTACTTATGGCCGAAAAACAGATTGAAAAATGCGTTTTTTGGCCGAAATAAGGCCATTTTGGAAAATAATCGGATCGAATCGCACACCACGTGATAGATAATTTCAAGACGCATCTAATGATGTGCGACATTACCCATTTAGCACGTAATTTCGACTACTTATGGCCGAAAAACTGGTTGAAAAATGGTTTTTTTGAGCATAATAAGGCCATTTTGGAAATAATCGGGTCGAATCGCACACCACGTGATAGATAATTTCAAGACGCATCTAATGATGTGCGACATTACCCATTTCGCACGTAATTTCGACTACTTATGGCCGAAAAACTGATTGAAAAATGGGTTTTTTGGCCGAAATAAGGCCATTTTGGAAAATAATCGGATCGAATCGCACACCACGTGATAGATAATTTTAAGACGGATCTAACGATGTTCGATATAAGCCATTTCGCACTTAATTTCGCCTACTTATGGCCGAAAAACTGATTGAAAAATGGGTTTTTTGAGCATAATAAGGCCATTTTGGAAAATAATCAGATCCAATCGCACACCACGTGATAGATAATTTCAAGACGCATCTAATGATGTGCAACATTACCCATTTCGCAAGTAATTTCGACTACTTATGGCCGAAAAACTGATTGAAAAATGGGTTTTTTGGCCGAAATAAGGCCATTTTGGAAAATAATCGGATCGAATCGCACACCACGAGATAGATAATTTTAAGACGGATCTAACGATGTGCGATATTATCCATTTCGCACGTAATTTCGACTACTTATGGCCGAAAAACTGATTGAAGAATGGGTTTTTTGGCCGAAATAAGGCCATTTTGGAAAATAATCGGATCGAATCGCACACGCCGAGATAGATAATTTTAAGACGGATCTAACGATGTGCGATATAAGCCATTTCGCACTTAATTTCGACTACTTATGGCCGAAAAACTGATTGAAAAATGGGTTTTTTGGCCGAAATAAGGCCATTTTGGAAAATAATCGGATCGAATCGCACACCACGAGATAGATAATTTTAAGACGGATCTAACGATGTGCGACATTACCCATTTCGCACTTAATTTCGCCTACTTATGGCCGAAAAACTGATTGAAAAATGGGTTTTTTGGCCGAAATAAGGCCATTTTGGAAAATAATCGGATCGAATCGCACACCACGAAATAGATAATTTCAAGACGCATCTAATGATGTGCGACATTACCCATTTCGCACGTAATTTCGACTACTTATGGCCGAAAAACTGATTGAAAAATGGGTTTTTTGGCCGAAATAAGGCCATTTTGGAAAATAATCGGATCGAATCGCACACCACGAGATAGATAATTTTAAGACGGATCTAACGATGTGCGATATAAGCCATTTCGCACTTAATTTCGCCTACTTATGGCCGAAAAACTGATTGAAAAATGGGTTTTTTGGCCGAAATAAGGCCATTTTGGAAAATAATCAGATCGAATCGCACACCACGTGATAGATAATTTCAAGACGCATCTAATGATGTGCAACATTACCCATTTCGCAAGTAATTTCGACTACTTATGGCCGAAAAACTGATTGAAAAATGGGTTTTTGGCCGAAATAAGGCCATTTTGGAAAATAATCGGATCGAATCGCACACCACGTGATAGATAATTTTAAGACGCATCTAATGATGTGCGACATTACCCATTTCGCACGTAATTTCGACTACTTATGGCCGAAAAACTGATTGAAAAATGGGTTTTTTGGCCGAAATAAGGCCATTTTGGAAAATAATCGGATCGAATCGCACACCACGTGATAGATAATTTCAAGACGCATCTAATGATGTGCGACATTACCCATTTAGCACGTAATTTCGACTACTTATGGCGGAAAAACTGGTTGAAAAATTGGTTTTTTGAGCATAATAAGGCCATTTTGGAAAATAATCTGGTCGAATCGCACACCACGTGATAGATAATTTTAAGACGCATCTAATGATGTGCGACATTACCCATTTCGCAAGTAATTTCGACTACTTATGGCCGAAAAACTGATTGAAAAATGGGTTTTTTGGCTGAAATAAGGCCATTTTGGAAAATAATCGGATCGAATCGCACACCACGAGATAGATAATTTTAAGACGCATCTAATGATGTGCAACATTACCCATTTCGCAAGTAATTTCGACTACTTATGGCCGAAAAACTGATTGAAAAATGGGTTTTTTGGCCGAAATAAGGCCATTTTGGAAAATAATCGGATCGAATCGCACACCACGAGATAGATAATTTTAAGACGGATCTAACGATGTGCGATATTATCCATTTCGCACGTAATTTCGACTACTTATGGCCGAAAAACTGATTGAAGAATGGGTTTTTTGGCCGAAATAAGGCCATTTTGGAAAATAATCAGATCGAATCGCACACCACGTGATAGATAATTTCAAGACGCATCTAATGATGTGCAACATTACCCATTTCGCAAGTAATTTCGACTACTTATGGCCGAAAAACTGATTGAAAAATGGGTTTTTTGGCCGAAATAAGGCCATTTTGGAAAATAATCGGATCGAATCGCACACCACGAGATAGATAATTTTAAGACGGATCTAACGATGTGCGATATTATCCATTTCGCACGTAATTTCGACTACTTATGGCCGAAAAACTGATTGAAGAATGGGTTTTTTGGCCGAAATAAGGCCATTTTGGAAAATAATCGGATCGAATCGCACACGCCGAGATAGATAATTTTAAGACGGATCTAACGATGTGCGATACAAGCCATTTCGCACTTAATTTCGCCTACTTATGGCCGAAAAACAGATTGAAAAATGGGTTTTTTGGCTGAAATAAGGCCATTTTGGAAAATAATCGGATCGAATCGCACACCACGAGATAGATAATTTTAAGACGGATCTAACGATGTGCGATATTATCCATTTCGCACGTAATTTCGACTACTTATGGCCGAAAAACTGATTGAAGAATGGGTTTTTTGGCCGAAATAAGGCCATTTTGGAAAATAATCAGATCGAATCGCACACCACGTGATAGATAATTTCAAGACGCATCTAATGATGTGCAACATTACCCATTTCGCACGTAATTTCGACTACTTATGGCCGAAAAACTGATTGAAAAATGGGTTTTTTGGCCGAAATAAGGCCATTTTGGAAAATAATCGGATCGAATCGCACACCACGTGATAGATAATTTCAAGACGCATCTAATGATGTGCGACATTACCCATTTAGCACGTAATTTCGACTACTTATGGCGGAAAAACTGGTTGAAAAATTGGTTTTTTGAGCATAATAAGGCCATTTTGGAAAATAATCAGATCGAATCGCACACCACGTGATAGATAATTTCAAGACGCATCTAATGATGTGCAACATTACCCATTTCGCAAGTAATTTCGACTACTTATGGCCGAAAAACTGATTGAAAAATGGGTTTTTTGGCCGAAATAAGGCCATTTTGGAAAATAATCGGATCGAATCGCACACCACGAGATAGATAATTTTAAGACGGATCTAACGATGTGCAACATTACCCATTTCGCAAGTAATTTCGACTACTTATGGCCGAAAAACTGATTGAAAAATGGGTTTTTTGGCCGAAATAAGGCCATTTTGGAAAATAATCAGATCCAATCGCACACCACGTGATAGATAATTTCAAGACGCATCTAATGATGTGCGACATTACCCATTTCGCACGTAATTTCGCCTACTTATGGCCGAAAAACTGGTTGAAAAATGGTTTTTTTGAGCATAACAAGGCCATTTTGGAAAATAATCTGGTCGAATCGCACACCACGAGATAGATAATTTTAAGACGGATCTAACGATGTGCGACATTACCCATTTCGCAAGTAATTTCGACTACTTATGGCCGAAAAACTGATTGAAAAATGGGTTTTTTGGCTGAAATAAGGCCATTTTGGAAAATAATCGGATCGAATCGCACACCACGAGATAGATAATTTTAAGACGGATCTAACGATGTGCGACATTACCCATTTCGCACTTAATTTCGCCTACTTATGGCCGAAAAACTGATTGAAAAATGGGTTTTTTGGCCGAAATAAGGCCATTTTGGAAAATAATCGGATCCAATCGCACACCACGTGATAGATAATTTCAAGACGCGTCTAATGAAGTACGACATTACCCATTTCGCACTTAACTTCGACTACTTATGGCCGAAAAACTGATTGAAGAATGGGTTTTTTGGCCGAAATAAGGCCATTTTGGAAAATAATCGGATCGAATTGCACACCACGTGATAGATAATTTTAAGACGGATCTAACGATGTGCGATATAAGCCATTTCGCACTTAATTTCGCCTACTTATGGCCGAAAAACTTTTTGGAAAATGGGTTTTTTGGCCGAAATAAGGCCATTTTGGAAAATAATCGGATCGAATCGCACACCACGTGATAGATAATTTTAAGGCACATCTAGCGATGTGCGATATTCGCCATTTCGTACTTAATTTCGTCTATTTATAGCTGAAAAACTGGTTGAAAAATGGGTTTTTTGGGCAAAATTAGTTCTTTTTATACAAAAATCGAATCGAATTGCACACCACATGGCAGATAATTTTAAGACGCATCTAACAATGTGCGATATTAGCCATTTTGCACTTAATTTCGATTACTTACAGCCGAAAATCTGGTTCACGACTGGATTTTTTGGTCAAAATAAGCCCTTTTTGGAACATAATTCAATCGAATTACACACCACGTGATAGAGAATTTTGAGACCTATCTAACCATGTACGACATTAGCTGTTTCGCACTTAATTTCGACTACTTATTGCCGAAAAACTGGTTCAAGACTGGATTTTTTGATCAAAATAAGGTCTTTTTAGAAAATAACTATAAATAATTTTTAACTATTGTTGAAACAAGTTGTAGACATTGTTTTGAAATCTCTGGCGCCAAACAATGAATTGGTAAAATGGACAAAATATTTGATTCCACTAAGTATTTTTAGATAATCTCTAAAATTTACTAGTACTGGACTATGAATTCATGGAAATGTAAAATATTCAACTAATTTCAACTAATGCTGTGACGATTTTGACATTGTCTTAAAATAATAGATACGTGTATTATATGTACGCATACATTATAAAGTACTAAATATAATAAATTCACAATAAATTAATAAACTATTAACTTAGATTATAGAGAAAAATATATTAATATTTTCCTTACTTAAATATCAAGTGTCTAAGTTTTTATATATGCTCGTGTTTAAAAAGTATTAAGTATGTTAATAAACTCACATCATACAGTATAATTTATATTTATCATTTTCCCATTTAAATAGCAAGTATATCCATATTTATATAAGAATGGACACGTGTGTATAAGTATTTAATGGGTTATAAAATATAATAAGTTAATAAACTATTAAATTACATTATAAAGTACAATATATTAATAGCTTTCCATTTAAATAGCAAGTACTTCATAAGTATGTACGTATGCATGTACTTAATAAATATGTTAATAAACTGACATGTATAACTTATTATATATTTGAATTTAAACATCTTTTACACAGTTATGGTGGACACAGCAAACAAAAAAGTAATGAAAACAACCTACCTTATAATATTTTACAAAAACTAGCATGCACAGTAGTAAACTTCCACATAAGACAATTAGGATGCGTGCCCTTCTGTATGTATGGTGCAATGTGTGATGAACTACACAGTGTATTCTGAAATAGAAATGAAATAATGTAACTGTAATTATTGTATTTGTATTTTATAAATACATTAACAAATTTATATATATTACTTATGTATACTACACACACACATATATATATATATATAATTACTTTAAAAATATTCTTATCAAATTTTGCACATCTATTTAAGAATATTGATTTAGTAACTAATTCATTTTTAAATTTAAATTACTTAAGTAAACATGATTTAATAAAAATAATTTTTTTAAGAATGAAAATGAATTTTAAACATTGATCAGTTATTTAAAAAGGAATACACCATAATGATTATAAAAATTAAAAATCTTTAAATATATAATACCTTCATATACGTAAACTTAATTTTTTGATATTCCAGTTTTTGTTCTCCTCTTTAGAAATCTGTATACGTAACTGACTCTTTTTCCGAGGTCCTTTCGTTTCGTAGATCTCGCAAGGGGTGCCATTATACATTTCAATAGTTTTCTTTCGTGCAGAACTTGATATACTTTTCAATGAACACCTCTTAACCACAATGGAAAATTGTATAAAATTATATATGGATGTAAGTTAATACTTCCTCAGATATTAATGTAATCATTTTGTCCAAAAAGAGTGAGTTTTTCGTTTCAGACATTCCCTGTTTAACACACAGGTATTGGTAATCTTTTTTCCTTTGACATGTGGAAGTAACCCGGCCTGAAGAATTGATTCGTTATATTCAGAACATCGACGTAGTGGACCTGTAACAATTTTCTCTATATGATATTTAAAACGTATAGTATTATTTACCTAATTTAGTACAATTGTTACTTGCGACTTCCATATCTGTACAGTATTTAGTATCGACTGTCCAAAACGAGACATTGATGTGAAATGTCGAAACATATACGTTATATTTAATCATAACAGTTTACGGTTAAGTAACATGTAACAACAGTCTTTATCTATACATGTAACTAATCATAGATAAAGACTCTAACCATTGATAAAAGACTCCAACTATATACTCTCTCTAACCATGGATCAATCAGATCATAGATTCACTTTGCATGTTGTACAGGCTCGTACTGACATAAATCATGTAAACTTTTCTATTAAAAAAATATATTAGTTTTATTTCATGTCAGAATTAGTAAATAATTAATTTATAAATTTGAAAGTACCTTAATATATTTCAATTTAACTCTCGATTGACATAAAAAATCGTCATATTTGTACAAAATTTTTAACATATTTATATATAATTGATCACAGAGACGGACTTTCAAAATTACACAAATGTCGCTAGGCTCATAACATCATAATATAAATACTAACAAAATTAAGTGTAATTTAATTTAATCAATTATTTCTTATTAACTTTATATAATTCTTTTAATAAAGTTCCATTAAAATGTTCTATTTTTATAATAATGTTCAAAAATGTTAACACACACACACGTACAAGCTATATTATATATTAAAAATTTCTTCCCACATAAGATACATTTTTGCACCATTTATCAATATTTGAAATTTGTGGTATATAAATTTTATTAAAAGAATAGTTGATATACCTTCATTTTTAATTAGTTAGTATTATGTCGTTTGTAAAAACGAATATTTTTTCTAATATTTAAATTCTCTAATAAAAAACAGAAACCATTATATATTGAAAAAATAATTTAAAATTTGCTATTTTTTAAGTAATCAGTAATTTTTAATATCCATCAATTTGAGAATAATGGTTTATTTTCTTTTATTATATGAGATTCAAAATGTTAAGTATTTTTTTAGTTATATATATATATATATATATATATATATATATATATATATATATATATATATGTCACGTATTAAAATTAATGGTTTCCACTCGGCTCGCCGTTATTATCCGATACATACTATTTAATTACATATGCTTATATTGTAAAAAAGTTATACAATTACCTATACGTACGGTATCTTATTGGGATGGAGTTTGGTAATTTTCAGGGGCCATATACATAATATGGTGGCTGTTATTGTTAATCGATGGTAATGTGAAGATAATCATTACCAGCTATCAATTTATTAGTCATTATTTATTATTAATATAATCCGAATAAGTGATAACAATGAATTTATGTTATTTATCTTTATATTGTCATCTGTGCAATAAACGTTGAGACATGAACTTTTACATTTGTCGTCAAGGTATACATCATGCAGTCATATACATAAATAAAAATTAAACTTATCCTTATCCTATTAGATCTCTAATCTTTGTTCAGTTCTATTTAGAGTAGAATTTATGTTGCCAATATGACGTTCACACATGCAGGAGGCGCCGGATATAAGAATGCTGTTTAAATTATATAATTTTCTCATGTATTTATGATATCTCACCTTTAATGGCAGTTTGAATAATACATTTGTAACACAAAAAATAACATGCTAAATGTGTACGTATATATATATATATATATATATATATATATATATATATATATATATATATATATATATATACGTATATATTATATATATATATATATATACATATATATATATATATATATATATATATATATATATATATATATATACAAATTTGTGTGTGTATATACATGATCACCTGTTTTATTTTTATTACAAAATAAAATTATTTTAATACATCTCGTTTTACAATACATATAAGTTTAATACATAAATGTTACAAAATTAAAACATAATAGTTTTAAATGACAATAGTAGTCACATGCAGGTACGGTCATGAAATATTAATAACATTATATTTTAAAAATATTAAATGTATTGATAATGATTTGTAAATAATAATACTTATCAGTTTACTAATATTAATATTTTTTTTAAATAAAGCACTGTATAATTAATAGAAAGTTTAAATATACTTATTGAATGCAAAGCATCCAGTATTAGGATTTCTAATATAAAACATGCTTTTAATTGTTTGGAACAATGTAATTCGCTAGAAAATCGATGCTAGATCGTGGTGTAAACTGCAGTATAAAGTTGAAAGCCGTTTTTTTTGAGTGTAATTCGGCGAGAAGTGATAAACTAATCTGCTAGCCAATTTCGCGAATAATATATTTACTGCTGGTATTATTCTGAGACACGATGATCTTAAATTTCAAAGCCACGTGCATCGCTAGTAATGCTCTGCAGTTGCAATAATATTATGCTTAAGTCTAACGATGGTCTAGGATATGCAGAATGAATTATTCTATGAAATAGGAAAAAAGAAAGTCGCATTCCATTGTAATCTATGAAAGCTCGTTACGTTTGTGAATATATGAACGGTACATTGGAAATATATTCTATTCTAAACAGAAATTAACGAAGACCAGAGATCTGATACACAATAGTTGAAGAAAGATAACGTTAGTATTTATTTATGTATGCGAATAAATTGCATACCGTAACAGCAAGACTTGGAAGGTCATATCTCTGTGATGACCGTGCAGATGGCGTTTTAAAGTTAAATTAATGATAATCATAGTTATCGCTTATTTGCTGATTATTTATTGTTATAATATGGAAATGTAAAAATAATTAATCACTTAATAATCATCAATGAATTGACTGCTATGATGCTTGTCATCTCATTAGCATCTGCAGGGATAATCGCTGGAAAATAGATCATCAATTATCTCAGATAAGTGTTGGTGTCTTAGATTCCACTCATAGGGAGATTCTTTGTTCTTTTAAGAGAGCCATGGCTTCTTTCTAGCTTTGAAGCCTTTCAGACCGGCTTCATTAAGCCTTCTTTTCGCAGTCCTTGCAGAAATTGATCTTCCGATTTCTCCGTCAAGTAAGTAGCGTGCTCAGACGAAGATTTTTCTGATCTTTCATAGACTTCCTTATCGATTTCCTATCCTCACACTCCGTAGTAACCCTTTTGCGATCTGTTTTTTTATCTATTGTCATGTGATCCGGTATCCTCGAACCGTTTAATTGCATATTGTACGACTCGACGCGAACATTTAACAATTTTGGAGATTTCTACTTAAGATTTCCCTTGTTCATTTCCTTTTTTTTTGCAAACTTAGTTCACTTTTTTAGCCATTACTACGGTAAACCAACTGACTTTCAATATTAACCATCAATAAATACAGTTGAGAAGCATACATTCACTATGAGCAGTGACCACAAACTGAACCGTTTTTTCCAAAAAACAATAGGTACCAACTTTTGTAGGCCAGATGTTTTACAACCCTTAATAAATATTGACCATTGTTTTATTCATTATTTGAGGTTGCTGATGAAATGATAAGAAACAATAGAAAGGTTTTTAAGAAATACTTTTGACGATTAAATAACAATACGAGTGCTCAATAATTTTGGCTAAGCTCTATGTATATATATATATATATATATATATATATACATATATATATATATATATTTATACATAAATGAAAACTAATACTAATACTAAATGAAAACTAATTCTGTCTTTCTATAACGTATATTTTGTATATTCCAGTAAAATTAGGAAACACATGATCTACTTTTAATTATGTAAATATACAACTGAAAACAAATCGTATTTAATTAAATTTTTGTGTTATCGTTTATTTAGATCTTTGTAATATTCATTGATAACGGTGTAAATTATGGAAAAAATTGAAGTAATGTCTTTCTTTTTTATAAATTACTCTTTTGAAAAAATTGTTGAAAGTTAAGTAGTTCTCGACAGTGGCCAGTGTTTTTGTTTCAAAATCAAAGTTTTCGATTATAACTTTTAACTATTAAAATCCACTTCAATAACTTTTAAATTTACATCATAATAATTTTTTTGCATAGAAATAAATGTTATTCTATAATGACTGTTTATTATTATTGATAAAATATTATTCCAAATATGACTGTTTTACCATGAATTTTATATTTTCTCTCTCTATATATTGACATGGCATGACTGCGGTTGTTATACAAACATATATATATATATATATATACACACACATATATATATATATATATATAAATATATATATATATATATACATAATTAGATTTTTATGCGTTTATATGACTATTAAAACGCTTATAATTTTAATGAAAACGATTGTCTAGTGTTGAATAAATGAAGGTGACTTAAAAAAATAATTATAGTTTACAACTTAAACATGTTACTGGAAAAATGTTTAAAAATAAAAACCACTGATTATAATGGTGATGATCTTAATTTGGCATGGAAGAAACATGTCAAAAAATATTTGATTAACTACAATAACAAATTTTGTCTCCAGAGCATTGAAATTTAATTAGGTGCGAAGTTCATTTTATTTATTATATTTAATTTTAATCTAAAAAGTCGATTCATTTGGCTGAACTATGTTAAATTCATGTAAAGTATATAAAAAAAATCGTTCAAAAATGCTAACAAGGGTAATCACACTATAGAATGATATTATTTGCAAGAAAATTAAAAACAGCTACATTAATGCTTATTATAATAATGAAAAATCTATTGTTATCGTGTTAAATAATACTGGATAAATGAACGTGAATTAATAAACACAAAAAAATGTTTTGAAAAACAATATTTTGTATTTGTTCGAATGATTTATCTCGTTTTTCATTTATTTCTATTGATATCAATTATGATTAATTGATAAATCAAATTAAAAACACAAGAGTACAGCTGTTCAATTCTTGTTTTATTTACCTAATTTATTACTTCTGTGCATTAAAATGATTTAATTATTTATTGGAGTCATTTATAATGCTAACAGAATTTTTATAAGTGTTCATTATAATTATTATTATCTTAACTACACATAGAAGATTTTCGCAAATTAAAAAAAGTTATATATATATATATATATATATATATATATTATATATATATATATATATATATATATGCATTAAACGAGAACGAAAATATTGTAATTAATATAGAGTTGAATTAAAACAATCTAACAAGTATGATACAAATTATTAACGTAAATAAAATTTATAGACAATAACAGGATTTTTTTTATAAATCTTTCAGACTCACCGCTTAGCATCAATTCATACAGGTATTTTTTTATAAAGATTTCAATTCTGTTTTCTGATTTACTACAGCGTCTGAATGCTCAATGTGTAATTTAAATTCGGGATGTGCGTAGAAGGAAAGATATAGATTTTAGTATTCTGAAACAGCATACAGGAATAAGACTTGTTTTCGTCATTATTTTACCGAAACAAAAATCGAATTCTACTACCTGCAATAAAAATATAATAGTTTATAAATATTATAATTTCAAAGTTCAGTATAAATACATATATATATATATATATATATATATATATATATATATATATATATATATATATATATATATATATATATATATATATATATATATATGTACGTATGTATTGAAGTTGGTTTTATTTTTATTTTTAAATATTTACATTTTGTTCAATTTTACGGAAACGTTGAGGAAAGACAAAAAATGGAAAATGATTCAAATCAAATATTTTGTATTTTGATAAAATAAAACATTATTAATAGTTTTCAATATGACCAAGTCCACTATTCAAATTTAAAGTTTAAATATGTCTCTTTAAGAGAATAAATCGTA
This sequence comes from Acanthacorydalis orientalis, assembly GCA_034766995.1. Classification (NCBI taxonomy): domain Eukaryota; kingdom Metazoa; phylum Arthropoda; class Insecta; order Megaloptera; family Corydalidae; genus Acanthacorydalis; species Acanthacorydalis orientalis. The sequence goes on along the minus strand of CM068318.1, from coordinate 15,967,069 downwards.
TGATAAAAATTCGAAGAATTACCAAACTTTTGATTTTTATTGATTTCCATTTTCAATATGTTCCTAGAAGATTTCAATGAAGAAGGCAGTGGTTTCAATATGCAGGAATGCAGTTCATTTTAGGAATGAATGCCTGCATGAAAGATTGATAATTGATTAAAACTATTTTTATATTTTTATATTTAAATTTTTAGTGCCTGATCATTATTTATTATTAAATTTCTATCTTTTTGGACGCTTTGCAACTTACTTAAATATATAAACTAAAATTGTAATTTAATTTGGTCATCTATCTCCCTCCGATTTGCATCTTCTCTACAATATTGTTAAATTATAAATAGAATTTAATTTCAATATTTTTTTTGGATAACATTTGAAACAGATTATCTAAATATATTGTTATTATTATTACCTTACAAGTGATTAATCATGTTTTTGAATTAGATTTATCGAATTATTTCCGATTTAATGATTTGGTCATGTCTTATCGTGAATCAAGAATGAAAATTAAAAAAAAATGTTTGGATTAAATACTAACTTTATTCAAATGTGTGGCATTTATAATAATTTCAATTATATTTCTTTTTGGAATACCAGTGGGGTAAATAATAAAACGTTGACTTTGGATTTACCTTAACAAAATAAATGACCGTACGAAAATGTATTCATGACGTCAAGGAGGAAATTGTGTACACGAAGTTTACAACGTATGTCGTTATATGACGTCATAGATACTTGATGAAAATGATGCTTTTCGTAAATTACTTTTTGATGAACCGACGTGAAGTACACGCGCGCTGAACATCAAGCGTGGAGATTTGTTCGGGGCGAGTTGAGATTGTCGATTTTCCATCTGTTTCTTGCGTACAATGTCCATGGATCCGGTATAAAATTACGCCCGAGTTTGTTTAGTAACACTGTCTGTAGTCACCGATATCCGTATACGCCATCGTCGCTGCATGACAAAAAAATATAGTCATTAAAAAATATAACGAGCGAATCGATCATAAGAGTGACGCAATCAGTCATGTGGAATTACGTTTACTGCGTGTTTTTGTTGGAAATAAATTTAAACGGGACTTTGAAAATAATTGGTTTACGAAATGGTTATTTAAAAAAAAACGCTCCGATATCATCTGCGTGCATGCTGTCATATTGACTTTACGCTTTAATTCATCATTTTTGTATGGGAAGTTGACTACTGAATGCAGTTTTTTAAAGTTATTATGTTATTTAATCGAACTGTATTCTATTTGACATATTAATGATTTCAATACACAACTGATGGATCACAGAAACATTTTCTTTCATTTTTATTTACATATAATGAACGAATATACAATTATATGTATGCAAGAAGCATCTATAACCACACACACACACACACATATATATATATATATATATATGTGCTGAATGGATGTTAAATCTAAATGCCCACAAAAGAGCATCTGTATAAAACCAAAGAACCGTTGAATAACTAAAATATATTTTGAATGATAACACAGCCTTATTTACATGGAAAATGGTACATTAAGCAATATGTTTGTGTGTATGTATATAGATATATATATATATAAAGGGTTTTTCAATAGGGACGCAATTTTTTAAGAGGTTATATTTCACAGATGTTAAACTGACAACTGTATTTTTTTTTTCATATTTGTTAAGTTTTGCCATTTTCATTTTTAGTTAAAATATTACAATTTTATTATTATGAAAAAGGTCGTTCTATAAAAAATACATTTCGTAAATTACGCGATATTTATTCTCGACATACTCGTCCATCCAAATCAACAATTCTTTGATTAGTGAGTAAATTTGAAGAGACTGGATCGCTTAAAGATAAAGGAATACGAACACGTGCTAGTGATCTTTTGTCTAGTGATTTTTTGTGAACAGAACTGAATAACATTGATCTGGAGGACATGTGGTTCCAACAGGACGGTACCACAAACCACACAGCTGGTGAAACAATTGATATATTGAGGAGGACATTTTCTGGTCGTGTTATTTCTAGAAATGAAGACATTAATTGGCTACTGAGATCATGAGATTTAATGCCGTTGGAGTATATTATTTGGGGCTACGTTAAAGTATAGATGTACGCCAATAATCTTAAAATAATTTCTGACCTAAAAGAGGAATTCTGAAGAGTAATTGGTTAGATAGAGCCTCAGTTATGTAGGGATGTTATTGAAAATTTAACAAAAGAATGGTTATTTGTAAGAAAGTAAGTGGCAGTCACATAATATTATTTTTTATTTATATATAGTAAATTACCAACGATTATTTTCAATAAAGAAACCTGAAATTCCAGCGCAAATTCTGTTTTATTTCAAATTTAAAAAAAGCGTCATTGAAACCTTGAACATACTGATCATTATCATGAATCTTTTACATGTTTTACTACATATATATATATATATATATTATTAATTAAGTATATTACATAATATGTATTAGAAAATAATAAGTTGTTCATATATATTTTAATAAGAAAAAAAATAAATATCTAAATTATTTGTTAGATGAATTATATGATTCCTATTCTATATTGACTGTCTGTTTTGAAAACGGGCGCTAATGACCTTAGTTGTCGAAGAAATCATATATATATATATATATATATATATATATATCTTATGGTCAATAATATATCACTAAAATCGCAGTTGAAAATATTACTTCATTCCTTATCTTTAATTTTTATAAAATATGTTTTACAATCATAGATTTTGTATAAATATAATTTATGATATTTAATCAATATGATTAAATATTTCGATATCTTTAGCGTCATTAAAAATAAGTTTGATTAAAATTGTAGATGTAAATTGAGCGCATTCTTTTTAATTAATTTTTTAAGAAGGTTGTCAATATTGACAGTTATTAAATGATTGACGAACGGCTTCGTAAATGAAGAAAGACGTTAACTATAACCTTAATCCATTCACTACGATGTCATTTTTAATAATATTTTGTGAAATGATGTTAAAAATAAACCAAAAAACAATATATGACTCAAAATAATATATCTAATACTGTTATCGAGCTGCTAAAATTAATTTATAGTAAAATTAATGAAAAATTTTATGACAGTCTTTGAACCATTCTGTTAAAATTGATTACATTTTGATTAGTTCAGTACGGAAGAGAAGTTGCGCTCGTTCACAGACAGTAATGTTTAAAGAGGAATTATCGTTGCAAACAACTTCTTACTAATTTATTATCTTCGAGATAAAGTAAACTTTCAAATAAACTATACGATTGTTTGAATTCTATTTATTAAGTCGATTCAAACAAAAGTAGAAGTAAACTATGTATAGAGTATACAAGGCGTATAGTATTAATAAGAACAGACAATGATAGATCAGGATTAAGGATAAAAGAGCCAGTCTGCGGAGACCGATCATTCTACAATATTTACGACATGTTAAATAAATGAATAGGTCTGTATAAAAAAGTTTTACACTAAAAGAAAACTTAGAAAATAGGAAAAAAATATTTTATGTTCTATATATATATATATATATATATATATATATATATATATATATATATATATATATATATATACTCGTATATGCACCAGGTATATACATAATATAACTATGTAAATAATATTTATTTAATTTTCACTGTAATACAATGTATATTTTTTGATTTTTGAGAATATTTTTATTTTTGATTTTATGTTGTCTATGAATACATATTTTTAATTTAGTTTTAAGTAAAAATAAAATTGCACATTACGTTGAAAACAATAGTTTTTAACTCTTAAGTTCATTGAAAGTTGTTTTCGATAGTATTTTTTTAAATAATTTAAAAAATTATAAAAATATTGTTGTCACATTTTATATACTTCTACATATTTGTATCTATCTATTTCTCTTTTTAATTTTAACATATCGATATTTGAAAGCAGTCTCAACAGATTAAGAGTTGATTTTTGAGACAGTTGTCAGTGCTACACAAACTCTTTAGAGTATGATCAGTCATTCTGTCACGACTTACTGTTTGATTTAAATCTACTATAAATAATTTTTATAGTAAGGCGAATTTGAGGCTTAATTTGAATTCACAATATATTATTTGGTATTCATTTAGTATAATATATTTCTATTATTATTTTGTAATTTATTATATGGACTGAAATGAGTTGTTTCTGTCTAACATTAATGTTGCATTTTCTTATCATTTGTTAATTACACAGTGTACGCATTGTCACACTTTAATTTTTTTTTCCAATAAATATATTAATAGCAAAATATTATTGATCAACTATTATAATTTGTAAAATTATTTTTTTATTAAAAATACACGGGTTAAGGACAATACTTTTAACCGGTTATGATTTTTTAATTTTCGATATAAGAACCGATGTATTCATTGTAAATTATAGAAAGAGAGAAATGTTTGACAAATATAAAAGATAATAGTGGAAGTTTTATTTAAGTTTATTATTTTTTTGTCAATGGATTATAGGTGTGAAGTAAAACATAATTTAATTTTTATATTTTCATAATCGTTGTGCAGAATGTTAGTTTTAAAACCGTAAAACTATTTGCGTTCGTGTTTATTTTAAACTTGTTAAATATTCTATAGTTGCTTTTTTGTGTAACTGTTTCTAATCAAGTTTTTAATGGAATTTTAAAAAAATGTTACTCAATTTGCAGTTACCTTTGATGGACGGTATTAAAAATTTCTCAGAAATTTTGTAACTAACCATTTTCATATCGTCGACAGATAAACATACATCAAAGACATATTATGAGAATGAAAAGCACCGCAAAATCATTATCTCGTGCACGTTAACGAAATGCTGACAGCACACTGAAAACATACCATGCATACAACATGTATACACACACACACACAATATCTGTGTACGCGTTCTGTTACCCACAATCGATACCCAGTTCCACAGTAACGTTCGTCACCACCGTAACCACACGATGGCAGACAACCACCATTTGGACATCAACAAACGTGACATGTGGAGGATCTGTGGATGCGTTGACCATAACTTTTGTACACACGACGACCGAGAGTATATCAATCATGTTACGACGGATATACTTGTCCTTTTGTACATACGTGTTCGCAAACAGGACTGCCTAGTTGTCAGATCAGCTAGTCGTATGTTTACAGTCGCAAAAAGGATACCACGAACAGCAGTGGTGTTACTGCTTTGGTGGCACAAAAGGATAAATGAAACGTTTAGCCGAAACAACAGATCTATGTACATTCCCATCCATCCACATGTACATATATATATATATATATATATATATATATACATACATATATATATATATATATATATATATATATATATATATATATGTGAATACAACATTGTATATGCACAAGTTGGAAAGTGTGAAGTTAAAATTTAAGAAAAACAATCAATGCTTTTTTTTAATATTGTATTATTAACCAGCGTTTTGAAGATGATGGTATTGGGATCTAAATATGCGCAAGCAATCAAAATAAACAATTATTGAATTTTGTGGTATTTATTCATCTATGAAAGTGAATTTAATCCATAGCTATAATTGCTAATTATTGATAACAAATATAATTAATAAAATACAACCATATAAATATTCAGTGAGTATGTATACGTGCGTGAATGTTAAATGTTAACTGTCCTCTTCATTTGCCCGATGCTCTATCATTTGCATAAATTAATTAAACTCCTCACACCATTTTTTTGTAATGAAACATATAAAAATTGATTATTGTCTATATTAAAATGCAAATGCGTATTTTGTGAAAATATTATTATTTTCACAAATAATTTGATTGAGTTAATAAATTGGGTTATTAATTCAGTTGTGAAAGCAATTTTAACCACGCTCTAAAACTGTAACTGTGTTATTCAATATGATGAAGAATGCCATTACAATTTTCATAGTTTCCATAGCAATGAAGATGTTGATATTGATATTAATCTTAGAAATAAATAATATCCGAATTTATCAGGGTTATCTGTTCATTTATTGGACAATAATGTTAAAAAAATGATAACTTATTAGAATTTCTGTGAACAAAATTAAAGATTTTATTTTCATTTCTTTTTAACATCGTCCGCTTCATAAACAAACACAGAAAATTAATAATTCGCTGTGTTCTGTTCATTAGAATTATTCTATTCTGTCATTATGCTTTTTATTGCATGAATTTAAACTTCAATAACTTGTTAATGTGTACTTCAGGTTATCGTTATGATCTTTTCTGGGATTACCTGAGTGTCTGTACTCTACTATTAATTTCAATATGCATTGTATCTTCAGGGAGATTTTCAAAAATGTTCGTTTATCTTTATGAAAGTATAAAACTAATGTTTTAAATCCGTTTAAATTTTTACATGTTCGATTTAAGTGAAAATTGATATTAAACTTGAACACTTAGTAGTTCTGTAAAATTAAATACTGAGTTTCCGTTTGTATTAAAACAAATAATATTTGAATAAACATTTTGTAGTTGAATATTTAATTTCAATAATTAAGAGTGTATATATATATATATATATATATATATATATATATATATATATATAAGATGATTCAATTTAGGCGTCCACATGAAAATATTGAAAAAAAATCGAAAAAATGCAAAAAAATATGATCTTTTTTATTTAGTATTTTAGTTCAATTCAATACTAAAATATTTGATCAGTGTAAAAATTCATATACGATTTGAAATTGAAACTCAGGCGATTATTTTTCGCAGAAAATGCTTTTATTAATCAATTATGTATTCAACATCGTTTTCTGTAATTATTTTCCAACACTCAGACTTCTGCTGGATTTCTTGTTCGTAAAAGCTGCGCGGTTTTTCGGCAAAAAAGGCGGTGAGATGGATTTTGACGGCTTCCACGAGGTCAAATTTTTTACCGTTTAAACTGTTCTGCAGCGACCGGAACAAATGATAATCCGAAGCTGCAATATCCGGAGACTACGGTGGATAAGATATGATTTCTCATTTTAACTGCTTCAATTTTTGCAGAGTCAGTTTTGCTGTATGTGGTTTTGCGTTGTCACAGTGGAAGATGACCCCCTTGTGTTTGACACAATCGGACACTTTTCTTTAATTACTGCGTTCAGTTTGGTTAGTTCTTGACAGTACTTAGTAATCGTTTCGCTCCGTGGGAGTAGCTCAAAGCAAACAACACCTTTGCACACACAGCAACACCTTCATTGGATGCAAGCCAGCTTTGGTGACTGGTTCTTCCTTTTCATTCGCTTGTTTTCACATTCGTCTGCTTCAGCCGTTGTTTTACGAGATCCATTTCTCATCGCCAGTCACGAACAGATCCAAAAAAGGCTCTCTGTTGAATCGTTCAATCAAAGAAACATCGAAAGAGATGCGATCGAACTTGTATTTTTTCCAGACCACAAGTGCGGCACCCACGTATCGAGCTTCAATGTGAACCGCAGCTTGTTTAAATGTCGAAATGTAGTCGATCTGTCAACGTAAAGTGTCTCGGCAAGCTCTTCCGTCGAAATTCGAGAGTTATTGTCAACTAAAGCGCGCACAACATCGTCCATCGACCTTGAGAGCGGGGTTGATCTTCGAGGTTAAAATCACCAAGTTGAAATTTAACAAACCATTCTTTCATAGTTGTAAGTGGTGGTGTATGGTCCAAATAAACCTTCCAAATATTTTTCGTTGCCGTGCCAACGGTTACTCCTTTCCGAAACTCGTACAATATAATGTGGCGGAAGTGTATCTTTTCGTTGTCCATTTTTAAAAAATGTTCTTACATACGAATCGAAACAAATGTGTCTGATGCTCAAATGACAGCAGTGACTGTCATCTTTCAAACGATATATAACATGAATACATTTCAAACACGACTGCCGCCATTCGGAATTCTTAACAACACCTATTGAATCGTATACGAACGTTTGCACTGATCCAATACAATTGAACTAAAATATTAAATAAAAATAACATGATTTTTTTAATACTTTCATGTGGAATTCTAAATTAAATCATCCTATATATAAATATTGGGAATTGCTAATAGAAACATAATTAGAATTATTTTATTATCATTATTATTGAAAAACCGTTTATTGAAAGCTTTTGATTACTGAATATTTGATTTAATGAGATTAATAAAAAGCCGATATGTTGTATTTATAGACTACTGACCTAAATAAAGTATCTAAAAAAGTATTGAAACATCGAATGGAAAAAATGACAAAACAGTTGTGATAATAAATTTGTATGATTTTTTCGGATGAACTAAACGTTCAACGCCCTAAATCGAATCTGCCGAAACGAACATAACTTGTATGTTTCATTTTCGTATAAAATCCACACGATATTTATTAACTGAAAATTCGCGGAACAAACATTTACTTAACGGGAATCAGTTTGATTTAAAAATCAATTCAATTACCCATCCTCCCGTTCACGCACTCGAATATCACTTGAAATACCAAAACTCTCGTACGTTTGAAATATATGCATTGTGTCTACGTAATGCAACTCATTACAATTCAGCAGTGTGTTTTATCAGTTGAACAACACTCGTCTCGTGATAATCATACAGCCGGCTATCGATTTCACACGAACTGGAAATCAGTTGACCGCGAGTCGATTAATCGAAATATCTGATTTCGTTGACAGGTTCAAGTGACATTTCAAACGCATTACAATGTACATTCGGATGGTTTATTCCGTAATCGTGCATTAGCATTTGACACATACATAAAATATTACTACATGTATTTGATTAAGTGTAATTTATTCATACACGATACGGTATTATTATTATTATTTACTATTTGTTCATTTCGTACTATGAATTGAAGTTGTTTCGAACGAAATTGACAAGTTTGTTTTGAACTGTTCATCCGAAACGAGCCAAAAATTTACTGATAATAAATAATATAGTAAATTGTAATAAATATTTTATTACACTGATCCGATAAATATTTCATTTATTTCTAATAGAAGGAAAATAATTTTAAAACAGTAAAATTTTAATAATTTCTATTTCTTCATGTTCAACAGTTTTTACTTATTTACAGGTATATATGACAAAAATATATTTATGCGAACTTTTCTGCAGTGAATTAAAAAATTAAACTGTAGTGAAGTGTTCTTCAAACTGCATTCCGTACAACCTCTTCAGAGGTTTCGCGAGTCAAAGTCAAAATACAAAAGAATGTTCGAAGAAAAAACTCAAAAAGTTAAAATTCAAAATAGTTAATTTATAAAAAAATCTTTTCTTTCTATAAATACCTATTATTGCCTGTTATTATCCAGTAAAACTGTATTTATGAGAACACATTACGACCCCGCTCAATCAAATGCTAACAATAAAATTTGGTCATGTAAGATGGCTGATTTTCAAAACTTGTGAAGTACTTTACTTTTCTGGGGATGGTAGGGAGTCCTCAAAAAAAAATTACAATCTTAAGCGTTCCGTAAGTAGACAAATTTTAAAGACCACTGATATTGGGTGCCCAGTTTGATTTTTCATTTAAAATCGTTGGAAATCTTTTTGGTTATAGAAACTTGTTTATAGTAGTGACCTCGGTCACAATACAGTTTTGGTTTTAAGGACAAATTTACTTTCATAAGTGGATTTTTACTCAACTCACACACAGGCGCTGAAACCTTATCTGTCGAAGAGCCTTAAAACTCCAATAAACAACCAACTACTCACAAATGAATGAAGAATTTCTGGCAAAAAATGTTCAATCATTAATTATTGATTATCTTTGACTCATTCTTATCTGCATTTTGGTGGTGATGAAAAGAGGAAAAAATATCAGTTTTATACTGTACTGTGAGAACAGGAAACCTGTTATATTCTAATCCTCTTATATACTTTTAAAATGGCGTTCCTGTTTGTTGAGAGCTTCAAAGCTCTGATGATCAATCATATGATATGATCTTAATAAAGGTTAAAAAAGAATTTTTTTTTGATATAAGCAGTACAATATCTTCAATAGCTAGTTTTGAATAATATCATTGTCAATGTAATAAGGTATCAATCTAAATTTTTAGAAGAAAACTCAGCCTAAGATTTGACTAAAATGGGAATTGCCCGATTTTGGGTAAACAGTTATATGCTATCACCGCTAGTTAATATTCAGAGATATTTATTGTTTTTTTCTTAAAAAAATAAAGTTAAAATTAATAATGCCAGTAAAAAAATGTACATATATATATTAAATCATTTCGAAAATAAGGGAAATTTGTTCATAGTACTGTAAATACATTTTAATATATCATAAAACTATAAAAAAAAGTATAAAAATGGAGATGGGAGGTTTGTACAAACATTGATTTTGATGTCACAAAAAACCAATCGACTACGATTCCGATTATATATATATATACATTTTTATTGTGGAATTAAATATGAATTAATGATTGGTAAAAAATATAAGATATTTATATGAAGTTTTTTTATATGTGATGTATTAAGAATACAATTAAATTTATAAATTGATATATATATATATATATATATATATATATATATATATATATATATATATATATGTATGTATCAGAACAAATATGAAAAAAGTATTAATATCTTACTGTTTTAAAATTAAAAATAATTGATTTCCAAATATCTAAAAAAGTAGGTCAGCATATTTTATATTATCAATGCGTTCGAAATTTCAATTTTTATTTTTAGAACACGTGTCACAAAACAGAAAGAAATTATGATTTTGTTCATATCTAAACTTGTTTGAAATCAAATTACAAAGTAGAATATTCTTTATGGTTATTCGACATTGTACAAATATTTTATTAAAATGATATATGCTTGTTATTAAGTTAAGAGAAAATTAACTGTTTTGAAAATGTTTTGATTAAAGTAACATGTGTACTGAACGATGATTTATTATATATTTATCTGATGAGCTTTCAAGTTTTGATAGAAAATATACCGTTTTGTTAAAATGAAACTGTATAATATTAGATTTATTATTTTAAATATTTAAATATACGGTTTTGTCATTTATGTCCAAATTATGCATATGTAATATTTGAATTTGGGACAATCAGATAACTTTTGACGAAGGGTGCGAATTTATAATCAAGCTTTCATATACTTACAAGTAAAATGTTTCATATGCTTTATTGTTTTTAAAAATAAAACATATATTTTTATAACGATTATATTATCCATATACCGGTATTGTTATACCAGTTTTGTTATAAACAAATGGACATTTGGGTTTAATACATAAATTTGAAAAATTCCGATTTTTATGAAAGAGGAAAGTGAATAACGAGAAAAGTATCTTCATACAAATAAATAAACCTAATGTAAAACAATTCGAAGATATGATAACAAGGAAACAATTTGAAAATAATTTCAGAAAACATTCTCGAGTAAGAATGAATGAATTGTAACGTATTTCTCCCGAGGATTATTTTTATACTCGTATAGTCTTCGCACGTGTCCGTTTGAGAAATTTAATTTCAGTATAAGCCCTTCAAAGAATGTTTTCGAGTTTTTGTATAAGACTTGCTATAAATCAAGCCTTTTCAGCACAGTGGTACTTAATGTATTTTGTTTTGCTTGAATGTAAATGGAAATTAAAAAAAATTTTAAATACATAAATCATATGCAAATATATATATATATATATATATATATATATATATATATATATTTACGTTCTGTAAATTATTAATACTTAGGTACTTTAATATATAATACTTGATACCTTAGTAACATTTAATATGTGAATTCTTTCAAATCGTTTTTTGATTTATTATATTAACCCTTTCAATACGACTTTTTTTATTTTAATTACTTCGGTAAACGGTAAAAAATTGCATTAAATGGTTGTCGAAATTGGGAAAAGTTATTTTCCAAGGATTTTCCGACATCTTGGATAAAATATATAGTCCTGGGAAGTTTTGTCCCATCAGTATTTTATAGTGCATTCACTATCTAAAGTATTTTCTAGACAGAAATTTTTGAAAATTGGTGGGACATATGTATCTCGTTAGTAACAAAAGGGTTAAAGTGTGTAATAAATTATTTTGTAACGATTTTATATATGATTTGATACATAAAATTGTGTAAATAATTTATTTCCTTAAAAATAAAATTACACTGCAGATTTCATTTATATATTTGTTTGACAGAAAAGGTATTTTCCAGTCATTTTTTTCGAAAAGAGGGAAAAATATCAGTTTTATACTGTACTGTGAGAACAGGAAACCTGTTATATTCTAATCCTCTTATATACTTTAAAAATGGCGTTCCTGTTTGTTGAGAGCTTCAAAGCTCTGATGATCAATCATATGATATGATCTTAATAAAGGTTAAAAAAAGATTTTTTTTTTGATATAAGCAGTACAATATCTTCAGTAGCTAGTTTCGAATAATGAGTATGAAAAATAAATGTTGCGATATAAACTATCTAATGAGTTTAATTATAATTATTAGAATTAAAGACTTTAAATGTTATAGAGTTTATTAAATTTTAATAATGTTTGAAAATAATATTAGATATTCAACATAATCTTTAGTGGTGTTGTAGTTCTTAAAAAGTATCAGATTCTCGTTTAACAGTTCTTTATTTTTGAATTTTAAATACTAGTGTAATATTCAATAAAGAGTACTAATAATACTAGTGTAATATTAGTGTAATTTAGAAAAGAAGACAAAATTTTTGTCCAGTATTTAAATAATATCGAAAGCTAAAAATATTTAAGATTGTGGGTAGATTTTTGATTTATGAACGGTTTCAGATGAGCAGATATCTTAAACTATTAGAGACTAAGCACCAATGAGAGTTATACTGTTCTTATGGAACATTTTCAACTATCACTTATTTAGTAAAAAAATACAAAAAAAAAACATTAAAGTGCTAAAATTATTGTATATTATCTAGTAATATTCCCTGAAGAGCTATGGTGTCAATTTATAGATAACTGAAGTTTTTGAGGTGACAACGAAAATATCGCTTCATAAATCAATCTAATGATGAAAGATGGATTGTGAAAATATTGAATTGCCACCATAAATAAAATTTCTGAATAAATGAATTAACTTTCAAATATATTATCAGTGATTATATATAATATGAAGTTATGGCATATTTCCGAGCTATGACTGCATAGTAAATGTACAGAATTAAGTTTTCTTTGTCCAGAATAGCAACATCTGGCATACTGTACAGGTAGTACGGTGACAGAGGATTAAAGTTCTCAAGAGTTATCACCGTGATATTGTTACTGTTTCTGACGTATAGTAATCCACCTGTAAACTCCACGATTGTTAATAATAACTGATACCTGTACTTGTCATCTTTCTAAGAAAGATCTCATATTTATTTCCTGCTCTTATGATACTATTAACAAAACGTTTTGTATATAAGATATATAAGAAGAAATATACATACATATATATATATATATATATATATATATATATATATATATATGAAGAAGAAATATATATATGAAGAAATATATATATGAAGAAATTTCAATTGTAGCAAAATTGACTTTTACAAAAGTAACTTTTATTTAGACATGAAAATATTTTCACTTTTAGTACAGAATTCTTCGTAAGTCTGTAATTATTTACAATGAACTTTTTTATGTTATTTTATTATATTGTATTGAATTAAAGATTATATAGGACGACAGTAAAATTCATAAGAAATTAATTGATATTTACAATATCATTTTTGTTCATTCTTAACTTATTTGAAAAAAATGATCTTTGATGAAATTATTCTCATGTTGAATATCCATTAAATAAGTTAAAAAGATACGTTTGTATTATAACTAGTCTTTTTTATTAAACTAATCTATCTTTGTTATTTTAAGTTTTCACTTAGTATATCGAGCTTGTAATATCTATTCGAAACAAAGTACTTATTTAATGTCTCGAGTTTTATAAATCCGATTCGGATCTCATATAAAACTTTTATCAGGATTTTATTAACGTTAAATAAGCTGTTTTTTTACTTCCATATCGCACATTTTAATTGTTTTTTATTACAAAACTGAAACTAATATGAGCTTTTCTAACAATCATACGAATACGTTTCCGCACGATACAAGTTAATTTAATTTACGCCGAACTTTTTAAATTTGTAGATTTTATCCTCGCCATTCGATAGAATAGGACGAATCGCCATACTTATTTTTATTCGCGAAACACATAAAAGTACTTCTCGACACATTCATTCCTATACCGTTTCTGTGCATCCACTTAAGAATGCTATTTATATCTTCCTGACATTGTAGGATACTGAACATTTTAATATTTAATAGAAGTCATATTTGGAAAAAGTTTAGTCAATAATGGCGAACGGGAACGTGAAAAAATATACAATAAGATTTGCTTAAGTTAAAAAAAACCATTTGAATCAAAAAGGAAAAGTATAGAAGCAAATACATAAATATTAAAGAATATTACTTTATGACTATTATAAAAAAGTGTAAAACTGTCTTACTTTTTCAATTAAGTCTTCTTTTAGATAATAGTATTTATATACTAATAAAAATATCCACGTTTGAAAATATTTTAATTATTATTAAGAAAGTGTTTGCTTTAAATTATTAATGATATTCGACCTTACGTTTTCTATTATAATTAAAAAAATCATTAAACTAGATTTTATACATATTGTTTTAAAGTAGTTAGTTTGAAAAGTTAAATAGTAATTGTGAAGCTTTTAACTTTAAACAGAAATAGAAACCTTTATACCTGAATAAAAAACTAGAAAAGGAATCATTGTTTAATACTTTCAAGAACAGTTTGAGGGGGATTTATGAATAACAAAGTCAATTATAAGTTTCAATATAGTTGAGAATGTTAAATATAGGCAGACTTGTGTGGAAACAAAAGATTTATTCCATTAACACTTTGTGTAAAGTTATATTTGGAATAATTAATTATGAACTCCCAAAAAAAATGTATATCAGTTACTCACAATGAATCTGAACAACCATACTTGAATGAATTACATGTCGCGCCACATTCTAGAAATTACATACATATCTCACTGTTGAATACTATTTTATTTATAGTCATCTAACAGAAATACAACGAGCGTATCGCATAGAACATTGCAAATTCACATTATCTATATAATAGAGGATAAGAGAGAAAAAATTAAAAAATATATACAACGATATATTTAAAACTATTTCGGTTTGTTTACATGAATTGGAA
>CM068318.1:15866870-15944370 GCA_034766995.1 Acanthacorydalis orientalis | reverse complement strand
GATATTGTGTAATGCTTTTATAGCTGGGATTTGGGTTTTATGTAGGCTGATATATTGAAATCTTTATGGTTATGTGTTAAAGATAAAGGTATGTAAAGGATGCATTAAAATGTATCATTTGATTCGTCGATTAAATTAAAGTAAAAATGTTTTTCTTTTTTTTAAAAGAAAATTATACAAGGAAAGAAATAAAACTTAGAATTGAAAAATATTTTTGTTGCACATTAATTAAATATTTATATTTGTACTAAAAATTGTAAAAGTGTAGCATATAATTTATATTTTTTATTCAGTTATATATATATATATATATATATATATATATATATAATTATCAGCCTATTTCGATCCAATGGTGGATGAAGGCCTCTTTCAAAACAATTCCAGTTCCTCTTCATAAACATTCCAGTCAAACAACTCAAAGCCTGTCATTTCCATTAATTTCAATAAATTTTCTTTTGTCCCTATACCACATGTTCATTAAATTTCTTGATTTTCAAACAATAATTTCTGTTGTCCATTAAATGTTTTTTCTTCTTGCAATATATCCCGTCCATTTTCATTTAAAAATTTTCATTCTTCTTATTATGTCTGTGACTTCAGTTTGTTGTCGTATCCATCTCATTTTTTTCTTATCTCTTCTTGTTATTCTCAATACTCTATACATCTTTCCATATTTATTTGCGTCATATATATATATATATATATATATATATATATATAGATATAAATTGAATTTTTACTACATTTACATAAATATATAATGGTATGAAAATAAACAAGAGTTTAATCTATTGACCAAAATAAAAGCTTTAAAATTCAAATGGGGCATATTTAAACAATAAAAAAAGCAACCGATTAATAACAAATTATTAATTAGGAAGTTATAAAATATAAGAGCCTAGAAATAGATTAATGAATAGATAAATAAAGGAAATAGAAAAATAATTGTAGTTTCATGGAAAAAAGCATTTGAACGTTGAAACCGAAAAGAATTGGAAGATAATTTTACTCAGCAGATATTCGTTAAAGACTGAAGATGTTTATAATATTTTAGTTTATAATATGTGAGAGTGAAAGAAAAAATGGTTATGTCTATAAGAATAAGGATATTGATTACTATACTTTATAATATCTTTTTAACATAAATATATTAAATATAGTCTTTTTGTGATATACATAATCTTTTATGTAAAAACAAATGCTTTTTAGGATGAAAAACTTGAACGTTTTAATTTCAAAGTATTACAAGAATTTTATAGAAATGAATATATGCATATGTGCATATATATATATACATATATACATACATATATATATATATATATACATGTCATAAAATCAATAAAGAAAAATAAAGAGTTTATAGTGAACTGATTAAAAGTGTAAGCATATTGCTCTTATTTTCTTAAAAATTTTTTATAAATTATTTATTTTGATAATACCAATTTCTTTAATATTACTTTTTTTAATAATTAGTGCATTTATCTACAAAATTTAATTAAATATATCTGTTCATTAAAATTTTACTTAATAGTTGATGGTTATTAGTTAAGTGAAAAAAACTGACCATTTCGTAACAATTATTAGGGTTGGTGCGATATGAAAATTGATCGATAGAGTAATTAATATGTTATATATATATACATGTAAAAAAGAATATAATTACGTTGTAGATATTAACAAGCTTTTTATAATTTGGCCCTATCAGAGCATATGTCAGTTTTTGCAACTAAGTTCATTTTTTGTGACTGTGATTTTTTCATTTTTTCTAGCTATGAAAAATTACATATTATTTTTTCAAGTGATAACGTTATGATTAATAGTTTTAAAAACTATTTACCTAATATAATTTTATGTATCAGTTATCAAAATAATCAAACAATAGACGAATTAATTAATAATTGCGTTGTAATAAAAACATTCATTATATATATATATATATATATATATATATATATATATATATATATGTATATGTATATATATATATTTGTATGCATGTGTATGTATGTTTTCATATGCTTACACGAAACGACTAAGCGTTTTACATCTAGTTTTCATAACATGGTATTTACGAGAAAATATTTATCATTATGATAAAGCTTTTCTTTCCTGTCCTAACAAACTATTTATCACTAAAGTCAGTTTTCTGTAAGTGAGAACGATATCTTATTTTCTTATAGATATTCTGTCTCACAGTTGTATGAAATATGATAACGACGATTTTTCCAGCGAGCTGTATCTCAAAAATGTGCATGTAAAATATATGCATAAGGGTTCTTTCACTGTCATCAAAACTATTTAAAATTTGTGGTCGATTTGAATGTTTACATTTTTTGTCATTATTTTAAAGAGTTTCAAAGAAACGTGTTTTAATTACACTATATATATATATATATACATTTATATATACATATACATATATATATATATATATATATATATATATTTGGCTGTGTAGTAATTACCATTTTTATATAACACGAGTTTGAGAAGAGGAAAAAAAACAATTCCTACTTAGTTATTTTTTAGTTAAAAATATTTTCTCGTAGTAAAATTACAAAATATTATTTTACTATATATTTAGATTTGAATTTAAGAACTAGTTTTTAAATATGCATCTTTTTTGTATAAGTATCATAAAAGAAAACTGTTTTATTGTATATACATATATATATATATATATATATATATATATATATATATATATATATATATATATATTGTAATTAATAGGAATACAAATATTAAATCATAAGTAATTTTCGATAGAGAGAATAAATATTAAATTCTATTCAATAGTATAAACGACTCAGAACCTAACAGATTTTAATTATTATTAGTAAGTAAATGTTCCTATTTTTAATTTCTTTGAGTTACACGATGAAAGCGTCAAATTAGTAATAAAACAGTACAGTGAAATGGAGTAGTTAGAAGTGAAAACTGGTCGTGTTGTGAAAGTTTTTAAAAAAAAACAACTCTGCGGAAATGGATGGAAAATTATACGAAATTATAAGATCATAGTTTTGCAGTCACAGATATATATATATATATATATATATATATATATATATATATATATATATATGTCTACAATTATTTTTTAAAAGATAAATGTACTTAAAAGTTTGATAACATTGACAAATTTTGTAAAGATACATTATTCCAGATTCCTTCTATAAATTTTTGTTTTTTATTTCTTTGGAAATACATTTAAAAATAGCTTATAGAATTAAGTGTATTCAAAATAATTATTTCATTCACACTGTTTTATTTTTGGAATTCTTCAGATAAGTTTTTAAATTGTGTAACGTTAATAACAATATAATTAACTGAATAGTGTAAAATTAATTTATTACAATTCTTTTTAGAAATATGTTACTGAAAAATGAACCATGGCCAGAACGCTCATTTTACTTAAAAGTATTGGTAGAGTGGAATATATGTTAAAGCACTTAGATATTAACAAATAAGTCAAATATAAGCCAATTCTTCATATGTGTAGGAAGATAGAGATAATTAGTAAAGTATAGGTTAGAATTATTAGGATCTGTATACTTTATATGAAAAAGCAGATTGATGATCAATTATTATGTTTTCTCTGACGACAAGAACATAAACCGTTCGTTGACAAATTTATCACTGGCAGTGAAAAATAGATTACGTACGAAAATGATATGCGTAGAGAAACGTAACCAGAATTTTATTCAAATACACTTTTTCGAACATTAAATTTTTAGACAAAATTTTTGATATTAGTATCTTAGTATTAATTAAAGCCAGTTGAGGCGTTATTAGATCAGATCTGCTCAAGTTAGATCAGTTTTGAAAATAATTTGAAATTTTCAAGAATTTATTAGAAATCTCAGAGAGTACAACTCAGTGATAAGAAAAAATTTTCGCATCAAATCCAAAAGTTAACCCTTATTACTGAAAGATAATATTGTGTATGTAGTAAAATTGCTGAAGTATTATTCTTTTTCAGCTGATAAATTGTATTCAAATTGTTGTAGACCTGTACATTCAGTAGCCGTAACGGATCGATTAAAAATTACAAGAAGAAAATTTGTCCTTATTAACAGAGAGAAGAAACTTTTGTATTGGCCTTAAATAATACAAAATCGAAGAGAGCAGAAGTAAGGTAAGAAGATATATCAAGTTACTAGAATATAACTCAACAGCTGAATTCAGTTATAACAGAATATATCAAGAGTGATTTAAATGAGATTCAGACAAAGAGAACGATATAATAAATTAAAAAGATATAGTTATATCTTTGATATATTCATGTTTAAATTAAATACTTGTTCACATTTATTAAACATGTTATAAGGCAATTCAATTTATGCTTCCACATTAAAATATCAAAAAAAATTGAAAAAATTAAAAAAATCATGTTATTATTTAATACTTTTACGTGGAAGCCTAAATTGATTCATCCTATAAGTTAGGAATTCTAAATCTACGATGTTTACTATTTTTAAAAATATTAAGTTAATATTTTTAGGAGAAAAGGAATATAAATTTGCCATTTTCAATATATTTTTATATTTTTAATGCTTATATGGTGTTTTGTAATATATACATAAATACACACACACACACACACATATATATATATATATATATATATATATATATATATATGTATATATATATATGTGTGTGTACTGTGTACGTAAATGTTCATCATGAAAAGTAAAGCATGGTTTAAAAAGGATTCTTCTTTCTCTATGTAGAAAATTGTTTGAAAAGCATTAAGTGTTTGTGTTTCCAGGTGGAATAAATTTAAAATAAATGAGCATTTTTTGCATGATATTTGCATAAGCTGTCACTTTAGAGTCCGTGTGTTGAGAATTTTTTTGGTATCATTTGAAATGTAGGACGTTTCAATTTGTATCTGTGCTTATAAATGTTGTATAGTTATACATGTACGGGTACATGTATTTATTTTCATGTTATTTAAACGAATAAATATATACTATTATTTTTTTTTTGTAAAAAGTTGAGTACACAGAAATATATAGAGTTAACTAGTATGTTTTAAAATGTCTCTTAAAACTATATTATGTATTCATTCACATATTTTAAATTATATATGTAATCCGAATCCATAAAAATGATTACAATGAAAAAAATATATGAGAGATGTATTTCAAATTATAAGTAGGGATCGTGTTTTTCGGGGCACTTATATATATATATATATATATATATATATATATATATATATATATATATATATATATATATATATATATATATGTATTTATATATCTGCAATTAATGTTTAAAAGCTGAATGTGCTTACAAATTTAATAAGAGAGTCAATTTTATAAAAATATCTTAATAAAAATTTCTTCTGTAAACATTATTTCTTATTTTTTTTTGCAAGTTCATTTAAAAACAATTTGTAGAATAATGTTCTATTATGTTCATCGAATTTTTTTTTTCAGTTTCATTGTTTAATTTTTCAGATAATTTTTTAAACTGTGTAATATTGCAAAAGTGGTTTTATTAAATGAACTTGCTTGACAATCCATAATCTAATTAAAATGAATGTACTTGATGTTCCATATAAAATGACATTGGATGCAAATGACGTTATATGCGAATATATATATATATATATATAGCATTTTCTTTTTTTTTAATTTTAATAAACCGGGAACTGCACGTAAAACTTGTGGAAAATTTTAAGACCAAATTAAAAAACATATATTCTCTTCGAAAATCACTGTAGAGGTGAGCTATTACTGCATATACCCGGGAAGCAGAAAATATACAGACCTCTCGTAAAGTTTTCTTTGGAAAAGTTCGTATGGCCATTTGGACAAGTAGGTGTGTGTATGTGTGTGAAGTTGTGTGTGCACGGCGTATAAGTAGTGGTAGTGGTGATAACTACTGTGCACATGTTGAGAAAGCCAGCAAAACTGCGACAAACTTTGCTCTCCGAGGATCGCGATAATTTGTTCCAGAATATATGAGGTGTAAAATAGCGTAGACTAGACGAGATTTGTTCCATGTTGTCACTATACACATGCTAAGTACACACTTTAAAATACGTCCGTTGGTAGTTAACTTGATTTTGAGTTGTTTTATATATATATATATATATATATATATATATGTATATATAGATTTCGACATAACAGTTATATTTTATTATTTATGAAAGTTCATTTTTCGCTGGAACTTTGTGTACGGTAATAATAAATTTATACAAATATATGAGCTAATGGCAACATACTCAATCGTAAATTGAAATAATATTATATATATATATATATATATATATATATATATATATATACAATTACTTAAAAATATAAAATGACGTTCATAAAATAAACACAAGCACAACTTATACTTGTATTTATTATGAAATAATAACAGTTTAGGACCTGACAGTAAAAATATAAAATTAAAAATGAAACATAGCTGGATATTTTTCCTTCTTAATTATATATAAAAATATAATTGCATGTCGTAAAAAGATAATACGAATTACAAACTATTTTGTTTCAATTTTTTATAGATTGTTATCCTTTTTTAGTAATTATATTAAGCAATGTCTGATTACTTATCTTTTTGTTTTTATTAACTTATGGATACAATATGTACAAAGCAATTATAAACGACTAATTTTTTATATGATTGTGAAATTGACAGAAACACAACATTTAGAAGTGTTGGAGTGATTTAAGATTTTAATTTCTGAAAATATTCCTGTGATCTTTATTTTATGGAATATTTATCCTTTTTCATCTGAAAAATACAAGTACAACTGAAAAAGATAATATTCATCAACAATTATTAAAAGTGTATAAAAAAAGAAAATAATTTGCTTTCACGGATAAATTTAGACGCATGCCAAAAAGTATTTTTGCGAAAATGACGATTTGAATTTAAGAAAATGTAATTAAAAATTTTCGATCTCTTGTACGTGTTCAGAATTTTTGGATATTTACAAGTCATTTAAATATTATTCATTATATATAGTCGAACTCGGTTACAGCGATCATTGAGGTACTGGCTTAGATGTAACCATGACTAGTTATATTATTGATAGGTAAATATCATCTAGATATTATCTTTTTTATATAAACTGAATTAATTCGGTCTTCGTATGCTAAAAATTAATACACATATTATTTAGCAAATAAAGGCAATATTTAAATAATGCATACCTAAAAACAATAAAAACATATTCAAATTTATTTAAGGTACAATGTAATCCCTTGTAACATCGCATGTCACAACACTGTAATTAAAATAATAGTTTAGTCAGAAAGTACAAAAATAATCAAAAAGTTAGACCCATTAATCTTGCCAATGAAGAGGAGGATTAATTTTTCATTACTAGGGCAATGTGAAAAATAAGTCTTATAAATACACTAACTTTTTTAGAAAACAATTTAACATATTACATTTAATTCATTCGTATATATATATATATATATATATATATATATATATATATATATACGAATTTAAAATATTTTTTTTGTATTTAAAGCTATTATTTACAATATAAATTTAACAGATATTTTGTAAACTAACATTTATTAAGTTTATTTAGAACCGCTTTTATTTGTATTTATTTTTATTCCTACGACTAATTGGACATTTTCTTGTAACATTGAAAAAATAGCACGATACTGTAATATATTTTCATTTATTTTTTTTAAGGCACAGAATCGTTATCGTAAACAATTTAAATTACAAAATCAACTACCACCGCATGAATTCAACCACAACACTTACAATCAGAGTTAACCATTATATATATATATATATATATATATATATATATATATATATATATATATATATATATATATATATATATATATATATATATATATATATATATATATTGAATAACACAAGAACGGCCGCAACACGCTTTTTTATGATAGTTAATGCGAATAGTTATAAGTAGAGACCATATATTTTCGACCGGTAACAGAACCGAACTCATTTGTATAATTTTATATATGAGACATATTATTTGTCATAAATGATTGAGAACGCGATAACAAACAATTATTTTAATTATAGAATATAACAATACTTCTGTAAATCTCAATAAAGTCTCAATATTTGTATGTAAAATATGACTATATAAATTTAATATATTATTTTCTTTAATTGTTAATGAATAATCATTCTACAAACTTATTTAGTATTTCACACTGGCTTGAATAAGTTCAATCTATAAATATAACATGAATATGATATAAAATATATTTTATTGAATTCAAGTAAAGTTTTAAATAATATATAAAATTCAAAATATCTGAAAAATTGAAATATAAAAATAAATTATAAATTAGATAAGTAACATTGTAACTTATTTTCCTATTTGTAAGAATAAAATGTTTCTAAATTTATTTGTTGTGGTTTTGTGAGGGGCAAAATTTTTCATCTGCTTATCAATTCGACTCTGTTATCGGTCGCTATATATGGTCTCTAGTTATAAGTCAACCAGTTGTAACCGGCATAGTGGACTTTTTGTCTATATATAAAAAGCTCGGTAGGTATTGCTCGACCAGTTTCGTGGATGCTTTATCTTCGTTAGCACACATGTCGGAACGTTTACGCCCTCCTGCACATCACGCAGTATAACTTTAAATTATGCCCGCTAATTTCACCGAAGGGTCATTAGGGTACGAAAATGTATCATGTCACTGTTAATCCTTGTTAAGCCTTAAGGACCGGTACATGAAACGAGAACAAAGCCGCATAAACGGAATATCGGCGAGATAATACAAGTTACGAAATATATTCAATTGAAATTTAATTTCAGCTCGCCGAACGACGTTTTATTGACACACAATCGTGTTTTAACTTTACTAGTTTACTACAAACATATTAACTTGGACGACTTCCTATGTTCTACCATCGTTAATGGCCAGTGAACGTGAACTGAATTCTTTTTAACTGTTTCCTTCACCTACGAAGTCGTTCACTTTTACGACACGTGAGCTTTCTATATTTGAAGGTATGGGCACTTTGTATACATCGTAACTGGTATTTTTCGTTCCTATGGCATTATATATTTGGATAGGAAGTGTGGAAATATGGAGATTCAATTCCATTTTCCAAACGTATTTTGAAATTGAACTATTTAAGTAAACATTTTGGTATTTATTATATGATCATTACATATTATAAAAATGATAGTTTTTATAAATTAATAATTAATTGTTTAACCAACTACAAAATAAATACATTAAATCTTTAATAAAATCTCTGTTTTAATGAAACATGATATGTTTTAATTGTTGAGATTTGAACTAATGACACAATGTTAACTATTCGAAAAGAAATAACTGAAAATAACAATATTCATATATATATATATATATGTACGTCCCTTATTAAGGGATTTCTTGTTATCTGGTAGTAACTATAAAATAATAATCCCTCAAATGTATGTTTTATGTAGCAAAAAATGGTTTTCTGAGAAGTGAATATATGTTTTAGAATTGCCATCCTTCAACCTACGTTTAAATATTATGACATTTAAGTACTATTAGTACTAAACATAAAAAAAAACTAAATATTAAATTACTGCTACAATAATATGAGAAATAATCAGAAAGAAAAACAGAAATTTTGGAGATGTGTCAAGGAATGGCATTTGGATACAAAAAGTCGTGATATATATATATATATACATATACATATATATATATATATATATATATATATATATATATATATATATATATAAGATTCAATTTTAAAAGAGTTAAATTTTTTGTATCTAGGCGTTCTGAAAATGATAGCATAGCCATTAAGGTGTGCTTAAACAACTCACAAAAACGATCAATAATGATTTACTGAACCTTTTGAATAAAAAAAATTGTTAGTTTTGTAAGGCAAGAAAATTTAGTTGTTGAATTTAGCAACAGTGTCAGAACTGTTTTTATTTTAAATTTATATCTTTTTAGTTCATTGCAATCACAGCTACAACTCGAAAGAATATAAAAATTTCAGTAAACAATTTATAACTTAAAATAAAATTTGTAAATTGAGGATATAAAGAGTAAATATTATTAATTTGACAAATTCCTTAGAGATGTGTAAATTGTTATCTTTAATCAGTAAACGAGCGAAATATATTCATTTTGTAGATACCGTATGACCATGATACAATGCAAAAAAGTATAAACTTTAAAATACATATTGTATTATTTGGGCGTATATTTAGTTGTATGTAAAAATACATCTGTAAAAATATACATCCCTAATCACAACAAGAGTTATGAGGTAAAAAAAATTAAGAATGTTCTACAAATTTTTAATATTTAAAGAAAACTTATTATGATTTTTAGTTTTTAATCAATCCATTATACATTTCAACTTATATTTTTATTAGTTAATGTAATAGTGAAGTTATAATCAATTTATCTTTCTCCCTATATATATTTCAGTTGTTTATTAAATTCAAATATATTATCAAATAATTATAAATATCTAACTGTAAACACTGTACTGTAATATTCTTGTAATAAAACGTAAACTCATAATTATAATGAAATAACCGTACGTGTCACCACAAACAAATAAAATTAGACTGATGTAAATTCGACATGTGTCAGATTAAATTCTAAAACTCAATTTGGAAGACCAATTTAACGTGTATATGAAACATTTGCATTACATAGGAGCTTGTTATATTTGAATGACAAAATTGAAATAAGCTTGCAAGTCCACGACCACCTTTACTGTTGCGAAGTGCACGAGCTTTCTGTTTGAAATAACCGACCGACAAATATTTTGTTGAGGTTGTCGCGTTCGAACAGTTATGGCGATTATATACAATCATATATATATATAGTTTATCTACAATTTGGTTCCTATGTTTAACTACCTAAATGTAATTGGTACCTATATTGCAACTGGATATATATATATATTTAATTAAGAGATAAAGTAATTGTAACTGTTTATTATTTGAATGATAATTTCATTAAAAATACACATAATTGACATGCAATGAAACAGTTTGTTTTAATACTTCTATTTGAATAGTAATATTTTATTTAATACAGATTTTCTATTATTGATAGAGAATGTCGAAAGTAAAATTAGAAAATTTTATTCATTGACCAAATAGTTTTTGATTTTTGGATAAGTGTACGAAAATATCTATAAAAAGTGCTTTCAAAGTTGGTTATAATTTAAGACACATTTTTAACAGAAAAATTCTAATAATATATTATTAAAAATCAATTTGGAAAGAATTTAGTATAAATATATTTTTAGTCAAATCAAATAATTTAGTTTTTATTTATTTACAAATTTATATCTACTTTTAAAATTATGTACGATTTATAATTTAAAAAAATATTTTAAAGTTAGTAATTTCTTCTTCCATTTATTTTACGGTTTATTTGCATGTTTTGATATTTATGATTGATAGCAAGCTTTCTATTTATAACTAACTGTTAACTACTGTTTATCATCAAACCGTTTGGTTCTTGATTTCTATTTCTTTTTTTAACCAATTGATGTATACCGTCTTGTTAATATTTTCTAGAATGGTCTTATTTTCTTTGTTCAGGCGAGGTCAGTTCAAGTATCTTTTTGGATATCCTGGTCGATTACATTCTAAGTACACTTGGCTATTGTAAGGTTCTTATAACTACATTTTTAACTCCCCTCTTTCAAACCATAAAGTATTTTAGATTATTTAAATTTTGTGTCAACGCAACATGATTAAAGTTAAAATATATTTTTTTGAGGACATATTCCTCAAAAAAATTTATTTTTTTTTATTTCCAAAAAACCACTAAAGACAACGATAATTTTTATATCTAGAGAAACCTCTAATTATATGGACGGTGTAAAGACGTATTTGCAATTTATTTATTCTAAAAAAATCAAAGAACTTGAAACAATGGTATATCGAATTTTAATGGGCACTTGGGTGGTTTGGTTGTTATTCTATTTATTTTTATGCTTGATAGTTTAATATCAATTTTTGGATAAAATATTTTTATGCAATATATTTCATTTTTTATGTTTATTGAGTTAAAAATAATGGAAAGTTAAATCAAAATAAAATATAACAGTTTAATCCTAATAACAGTAATTGAAAAAAAACATTTTATAATTATTTTCATAATTATTATTTTTATAATTATTAAGTAATAAACTTTAGTATAGAAATGAGTTGTTATTTTTTATTTTAATGGTTTAATAGATAATATTCCATTTGTATACTTATTGTGATCTCCTTATTTATTAATAATTTTGAGAACAATTTTCATGAAATTGTACTTTTTCATTTTTATATTCCTGAATGAATATTTAATAAAAAAATAAGTATTTATATTATTGAAATTAAATATTTAACACAGATCCGCTTTGTTAACTCAATAAAAGTGTCATTCGAACAAACCGTACAAATAGTAGACATTATTAAGTATTTTAAAAATTCATATCGTTCACAATCACAGTGTATTGTTTACTTTCGATAGAAAAAGTTCGGTTAATCCATGTTAAATTTTGAATAAAAAACTGACACGTTAACATGATAAAAAAAAATGTCGAGAAAAAAGGTGTTTGTAATTTTCAAGATTGTTCGACTGAAACATATCGAGAGGTGAAGAATAAAGATAAAGCTTTTTGTACAACGTGTGTTGAATCTGTTGTATGTTGTACTTTTTCTATAAAATGTTGTTCATGAAAAAAACATGTATCGACTAACCGAGAAGTTTTAGATGTAACAAAAGAATATTTTTGTGATAGACGCTGAAAATGATAAATTCATCATATAATTCTTAATTGAAATTTTGCAAAGTTTTCAAATTATGTTACAGTTCCTTGTTTCGGAATTTCGAGTCTAATTGTAAGCGTCAGTAAAGAGAACAATTCAGTGGGGATTAATAAATTAATTTCTTTATTGAGATAACGTCGATCCTTTTTAATATCTGGTTTATTAAATTTTGTGATTCATTGACAATAAAAAAAAATTATAACATTTTCTTTAAACCGATATTTTCTTAAACGATTAAAACGATTTAAAACTGTTTGGAATGTTTTTAGAAAAAAAGTTTTTTATGTTTAATTAATTTATTATGATTAGTTTTATTTAAATATAAAAATATTAAAAAATGAACATTTAACAATGTTCATTTTTCATCATGTTACGATATATATATATATATATATATATATATATATATATATATATATATATATATATATATATATGAGATTTATTTTTGTCCTAAAAAAATATGTATCCATTTATTAATATTTTGTGAATAAAATAATCTTTAATATTTTTACACACACACATACACACACATGTATATATATATATATATATATATATATATATATATATATATATATATATATATATAACAATTTGGATTCGGATTGACACCCCACTATATAACAGATAAATATAATGACTACTTTTTTATAACTGTACAGTTTTCAATCTGGTAATCTGGTATCTGGTAATTTATGTTCTTTTATTTTAAATAATTTCGAGTAAAAAGAATTTTTTTGTGTTAATCGACATATATTGTGTTCCATGGTTAATTTCAGTGATAATTTCAGTTCTTTATTTCTGTAGTGCAGTCAAAATTGCACTTAATTAATTTTGTCCTGAGAGAGCTATTTGTAACCACGACGTTTACTCAGCTGTTTAATATGTTAGTCATTCGGTTAGGATAATGCAAGTTAATTGTATACCAGTAATTAAGAATTAACGAGATGTAAAGATAAGTTTGTAATTTAAATAAAGATGACCTTTTAAGATAGGCTATACACACACATACACACACATACACACACATACACACACACACGGACACACACACACACACACATATATATATATATATATATATATATATATATATATATCTAAGGAGAGAGAGAGATTTAAGTATCATTTTTTGAAAAAAAATTACAGTTTATAGAAATAACAGAGCATTTTAGGTAAATAAACACTTTTGGAAATTAAATAATAAGTCAATATAAAAAATACAGTTGTGATTAATTTATCCACACACATTGTAGGTCACATTTAATAAAAAAAAGTTTATTTTTAAAACAGAAGCCATTAGAAAAGAAAATAATATTAAGATAGCAGTTTAGTATGCTGTACTTTCTAAAGGACCTATTGGTTCTTATTTCTTTGGAGATGTTTACAGTCAAACGAAGAGAGTGTTATATTAATATGACTGATTTTTTTGACATAAAAAATATCTATTTCCTCAGTAACAATGTCGTTCTGTTTCCATAACATATATTCATTACACCCGGAGCAAATAATATATATATATAGTTTTGGAAATATTTTATAAACACAAGTTACTTTATGTAACCATTTGCGTTTTTTTTTTCTTTGCATTAAATTACTTAAAATATAAAATTAAATATTAGCTCTTATACAGTATTTACGAGTCAAAGACAAATTATAAGAAGATAGAATTTCTAAGAATATGCTACTCCCTTCAATAACAAATGTTATCAAAGACAAGAACATTGTAAATAGAGAGATATTGAAAGATATTATGTACAAAGTGTATGGAATGTCGTTTGAGAATATATATTTACAAAAAAACAAAAATAAGCTTCAAAAAGTTGAATGTCGCATTTCCATAATTTTTATTGTAGAATTTATTGTTATTAACATTATTTTAGATGTATATATATATATATATATATATATATATATATATATATATATATATTAAAGGATTTGACGAGTTCTAGATCTATACACAAGTTTTATTTGAATTTTACATTTACTTGTCATTTAAAAATTATTTATAATATAATTCATGTGCATGTTATTGAAATTTATATAGAAAAATATCTAGGTAAATTTTACCTGTTTCTGAAATAACGATCATTAAAGAATGAAGAAAAAGTAAGTCTGTTTCCTAGTATTCTTTATAATCGAGATCGACTTTACGATCCTTACAAACATATATATATATATACATATATATATATATATATATATATATATATATATATATATATATATATATAAAATTAGCCTGAATTTTTACATTTAAAAATACATTTTAAATTTAAATAAATATTTAAGTACAATAAGAAATCTGATCAGCTGATAATTAATTATCGTTCTTATTGTTATTAAATTGATTTTTGTCTCAATATTTTGATTTTAGATTATTTTCTTTGAAAATGGTTGCTGACTTTTTTAATCAATTTTGAAAAGTGACATTTAATTATCAAATGTTTTTATCTAATTGAAAATCTGAATAAGAAATTAATTCGAATGGAGTCGAAATATTTCCTATATTTTTCAAAATATTTGTGCAATCCAATTTTATACTTGCAATTTTATCCCCCTAATTTTTTATTTTTCATTGAAATATTTCAAATCTATTTTTGAACAAATAAACATTGGTTCCATAAATAGGTAAAATATCTGAAAATGATGACACTTCGACAACAAATTCGTTACTATTAACATATTATGTAAAAAATGCTAGAAATTATTTACTGCCTTGCGGATCTCCTGAATAAGTTACATGTGGTCGCGACTGTGTTTAAGAACAAATTTATTTGAACATATTTAAATATATTTCTGATTTATTCAACAAAGTAAAAAGAATATTATCTACACTTGACGTTTATTTTTAATACCTTTATTGCATTTCCTTACATCATTCGATTTAATAGAAATGCTCTTTGTACGAGAAGTAAAACAAAATCGACAAATACATATATAAATATATACATATGTATATTTTATATATATATATATATATATATATATATTCATGTATTTAAATTTCATATATTAATTTTTTAAGACAAATAGAATTTTTTTAATTGCCCATATTTTTTTATAGGACACTGTGCCTGTAAAGAACTCCTATTCATATTTCAAAATCTGGTTCAAACACAAAAAAAAGATCATAATTGTGATCAATAACATACTGCCAACGAGGACGAGTTAATAATTAAATCGTACGAATAAAAGGCCCCACTATTCCTATTATCGCAAACAAAAGACAGCGATTCAATTAAATCATGGGCTTTTTTGTTCGACGCAAGTGTTTTTGTTCGTAGTAGAAGATCGTTATTTTCAATTAAAAACACACTTGTAATTATGTACAAGGCATTGAATCAACACATATGAAATTTTATCGGAATCGTTTTTGCGGCATTGGTCTATTTTTTGGATGCTCTTTAATATCGTATTATTGATGTAGTTAATTAAAACACATACGATGTAGCGTTTTAATTAATTTATAAATTATGTATGTAGTCGTGGGAAGTTTTCTTTTATGTTCGAATGAAGTCTTTGAAAATATATTTATTTACATACAATCATGAATGTATAACATATACATACGGTATAAAGGTATATTAATTAAATACAAACATGTAGAAAATTACATTTAAATAGGAAAAGCTCTTATGTGTACCAAACATGGTACGAAAATAGAACTTCCCTTAAAAAATGTGGAAATAAATTTTTAAAGATATTTTATTAATTATATTTTATGTTCAATTAAAATCGACTCTTATGTAGCACGACAGAATGTTATATTTTTGAACAAATATAATGAGGAACGAGACAGGATTTAAATGTGTAAGTCAGTAATTGAACCTGTTAGTCACTTGATTAGGCTATTATTTTACCATTGTTCTATATGAAAATTAGAGTATATAATAATTTAAAATTTGTGATCCTTTCTAAATTACGAATTAATAGTTTTATAACAAGAATTATTTGTACAAATGTAGTCCTTAATTATGCATGCTAAATTATTATATTGTATTAACCCTTTCAGTTTTAGTGATCGCAATTTGTAGGGTATAGGAATTATTATATATATATATATATATATATATATATATATATGCATATATGTATGTTTGTATAACAAGTAAATTAATTTTGTATATACAGTTCTATGGGAAATTTAACGTTACTTGTGAATATACATTTTTACAAAATTTTTAATTAAATATATATGTATATATAAACGAAATAACATTAAATAATTATTTTGCTATATCCATTTAATTTAATCAATCCTCAATTCTGCGAAATGAAGAGGACTATCTCTCAAAACCAATACATTTTTTACTACTCGACATTCGACAAGAAAAAAAAACATAACTTTTTCTACATGCTTTCGATTTACCGGTACGAAGCTCTCCAGAGAAGAAAAAATCTACGAAGAAAATCGTTATAAGCTAACTGTACGTTCGAAAAAAGATACACATTTACACGCACGTAGCGAAATGAACACGAATACACATAAAAATAAACTTGTCTTTCCTTAATTATACTAAAACATCAATCATTTTCGACTATGTAAACATAAAAATATATACTCTCTCTCACCTTAAGTAATATAAAAGAAAATCGTAAATCTCCATCTTGAGCCTCTTTCACTTTAGTGGCTGGGAGTTGCGAGCAGGGCTTTTAAAGTGATATATATTTCTCTGACGGTCATGTTGAACACTGTACGAGAAATAGAAAACACGGTACTATTAAATCAGGACAAAATGAGAAAAAGGTATAAACGTACTGTTGTACTTTCCTATGGGTTATACAAAAAATATTGTTAAAATGTTTCGTTTTGTAGAAGGTCTTTTTAACTTGGATTCTTTTATTTAAAATTCACTAAAGGGAAATTATTAAATGCATTTTTTTCACTAGCATTTTCAAGAACAAGATTATTAAATTTTAACATGTTTCCTTCAAATTTTAAATTATAAAAGGAAATGATTTCAATGACTTAATGTGTTCTTTTTACATAAAACTCATAAGTGAAGAAACAGAAAAAAAATTAATTTTGGAATTAATATTTAGTACAATGTTTTTTTAAACAGCTCTCAGGGAGTTGCCGCTATAAAAATGAATGTAAATAGTATTTAAACCCAAATCAATATTAAAGTATATGAATTATATCTATTGTTTATTATTATGTATTATTCTATGGAAATAATTTATCCTGAAATGCAGTACTGGAATTCTTTGCAAATCAAAAGAAACCGTCTAAAAATTTGTTTGAATTCAATCGTGAATCTCCAGCTATTCCAGTTTAAGAACCACTATTTAGTAGTTAAGTATGAGTATAAAATATTATAACAGAATATTATATATATATATATATATATATATATATATATGTTATATTTTATATTTATTTTTCATCGATTCACTTACTGATTAGATTTTTAATTTATATATATATATATATATATATATATATATATATATATATATATATATATACTCATAGAAATAAATAAAATAGAAAATGTACACGTGAATGATTGTGTTACAATCTAAATTGACATAGCATAAAGTTCAGTAACATTTTATGAATTTCACAGAGTGAAAAGTTAATAACAGTTCAATAGTTTTCATAATCAACGTAAACTATTTTCAATATATATATATATATATATATATATATATATATATATATATATATATATATATATATAACGAACGAATCAGTCGATAAAATACACTTGTAACACATTGAAACATTAAAACAGTCTGTGCAAAGTTTTATAAAAAATATTTCATGAATGATTATTACATAAATTTACAATTGACAGTTAAAACTATCAATTTATGACTTTTATATATTGTTTCGAAGTGAACATATGTTTGTGTGATTTACATTTTATGAAAGTTCTATATTATTCAATGAAAGAGTTTATTTAAATGATATCGATTTTGCATCATATTTTTTATTATCATAATATGTTTAATTTGTTACTGGTATAAAAATGCAACAATCTGATCCTTCTGTTATTATTCTAAGCTAGAAATTTATTCTCTTTTATTGTGCAATATCTAGTTATGGAAATTGAATAGAAATATATAATTTGAAATCTATATTTTAAAGAAATGCACATACATGTAAGCATATATATATATATATATATATATATATATATATATATATGTATGTATATGTATATACAAGTATATATTAAAATTTATTTATATATAAAAAAATAAAATTTCAAGTTAAAATTCTTAGAAAACTGAACATTAGATATTACTTTTAATGCATTTTTCAATTATTGTAAAAAATGTTAATATTAATTATTATTAATTTATAAAATGTGTTCATCTCTGTAAAACAGACAAAGTATTACTAGATTGAAGTATCTTTTATTTCATCAAAATAAAACAATAGGTATAATCTCTCTCTCTCTCTCTCTCTCTATATATATATATATATATATATATATATATATATATATTCGTACTTATTAGATAGTATACAATGTGTATAACAATAGAATGAGTGACGTGTACAAATTTATATCATCATCATTAGTAGATATTTACAGTGAACTGCATTTCTGTGAAAAGTATCTGCAGAATACACGATAATTGAAACTTATCACGCTTGCCTCATGAGTTGTTTTTATTTATGATAATAGTAAGACACGAGTGAGTATTATCCTTGTTATATACATTTTAAGTGCACTTCGAAAATTAGAAATATTGAAATAAAAGTATTATATACATTTATTCTCTCTAATTTTCAAGCAGAAGACTTGTTGAGGAAAAAAATTGAATAAAAACAATTTTTTCACGGTTATTTTTTTAAAAAAAAGTTATGAAAAATGTATAGATTGTAATTTCAGGAAATTCAAATGAATGTAGATTTATGTTTGTGTAAAATTTAAAATAAATTCATCTTGTTGAGATTATGTAATTTAAAAATACTGTATTATGTTTTGTTTATAATAAATTATCAAAGATATTATATTATAAAATATTAAATAAGTATATATATATATATATATATATATATATATATATATATATACATGTATATATATTCATAGGTTAATGAGAGTATAACGTTAAAAGCCACAATTGAAAGACAACGAAACAATTTGAGTTGTAACAATAATAAATGAAATGAACGCATTAAAATGTAAATTAGCAATAAATTTCATCTCGTAAAGGTTTTACTGCTTATTCCATAATTAAATACGATCGAATGAAATACAGTGAAGGGGGATGATTTCTCATTAAAATGCAATGTTTCTTAATGTCGATAATTAACAACTAATTGAAATCATTAATCATGATTTTGGTGGAAGTTAATGACGATTCTGTTATTCAGAAAAACAAAATATATTTACGGAAGAAGCTTTTATTTATAAAATCAATTTAATATTATTTCTTAATAAATCATTTGGTGTACTTGTTTCTAATCAATTTAAATTGAACAAACGCTTACTCTCTAAGAAAGATTCTTATTCCATAATATCCATTTTTACAGTATAGATTTTGTTTATTTATTTATTACAAGAGTTTATTTTATTCAATGGGTTAAGAATGTTAATTTTTATGGTTATAAACATTATAATATTTTGAATAAAAATAAAATTTTCTAGGAATTATGATTTTATATGACATTATTCAGGTTACTTTTGTAATAAATTTTTGAAGCATTTTATATAAAAATTATGAGTTTCCTTAAGGTTTACAAAATATCTGATATTTTTGTAAAATTATATCGAAATTGCTTTACTGATTTTTAAGTAATTCCATATAAATTCTAATTTTAATTGAGTTTAATATCTTGCTGTATCGTCCAATATAACATATTTATATCTTGAATGAGAGTTAATAATAATTTTTCTACATTATTCTAGTAGGAAGTTTTTGTCATTATAGTTTCGAGTAATATTTAAAGTTACAAAACATTCCTTAAACCTCGGGTTTAATCGTTTAGATGATTTTAGCTCTGGGATATTTTGTAAAGATGAACCTTTTAGCCTATAACTATATAAAGATGCCAATTAATTGTTTAATGAAATAATATGAAAATCGGTTCAGAGGTTCTACAGTTGTTTTATTTTATATGAATTAAAAAGATTTATTGATCAACAAGTTTGCTTTTTGAAATATTATATTATTATATTTTTGTTCATTAGATTTGTATTATTTTTTTTTTAGTAGGTTATTTTTGTTTCAGAAAATTTATAGACAATAGATTGAAATTTATGTTCCATTGAACAATCGTCGATTATATAAACGTATAAGTTTTTTTTATATAATATATATATATATATATATATATATATATATTTATATATATTTATTGAAAACATTATAGTTTAAAAATATAGTCAAATAACGTTCTTAAATTTATTTTGAAAATAATTTCTTCTAGTGTCGTGTGTTTCTTCATTTTTTTTAAAAAAAACATTTAAAAAACCATTACTGAAAATATTTTATAACTCCAGTTAAGAAAAAAACATTAATAATTTCATATTATAGCAATTAACTTTTTAATTTTATTTATGAAACATTTGTTCAAAAACGTAAAAAAAGAATGCGACACTTGAACGAACCTACAAAAAGGAGAATAGAATTGAAATATTAATATTGAACAAAACTCGAACTCGATAAAATAACAACTACATCATTCCGTACTGCAAACACTATATCTCTTCAGCACGTAGATTTAATAAATTTCAAAACAAATACGCTTATACACAAAAGAGGTAAAAAATATTGATACAAAAAATATTGTTTCAAGCTTACAGAGAAGTGCACGCGCTGTCTACTGAAACATATATTATCAGTAAGGGGAAGAAACCGTATCAAAACAAGCAAATTAAAAAAGATCATATATATGTACTAGGCGAGAGAAGAACATATCTTGGCCATATCATATTTCCTCAGGCAAAGAACGAGTCAGATCAGAGAGACGGCGACGCTGAAAGAATGTATGTGATATGGTATGAGGGAGATGTTAACCTTGTCGTTGTTATTAACGTTATTATTTGTATAGTTCGTTTTACTTATCTTGGGATATTCTCCAGAGTCAAGATTGTTCAAATTTCCTTAAAGAGTATTGTACAATGTAACTTACTAGTTTACATTTAAACAAATGGACTATCGATATATATGTGCGTACATTTTCCTATTTGTTATATTTTTAATCTGTTTATTTTTTGAAAATATTTGATTATAATCAAAGAAATATTTTCAATTTATATTTTAATTTTTTCATGTCTTCTATCTAATAAAAACTGAGATATTTATTTTACATAATCGAATATTCCTGTAGTGAAACTAATTTTTGCAACTTTTATAATATTGAAAATATTAAATATTACAAAGGCTAATATTTGTATAACAATTAATATATTCTCTATTAGATTGTCCTGATGGTTTTTATTCTTTTGAATCACTTGATAATCTGCTTTTCACCAGCATCGGCACGTGTGCCATTTTGAGATAGATTTTATATACTTAAGTTAAATTATTTATGGAGTATGTAAAATCTATTTGAAGATAGGATTTGTGCTCAAGCTAGGTAGTGAAAAATAAAAGTTCAAGTGATCTAATAGGATGAATGCAACTACAATAACACATCACAGACATAAAAATATTTATAAATACAATTTATAATAACAACTATAATTTTAATAACCTCTGGTATTTACATTTTTTAAAAATAAAAACACATCTTTTAGTTTCAAAAAAATCAAGAGACTTTTTGATATACGAGAAAATGTATAGAAAATATCGTTTATATATTTGAAATTATTGTCTATAATAATATTTATTCTTAAAAAACATTTTTTTTCTGAATATATATATATATATATACTATTTATAACTAAATATTTATTTTGCTCGTTTTGAAATATTGTTAAGATTAAAGTGGATTAAACATTAGAGATGTTTTCATTATTAAATACAATAACTTTTAAACATTTTAATTTGAAGTTATGACATATTAATTAACTTTGCAGTGTTAAGTTCAAAATAAATTTAAGTTTGATAATTTTAAGGTTGAATGATGGATTTTCGTAAATAAATGTTCTGTATTATATAAAGGTTACATGTGGAATGTAACCTTTTAATAGTTTAAATAAGGAAATAATAATTTATATTGATTAGTGAAAATAACATATTTAAAATTGAAAAAAATATTGAGATAGTTATAAATGCATAACAATATAATTTGATTAACTTTTTTATAATAGTATTATAATATATAACTAAATATGTACTAAATTTTTTGGCAGGAACAATTTGGCCACAGTAGATTTATATTAAAATTTAATACGCAACCAATATTGTTTATTAATGACATGATTGTAGTGATATATATGAATAGAATAAGAATTATTATTTGATGTAGTTTTTGGCATTGTGGTTAAGTCCATTTTCAATTTTTTTCTATACCTTAGCGCTCTCTGGATGATGGAAGTCATCAAAACTGCTATAAGCCACAATTAAATATGATCAATAATCAATTACGGAATATTTTTGACCAAAACATTTTTGTTTGTTTGCGAGGTGAGTGAACAATTTATCTGCGAAAGATATTATTGATTTTAAAATATTTCCTGTTTTTTAGAATTCAGCAAAAATTTTGCAGTTTGAAAGACTGCTAGATTTTAGACAATTTTACACCATGTGAGTTATGAGTTCAGTGTTGGTTATTGAAAGACATGTCATTTAAAGAAGTTTAAATATCAATGAAGGCGAAATAAATGATATAAACTAATTGGACCCAATTTCAAGTTTGCTACAACTTTTATATATAATTTTATGGTTGAAAATAATATGATAATATAAAAAATATATACTTCTTTTATATATTTTTTCTAAAAAATGTCATTCGAAGTCGTAGTGTGGATAATAATAATATAATACCCCGACTAAGCATTCACTAATCCAATGGTAGAGGTTCCTTTGGGAACAAAACTGTTATCTGTCACATATTACTCGCTTTAGTATTTTGCTAAAGGGAAATATATCAGAAAAGAATTCCTCCAGAATACAAGATGGCACTTTGTGCTAAGATCTTATATGTAGACAAATATTGTATTAAAAATAGAATATTTATAAAAAAAATTTTGTAATATTTTGTTTTAATTTTATATTTGTGATAATAAAATATAGTGTAATAAAATGTATTTTTACGTGTTCGGTTATTACTACGGTAAAAATTAATTAAATATTTATTAAAAGACAAAATTTATATTGATTTGGAGTCAATTGAAAATCAAGACTTTTTTCAAAAATGAATTAATATCTCAGTTATCGCAAAAATATTTTATCAAAATGGCCACTGACTAATAAACAATCTAGAATAAATAATTTTGAAACACTTTAAAAAATCTTTATTAAAAGGTTTGATTAAAAAAATGTTAGTTACAGGATATTTTTATAAATAAAAGTATTGTATAATATAGGGACTAGAATTCATTTACATTTCTATACAACAATTGGGGATAATTAAGTTATTAGAAGAAAAAAAAATTGAAATAAATTTAATGTAAATGATAATTGAATAATTTAAAAAAATAATTATTAAAAAAATATTCAAGTAATATTTGTTAAGTATAATTCCATTTCTTTACAAGACAAAACTATGCTACTATATTACTTGGAAAAAAATAATAATATCTTGCTGCTGACTATTTGGCAATTAATATTAATAAAATTAGACAATTACGTTTCATTTCACGTAATGTGTAAGTCTAAATAGGTAAAAATTATTTTAACTGAAAAATTGAATAATATATAAATTTTGTACTAAAACATAATAACGTATCAATGTTTTATTTTTTTTTAACCGAATGTGTGTTAAATGTGAACGAATTACTGATAATAAATGAAAGAATATAATATTTAATCCGATTTAGTATGGTTTTATTGTTTTAATATTTTTGAAACCTGTCTGTTTACAGAAATTGCGTTTTGATAATAAATTTGCTATAAATATTAAAAATATATATTTATATATAAATCAATCAACTTTAAAATAGCGTTTTAAAATAATGATAATATTTTTATATTACAAAGTATTATTATTTCATGTATGTATATATATACATGAAAATTCGTTGAAATGTAAGTAGGTATTCATAAAAGTATAATTAAAAAAATATGTCCTACAATGTGAACAAAAGTGGTCAATAAATTCCGTAGATATTTCTAAACGTATTTTTTGTTGACCGTAAAATTTAAACTGATTTCAACTTTGACAGATCAGATAAAAGACAAATAAAATTCTAGTTTTGATGTCTCGTCGAATAATACTATGAATGTAATGTGACGGATGAAATTACGGTATGAAGTTACGGTATAAAAAAATCTGCTGCAATGTCTTCTCTCGGTAATAAGTAATTCATTTTACCATTCTCAAAATTATTTGTTGAATTAATATTAATTTTTTTAAGAATATTAATTAAGATAATATAATTTCTCTTTATTAATCAGATATATTTAAATGAATTGTTTTGAATTGTATTAGAAATTATATTATAAATCAAAAAATATCAATTTTAATTGATGAAAATATGTTCTTAAGAATAGAATAAGAAAAAGTTATCTGTATGAGTTTGAAAATTAATTTAAAATATATGTAATACTTAAATTTGAGACTTAATGTCAAATGCAAATAATAAACATTTATTATTGAGAACAAATAGTTTCTTAGATAGAAACAGTACGTGAAAATTTACCAAACATATAAGAACAAATCATTAATTATAATGTATAAAATATTGGAGTGTGATTTATGTAACAAATCAGTAATATTTTAGCTATCAGCAAAAATGACCATATTTTTAAAAACGGCAATCTTTGACATAACACCAAGGGTGAGTAATATGACAGTATTGATGGATTTAGTGGTATGAAAGGATGGGGTTGTTTTGTGGTTCTACGTTAAATAACATTAATTCAATGTTTCATTTATTGGAAAACATATTGCAATTTTTTTTATTGCAAGCTGGATTTTTTTCATGACATTCAAAAATATTTAATTCGAAAATCTTCAAATTTTCAATTATGTTTTTCAATATATTAGATATTTTAAAAATTTAATAATAAAATATATTAAAATCTTAACGGAAATATATTTTTATAAATTAATTAATATAAATTATTTATTACCTTTTTGAAAATCAAACTGTAATTACTATCAATCTTCTATTCGTTAGCATATCATATTTTTTATTTCAATTCTTATTATCTATTTATTATTTATTTGAACAGTTTCTACGTTCCTGCTTCTCTATTAAATGTAATCAGTCATCTGTCAATCTAAAAATAAATCAATCTATTTATTTCAGTAGTCTTCGGTATAACACTTTTCAATTTTGTGTACAATTTAATTAATTACTTATCTGCTATGCAAACTTATTTCAAGACTGACTCTATCCATTATTATTTATGTCATTTGAAATTAACTCTCGGATTATAAATTATGGCTTGAGTTGCGTTCTATATTTTAACAATTTCAATATACAGGCAAGTAAAAACGCATTTACTTAAAACCTCAGAGTTTTAATCAAATAAATAATGACTTTTTGATATCTATCTATCTCTCTATGTTATATATATATACATATATATATATATATATATATATATATATACATATATATATATATATATATATATATATATATATATTTACAATACAATAATATTGCTTGCAGTGATTGTAATCAATTTTATTAGCATATTGAAATTTTGACCAATATATTCGAGTTGAAATCTAATATTTTGATCTGTAAAATGCTGTGTCAGGAAGAAACTATTTGTATTGAATACTAAATGGGGTT
This sequence comes from Acanthacorydalis orientalis, assembly GCA_034766995.1. Taxonomy (NCBI): domain Eukaryota; kingdom Metazoa; phylum Arthropoda; class Insecta; order Megaloptera; family Corydalidae; genus Acanthacorydalis; species Acanthacorydalis orientalis. The sequence goes on along the minus strand of CM068318.1, from coordinate 15,917,742 downwards.
ATATTAATTTTCTTAAAATAATTGGGCACATAATCAAAGAAGAAATGATACAGAGGAATTTTAATTTTTCAACCTCCGACTATTCGAATTTCTAATTAATCGATTGCTTGTAATTAAGGAATGGGTGCTCGATTTTCTCTCAAGTTGTTCTTCTATTCACTGAATCAGGAGTGATTGTTATTTCTATCAATTTTTATCTGTTTTTAGTTATCGTTGTAGTCATATGCCATTTTATAATAAGGTTGTAATTGATCTAAGACAACAGTAGATTTTTTTATTCTGTGTATGAATAATTGTTAAATATTAAGATAATTATAGAATAAGTAAAGATTATAACTAATATATACTTATAGGAATTATTAGATAATAAGTAATTAGAGAATAAGTATATAGATTGCAAAACAATTTTAAATGAGTCAATAATATATAAAAAATAAAGTATTATAAATACAATTATTAACGACTTTTTTGAATATTTTGATAAAAATATATTTACTAAGTGAATTAGGCGCTTTTATACTATTCTAGAGATATGAAATGATTACCTTGAAACAATTTATCAAGAAATTAGATAAATTAAAGTAATTAAATTAGAGAATTACAATTAGAAACTTTTCTACGTTCACCGTTTTGAAGATGATGGGATCGCTGTACAATTGTACATAAGCAACAATTAAAATGAAAAATTAACGATTATTCAACATTTTGATAAGAAAACTTTTTTGAGATACGTGAACAGATTATGAGTTTATTTATGAAAGTGAAAAAATACTGACAATATTAATTATTTTCCTATTTTCCTTGATTAAATTCTAAATATTTTTTCATAAATAAAACTATTCTAAAATATTTCAATTAATATACTTTTTAAAATGATGTTTAAATTCTTTTTTATATGAATAAATTTATTTTAGTATTGAAAATAAAATGTGATTTTTTTCATTAATATTATTTAAACAATTTCTATAGTAATCAAAAAATTATATACCTTTTTCCCTATATTTCCATCAATATATATATATATATATATATATATATATAATATGTATGTATGTATTAAAATTAACATTAACTTTAATGTTATTATCGCCAGACTCAACAGCAATAAGAACGTAAGTTTGGCCGGCATCGTTCGCGTCAGCCTGCCAGAAGCCATGATTTATTTCACGATACCCGAGCGCATGCAATTTCTCAACAGTTCGCAGTCTCCACGTACATGAAAGTTAAGGAGATGTGTAATTCCAGAATAATTGCCGGCTTTCGGCAATGCGATACTATGATTCGGTGTTTTTTTTTGCGTCTTTGTTATCCTTCGCTTGTTCCATGAAAATAATAACACTTTGAAGAATTTAAAAGTTTTTTAAATGCTGTAAATGTATTTATGTAAATGTAACTACATTTTAAAATACACACACACACACACACACACATATATATATATATATATATATATATATATATATATATAATCAAATCTACTTTTAGAATTTGCTTAAATAATATAATTAAAGAGACAACTTATATTGTAAACTTAATATTAATTAACTCTATATTAAAACAGAGTAACATGTAAAGTATAATTTTATATGAATAATTTTTCCAAAATATTAGTGTATATTTAGAAAAGAATTTAAATTTTTGTAATTAATGTACGTTTTTTATAAATAACATAAATTATGTTAAAGCTTTCTTCTAAGTTCAACAATGACAATCAACGAATTCTTGTGCAGGATTTGTAAATTTTTACTACAATATATAGATGTTTCAATTTATGCTTCCATATGGAGATATTAAAAGGAGGCGCAGGGGCTAAGGAGAAGTCTTGCTATTTTTATTTAGTATTTAGTTCAATTTAACACTAAAATACAATTTACCTAAAGTACTAAATGAAGGATAAAATGTTTTTTTTTTAAAAAAATTACGTTTTTGTAATACTTTCGTATGGAAGCCTAAGTTGAATCACCCTGTATATCTTATATAATAGTAATTTTTCTACTACTTATAATATTTAAATGTACGAGATATGATTTTGTTATTTGATTTGCTTTGTTTATTTTATTTACGAACGATGTTCACAATATTTTTAAATTAAATTTAAATCTCTGGGGATTATTGTGCAGTGTGCAGAGAAGCTTTATCAAAGTTCGATGCACAACAAGAAGATATAAAAAGAGTTCTTAACTGAACGGAGAGTATGAGCATTGAACTGAATGTGTCGAAGGCAATTTTCATTATTTTTATAAAAATAACTTCAATAATTCATTTCATTTCAGTAGAAGGATTGAGATAAATCAATTAAATTCATATAATTATCTGATATAGCACAAATTTCATCATGGTCAAATATCATATATTATATATAAGTTAGTAAAGCCTACACTAATTTGGTATTTACGTGGATGGTTATTGGCGTTTTAGGGCGCTTCGACAGCTGAGGTTATTAGCGCCCCTCATTTGGTATTTATAATAATTACTTATTATTATTTAATCTTATGTTGAATACAGTAATAGTAAAATAACTGACATGAATTAGTTTATAAAAATAAAAGTTTTAAGCACTAGTTTGTCTTTTTAAATTATTCAGTGATATCCAGTATGAAACAAATTTCATGAAAAACTAGTTGCTCAATCATATATATATATATATATATATATATATATATATATAAGTAATAATGATTACAGATATAAAATTAAGTAGAAAATTATAAGACTAATGTAAGTAAATATATTATTTTCAAGAGAGGCGTAAATGCTTAGAATTAATTGAAGTATGGTATTAATTTTTTTGTTTTTGCTTTCAATAAGGGCCTAAAACAGGGAATTTATGAAAGGGTACATTTTTATTTTAAAAGTTGTGCTATTTTTGATAAGGGATTGATTTATTCAAAATAAGGGTATTATTACTATGAAGAAAGTGATTATCTGAATTGTGAGTCGAAATTTTAAACCGATGACGTTTTGAAATTTATTAAGAATTATTATACAAATGACTAAATAAATATAATTATAAATTTGTATTATATAATGATGGAATTTTATTTTTTCGGGTTGTAAATAATGTGCATATTTTTTTTAAAAAAATGAAAATAATATATATATATATATATATATAAATGAAAAATAAAATAATGACAATAGAAAAAGTAAAAAAATAAATTTCAACACATGTTTTATATTGAATAATGTATATACATATATATATATATATATATATATATATATATATATATGTATATAATAAATTACATTTATCTAGAACGAGTATAATTTTAATCAAATTTATAATGACACAAATTTAATTAACTTGTGTTAAGAGAATTCAGATTAATAAAGCAGCTTTGTATGTTTATTATTCTTTGAAATTTATTCATTATTATTAAATTTTGTAGGATAGAAAATTGAATTTGAAAAAAAAAAAACGAAAGGTAAGCATTTAATAATTAATGTGTAATATTTTTTACGCATACTTTATTATGAATAATGAAAAAAGTTGATGAATATAAAATGTTCCCAGTGGGTATTATATTGTTTAATTCAATATATGTGTTTTATGAATAATAAAAATGTAAACGAATAATTGGATTAGATATACAAAAAAGCCTTTCATCCATAACACATAATTATTGGACTCTATTGTTATTTGTTTATATCCAATACTATTTCTGTCAAGAATCGTACATTATGATTGGATTTTGTCATATTTCCAATGCATTGTACGTTATTCGCTGGTTGAAATCATTGTAGTAGAAATGACACCGTAATCCGATAGAAATGTCTTCGCTGATATCATGCCATTCTGCTTTTTTGTTATAGACAGTTCGAATCGGAGATTTGAAAATCCAAACAAATTCAGAATAGAAAAATAAAATAAAACAAGTACTAAAATTTTATTTCATGGAATATCGTTCTGCTACAATCTGCACTATAATTGAAATATTATGTTTAGCTCTATCCAGTGCAATAACAGTAGTTCATAGTTTTTTTCATACGACTTGTAATTGTGCATTTATTTAATATATATATATATATATACATATATATATATATATATATTTATGTGAATATATATATATATATATATATATATATATATATATATATATATTCAAAACGGGTGTTAAAATTGTATTGATTTTTATTGTAATTATTTTAAATTTAAATAAATTTAAAATTTATTTTCAAGTATTCGTTTGAAAAAGTTTTGTTATATTTATTTAGTATTTTAGTTCAAACCAATAGTAAAATACAATTGAACTAAAATACTAAATGAGGGATAACAGTTTTTTTTTATTTTTGTGTCTTTTTTAATATTTTTGTTTAGAATCCTAAGTTGAATCATCTTATATATCTTATATAATAGTAATTTATCTACTACTTATAATATTTAAGTATTTATATTTCTCATTTTGCAGAGAGGGAACATAAAAATGAGGTTTATTTGGTTATAGATGATGATGACACTTCTATTCTCTATTCCATATTGATTTTCTGTAAATGTGATATAAAAGTTAAATCAAGTATAACGTTATATGAAGATCAGGTTTTTGTGAGAAACAAATTAGATTTTAAAGAAAATATTTAATACTAGGCTGTAGCCTATCATACAATTATATATTTATATTTAAAAGTAATTGGTTTTTATTAAATAAAATACTAGATTGGATGAAAAAGAAAATTCTACTCTATTCCCCCTTCTTTGACTAATAACTGAAAGTCAAATCACTTGCTTTTAAAAGTTTTTTGTACCATTATAAACATATTTTTTGACCAACTATTTTAAAAAATATATAAAAAAATCAAAACAGATAAAAATAAGAAATCGAATTTTCTTTGAGCAGAATCGAACTTAGAACATGATCTTAGTTGTTTGGAGATCATATAATCTTAGTCACAAATTTGGTTTTTAGTATATTATTGTTTATCAGATACCCAGTTATTTGTAATTAAATCAAAGCCGCATTTGAAAATAATTTAACCTGACTTGACTTTACCTAACAGATTTTTATTTTTTCATTATTTTAGTAATAGATAAAACTGCTTTTAAAAAACATTATTAGGACTAAAAAGAATTGACATAACTAATTTAAAGAGAATCGAGTATTGTCGGTTTTCGGAACATAAATTAATTTTTCAATAAATATTTTTTTTTGAAAAAATGTGATTTATTTATATTTAAATTCAGTTTAGTCAAACGGATTTTACTAGAATATTTTTTAATTATATAAACAATATTATAAAGGAAGATTATTAAAATAGGACTAAGCAAATAAAAGTATCAACAATATATATATATATATATATATATATATATATATATATATATATATATATAGACTTTTACCCTTTATTCAAAGATTGTAGATTGAAATGTCTAATTTTGAAAAAAATATTCGATTTATATTTTTTAATAAGAAATGTGTTAGTCACTTAATCAAATGATCCATTAATTAATTAGCATTTATAAAAGACTGCCTCTTAAATTCTATCACTCAATCATTCCCTTCATATTAAAAAAGTTATTTATGGATATTTTTTACGAAAATTCGTAATGTTACTTAAAATTTACAAAAACCAATGACTAATATGTCATTCGTATCAAAATATACACCCATTAAATAAATTACATCAGTTAAACGTTTACTAATCAATCGTAATAATTACGTATTGTGCACAGGGAAATTGTAAAATGAATTCGTTGCACTAGGTTTTATTACAATGAATTCTGTTTATACGAAAATTTATGTCTTGTATATATATATATATATATATGTAATATTATATATATATATATATATATACGTATATTTTCTATATTGTACAATTTTATATTTTGTTATCAGAAACAGTCAAATGATAGTATACAAAAATATATAATACCGAGATAATTTCCTATTCTACTTATAACAAAACCGATTCCGAAATTTAAAACTTTTCCAAAGTTTACTTCATCATACGAATCGAATTTACACCATCTGTTTGAAAAAGTTTTCATCGTTTTGTCTTGTACGTTAGAATATTATCTACATATATTTTATATTCCATTTTCATTACAAATTTGTTTTCATGGCTAAATGGAAGTATCTACTTGTTAAATCATAAAAAAATCGTACGATAACATTTCTTTTTCGATTTTCTTTCTGAATTAGTTCTTGTATATTTCTTTACGTTATTAAAATAGATTCTAAAAATCACTCTACACAATTTTGACAGATGTTAGGAAATAGAAATTGTCAATTTAGAAAAAAAACTGAATATATCTAGAATAAAAAAGAAAGATGTTTTTATGTGAAGCAGTCCTTGGTACTGGTAACGTTATGGTATTATGAATGAAAAAAATGAAGCATCTTTAATAAAAGTTAGTTTTCATAAACTCATTATAAGTTATTTGCCTATTGAAGATGTATTGGAATTTAAATTGAGAGGACTGTCGAAAGAAATAATGATTTAACATTTTAAACGTTAAGATTCTTATAATTCTTAACACCGTTTAACATCCTCCATAGTAATTAGTTTTTTTACAAAAAAATCTCTCATTACTTGAAATGAGATTTCGTATTTTCATAACTAGTTGGTAGTAGATAAAAGAAATTTAAAACCGTTTAAAAATCAAACAACTAGAACTGAAGTTATAAGTGATGTAATGTTTAATGATTACTCCTGATATTTTATCAAATCAACATTAGCGAATGAGTTATATTAGGTTGGTAGAAAAATAATTGCGGATTAACTATAACATTTTTTTCGTTTTGTTATTGTTAATGAGAAGAAAATTATTTATTAATCTTCAGATTAATTTCAGTGTTTCAATAAATTTCATGCATATACTTAAAGCTACTTTTAACAATTTTTTTACCTGAAATCTGTAATCTGAACTAAGTCTTAAGGAATTCTAAAGATATGTAGTTATTATTAAGATAAATTCATTGCAAGCAATTTGTATATTTTCGTTTCACTTATATTTTATTATTTCAAATAGATCTTTTTTAATCCAATGAATAACGTTTTGGTGTGTTAATTTATTTTATGAAAAACACCCATTGGTATTATCAGTTATTTGAATTGTAAAATTACTTATTTTGTAAAATGATTTAATCAAGCATATTTGAAAGTAGATTCCGGCAAGGAAACAACGACAAATAATAATTCACTGGTCTGAACATTTTTACGATAAAAATGTTGATACGAAATATTTGATATTTTGTGTTTACACGCTCATATAAACATACACTAACGTTTTATCGAAATTATGTCAATTCACATTTCTCCTTCAGGCGTGAGCACTTCCTGAAACTGTTATGATTTATATATATACGTTTAGTCTTAATTAAAGTACACTGAGGCTACGAAATCACGTTTGAATAACGTTCGTCAAAGAAAAGCTAGGGCTTACGTTCTAAGAGAAAATATTAACGAAATTTTGTTTTCGCGGCAAGAAATTCACGAAACCGCGAAATTTAATTAGACAACGTTGTTATTTATAATCTTTAATATTATATATATTTTATATAGTATTGTAATACAGATTTTAGCATGTACATTTCTGTTTCATAACAGACTGTTTAAAACATATTCACATTTACATATCTCTATCTACGTACCTATCTATCTATATTTTTATATACATATATATGTATATATATATATATATATATATATATATATATAATTGTCAGTATATAAACCTTAATAAGTGTTTTATGTTTCAAGTTAATATGTAAAGGATTATTTTTACCAATGTTGAAGTTTTGTTTGTAACCGTATCAGAATCTATTTATTATATTATGAATACAAAACATACGGTACCTTATCTGAAGTAGAAATAAATCAAATTGTTTATAAATTCAATCAATTACGTTAAATAAGATTGTTTCATGTTTTGATTAAATTCAAATATTAATTACTTGATAAATAATATAATTAAATATTTTATATATTAGTATACGTATATAATAAATTAAATTTTCTGAATGAAAATCACAGTTTATTTAATTGCATAATAAAATATGAGTTCAGTTCATTTGAAAAGAGAATGTTGTCGATTATATTTAATTTTAATATATTTAAAATACTATTGGATATACGATTTGAAATTGAAACTCAAGCGATTTTGTTTTTTGCAGAAAACGCTTTTATTAATTAATTATGTATTCATCATCATTTTTTGCAATCATTTTCCAATGTTCAGGCAGCTGCTGGATTCCTCGTTTGGTGTTGAGCTGCGCGGTTTTTCGACAAAAAGGCAGTGCGGTAATTTTTGACAGGTTTCACGGTATCAAATATTTTACCGTTTAAACTCTTCTGTAACGACCGAAACAAATGATAATCCGAAGGTGTAATGTTAGGAGAATACGGTGGAGACGATATGATTTTCTATTTCAACTGCTTTAGTTTTTACAGTTAGTATTCATGTATGTGGTTTTGCGTTGTCCTGGTGGAAGATGACCCCTTTGTTATTGGCAAAAATCGAACGTTTTTCTTTAATTACTACGTTCAGTTTGATTAGTTGTTGACAGTACTTCTCCTAAGTAATCGTTTCGCTCCATGGGAGCAGCTTAAAATAAACAACACCTTTGCAATCCTACAAAACACACACCTTCATTGGATGCAGAGCAGCTTTGGAGATTGATTCTGTCCCTTTATTCGCTTAATTCCACGTTAGTCTGCATCGGACGTTGTTGTATAGGATTTATTTCTTATCGTTACTCATCTACCGATCCAAAAAAAGGCTCTCTGTTGAGGCGTCCAAGCAAAGAAACTGCCGAGGAGATGCGATCAAACTTGTTTTTTCAGCGGGTGCGTACCCACGTATCGAGCTTCAACGTAAACCTCAGTTTTTTTAAATGCCGAAATGCAGTCGACTTATCAACATTGAGTATCTCAGCAACCTCTTTTGTCGAAATTCTTGAGTTATTTCCAATTAAAGCGCGCTAAACATCGTCGAGCGAAGTTGATCTTCGAGGTTAAAATCACCAAGTTGAAATTTAGCAAACCATTTCTTCACAGTTGGAAGTGATGATGTATGGTCCAAATAAACCTCTCGAATATTTTTCGGTTCCACTCCAACTGCTACTTTTTTCCGAAACTCGTACAACATAACGTGATGAAAGTTTAACTTTTCGTTGTCTCTTTTCAAAAATTCTTCTTACACGTAAATCGAATCGGAACAAATGATTATGATGCTCAAATGACAGCTGTGATTATCACCTTTCAAACTTTATATAATATGAAAGATTTTAATCACGAGCGCCGACATCCGGCACTCTTAACACCACCTATTGAATCGTATACGAACTTTTGTACTATTCCAATATATAGGCTGTCAAAATTGACGGCGAAATAAAAAGAAACATAAAAGAAAAAAAACTGTTTATTGGTTTTCACAACATAATATATTTAAACATAAATAATAACTAAGAACTAAACTTGAAACATATGAACTGACAAAGCAATCTAACAAATATTTATATTTGTATTATAGAATAGCCAATAAATATTTGTTGGCTGTTGACCTATTGAAAATAGAAAGGCAAGTTAGTAATTGATTGAAAGATTTTAGTAGATTACCGTATATATATATATATATATATATATATATATATATATATATATAAGCACTTATTAAATATCTTACTCAATTAAGAATATCTTAAGCGTTTCTGTTCATACCTCCCAGTAGACAAGTTAGTGATTTGGACGTACGGTGGGAAAAGCTTATCACCTTTCGTAATAGAATAGAGTTATATTCACTTGAATAAACGATCACCCAACCGTGTGAGTTTTTAAACTACTAAATTAAATTCTTGAGTTAAAATGGGTTCTGCACAATTCGTGATATTTGAATAAATTACTACTGGCGTGTAAACCAGGTTGAATAAACGTGTTTAGTATGCTTTATTTGAGTATTGTTTAGTGAGCATCACTACTTATTTGTTTGAGCATTACTTACTGAATGCTATATATATATATTCCTGTAGATATTCTATAAAGTGTTTTCTTAAAAGGAAGTTAAAAGCTTCAGTTTTTTCTCTAAGCCAAAGGCGCATTTGAATTATTAGACACCTATAGAGGAGCATTCCTTTGATATTCTTTCTTATTAATAATTAATACTTGCAAAAACATACGTTAGTAAGTCTTTAATAGTACAGTAATTGGATTAGTAAATTAAAAATAAAAAAACAACAATAAACAGATAATACTGTGTTTTCTTTAATGTAAAAAATAGAATATCTAGTATAATATTTAAAAAATTCTTCAAAGATGAATGGCGAGGAGATAAAATATCATTTTTTGTTAAGAGTTGTTCATGAAAGATTTTTGTTTAGAAAATGTGTTTAAATATTATTTTTTGAAATTATATTACACTATTCGTAAGTATGATATATAAACAATATAAATATTGTTTTATTTTTTTACAAACAACATTATTGTTGTAAAATTGTGTATGAACACATACAGCCAGATATTGTTTTTAAAATACATAAATCAACAAAGTATATTTTATGATACGAACCGATTAAATATTAACATAAATAATATAATTTGTGATTGGAAAAAACATAAATCAGTCTGATTATTGAATTACATTTTTATGCGTCTAATAAACTGAAAATCTGTTATTATGTAATGAATCATTGTTCATACTATTTCGTGAATATCTAATGACCTGTTTATCTTCGATGATACATAAACAGTTTAGACAAAGAGGTAATTTTGTGTAATTAAATATAAATTCAAAAAAAGTAATCAATATTTTATATTAATTAAATATATGACGATTCAAATATGAGTAAAAAATATGAAACTGAAAGATTTATGCGAACAATATGGAAAAAACTGTCCTTTATGAAAGAAAATATAGGTTCACAGTAAAGTCATTATTATTCTCGTTGCATATGGTACATTGTTCACCAACTGTCTGCGAACAACTTCTTCAATGTTGACCGTAGCAAATATTTTTACATAAAGTAATGTGGGTCAGTAATTCAGTGCATGAATGTATTTTAGTATCTTTTTTCTTGACAGATACTTTAATGGCTGATTTAAAACGTCACTACACCGATATTTTTTTTATATTTTTTTGATAAATGAAATGATAGAAGCTTTTGATAAATTTGGGACTATTTTTCTGTTAATGAATGAAAGTATATGCAATAAAGAAGTAGTTAAAATTAATTCCATTAAATGAAAGATTTTTTTTGCTAATATTCTTAGGCATGTAGTTGATTTAAAGACTTCGTGATAAATTGATAACTAAGATTTAGTAATGTGAACATAAAATGTAATGTCACTTTAACTGTTGCATATATATATATATATTGTTTTTTTTTCTTTTTTCAGTATAGTTTTATTTAAATTACCGATGAATTAAATTATAATTGTATACACAAGTTTAAAGCATTATTTTTTGTTAAGAGATATTTAAAATTTATGAATAGAATAGATAAATATGTTGTTACATATAAGATAAATTTCTATAATCAAAATAATTATACTATTATGTTATCGTAAAAACAATTTATAGAAAAATCATTATACTTATAAATTTTAACATAACGTTTATTTACTTGCGATACCTTTTCATTTTTATTACTTTAACACTAAAAAATAATCATTAATTTTAAGAAAGTACATATTCTACTTTTCTGAGAAATTGAGTTATTATGATCGTAATACTTCTTCATCCAAGACTTGCACAAGGTCAAATAACTTGTATTTGAACAAATAATACAATATTTTAATTGAAATAATGATATACGAAAAGTAAGAGAAAGTGTTTATAAAAAAGATAATTTTATAATAAATTAAAATCAGTTATTTTATGATAGATATATTTATATTCTTATTTATTAAGTCAGTAATTTCAGAAAACACGAATTTGTTGGAGTGAACATTTTATTTATTATTGAATACATTTTGTCAGAAGTTAGACAGTTTGTTGTCAGTAATTGGACAGTTAGTCACTGTCTTCTATTTTGAATTAATTTGAAATTGAAATAAAATAACAATGCCTAGATAATTAAAACATTATTTTAGATTTATCTGTCTATCAAATAGACATTAAATAAAAAATGCTTATTTACAATCGTTGTAATTGCTTTGGCAAAGTTTAATTCTTTAATAAAATAAAATACATTTACTTAATTATAAAATTAGCTATTTAATTATAAAATTATATATTTAATAATATATTAAATTAATATTTAATAAAATATTAATATTTAATAAAATATTAATATTTAATTAAAATTATATATTTAATAATATATTAATTATATATTTAATTATAAAATTATATATTAAATTTAGCTATTTATTATAAAATTAGCTTATTTAATTATAAAATTTATAAAATTAGCACAACTGATATATGAATGATTTATACACTAAATCGTCCTTAAGTTTTGAAAATGATATCTTTTGGTTGATCTATTAAAACAGTCCAAGTTTATGTTTTTTTTTACATATTTTTTTCACTCTCTAATAACTTTAATTTGGAAATCACAAAGAACAAGATAGATAGATTTAATACACTTATTTTTTTATTTTATTTGATTTTTTTGACTTTTTTTAATCCTCAAGTTATTCATTTTCCTAGTTTCTAAATGATTTTGTTTTTCTTTCATGTTTTTGTGTTTAATTTATATTTATTTTATAAATTTGTTCTCTTAAATTTTGACAAAAAACATTTTTATTACATTTTGATTTTCATTTTCTGACCATCAGATCTGACCAATATAACTATTTAGATATCACAAACGTTATAATTCACAGAAATTTTTCCAGTCATTTGACTTTAAAACCACCTACTTTAGGATACATGCTTAATTCAGTTTTATAGGTATTAAATATACGCACGCATCCACTATCTTTTCATAATCTTCAAACTACTTAAATTATTTTTTTTTAAATTGTTTAACTTTCTAAATATCAAGTGAAATGATATTTTAAGATAATGTTTAAAAATAAATAGCAACAAATTTAGCTTGAGCTTCGATCTTGACCGGTGTATCTCTCATTCTTCTTTTTTATATAGTATGATTATTATTTTTGTATATTTTTTTTTCTATAATATGAATAATTTGTTCTTTGCCTCTTTCAAATCCTGTATTAGCAATAGAATTAACCAATCCAAAATCTCATTTTATTTTTTTTAGATATTACGGTTCATGCTTATATTTTAGAGGACTTTCTAATACTTTTCTCTTTAATCTATTATTAATAGTCGATTTGGATATATCAGTTGTTCAGTAGCTTTACGAATACTAAGCTTTTTTCTGTAAACGCTTTTAAATCCATCTTTATAGCATGTTTATTGTATTTATAGAGATATCGATGTAAGTTGCTTTTGGACGTGCTTTACAGGTGTGCCTAGCATTGTTTTTATTATAAGAGATATATTTTTGTTGTATGAAGTAAGTGTACGACAATTAACCTCTCAAATAACAGATACAAAATTATGGAAAGAGTGTTCGTGTACAAAATTTTTATTTTGATAGTAGCCGGGTACCATAAATTATAATAAAGAATTAATTTTCGATTTTTCAGTTAGTTACAAATAAAATTTGGAATATTTTTAATTACAACTATTTTAAAAATCAACTCAAATAGCTGAAAGTATGAGCTAATTATTATTTTTTGTCTTAATTCTGCACATAAAAAGTTTTATTAATTATCTACATCCTCTTTAACTGCAAGTCTTCGATAACAGATGCGATCTAACTTTATGAGACACGCTTATTGAATTAAAAAATATAATTTTCTAATTTAAGATATTTACAAATACGTTTGAAATTTAATTTTAGTTGAAAAAGGTAGATTCTTATAATACGTTTAATTTAAACGCAATTAAATCTTGAGTTAAAGAACATGGAAATTTTTAATTATTTTTCCCGAACTGTAAGTAAATAGTAAAGGTGTTAGTGGTTCAAGACTAACAACTAAATGTTTTCATAAGAATATGTTTTCACTGTGTGTGAAATGTGTTTAATTTGTGAAATAGAATTTAATGAAAAAAATATAATTGTGATGTAAAAAAGTATTTAAGATAAATGAGTTTTCAAGAAATTATTGGTTAAATAATACTATATATATATATATATATATATATATATATATATATATATTGACCTACACGTTCTCATATCTATTTACTGATATATTCTCATATGCTTTGTCAAATTTAAGAGGGCTTATAAAATAATCCAAAAGATATATTAGTTCAAATTCAGGCTGTTATCTTTATCCACGTTTGTTTTTTGTGATAAAATGGAATAGTTTGTTTTATAATCTATGGACGAGATTTATCATAAATGTGTGATCGTTTATATATCTTTTGATAAATGTATGAATTGTTATTTTTGTGTATATTATTTATACATATATATATATATATATATATATATATATATATATATATATATATATAGAGAGAGAGAGAGAGTTGAAGAGAATTTGTACGTTTAGGTATACATTTATATAAATATATGTATTAGTGAAATCAATATTTAATATCATGTAAGTTTAGGAAATATTTTGGAAAGAAATTTAAAACTAAATGAAAACTATAAATTGCTATGATCGTATAGATATAAATTATTGCTTTATAGATCCTTTCCGGTAGAATGTCAAGGTCTTTTATTCAGTTATTTTGAAAGCTAACCGCTGCGACGTCGTAGAGAAAAAATGGTGCTCTCTCGTACATTACGTGACGAGAATATAAATTTTTACACAATATTGTATATTATGTCAAGCGAAAGTGCCTCTTATATTATAAAAAACTATAAATTTAATATATTAGTTTGATACGTTTCCAGTATTATGCAAGAAATATCATTTTTATCTTCGGAGTAAAACAGAAATGATATATTGTTAAACTCAATGATAGTTAAAAATAATAACAAAAGTAAAGTTCAATCTAAAAATGTACACTTAGTGTAAATTCTCAGTATAAAAAGTATGTTTTTTTTTTTCTTTTAATTAATGAATAATACACCACAATCTCTCATTGTGAATATTCTCAGACTTTAATTTGAAATTTATTTTCTCTGCCAACGAAAAAAAACATTCGGAGGTATAATTATTTTATGGATAAAAATAATAAATTTCAAAGTCAATAATTTGACATCTTAATTGTAATTTTTAGTACATAACATAAATATTTATTTATTCGTAATAGAAATGTTTCAATTAGTCGACGGATTAAATATTTATTCACTTAACATAAAAAGAGAAAAAAAATTACAAGAAAAAATGTAGAAAAATAAAAAATGTGATTGTCAGAATTACTTCATGGAAAATGTTTACCAATTCTATTATATATTTATAATACTGATTTAAAAGTTAAAACCATGATTTAACTGCTTTAATATTTTAACCTGTATTAAATATTTACAAATCTAAGTAAATAAATTATTAAAGCTAGATCCTTCGCTTTATTAAATATCTTTCACGACTTGTTAGAGACAATTTTTTTTTTTAAAATGTAGTTAAAAATTGAACGTTTTTTTTATATTTTACACGAAATTAATAAAAAATTTTCAAGATAAAGTACGGTTCTTAACTCTTATGTAAATGTAGATCTATATTTGAAAATAATTAACGCCTTCATATTTTCTTAATAAAAATGAGAAAATTGTTACATTTATACACTTTTTTAAATAATATAATGAAAATAAATTTGTCTGTAAAACGATTACCTAGATGATATTTCAAAAAAATTATGAATATTTAATATTTTTTTCTTAAAATTAAACTTCATTATAAATTAGAAATGTACAAAGACATTTTGTATTTATAAATATGTATTTGTGTAGTGTCAATACGTTTTTAAAATTTCCAATATATATATATATATATATATAGTGGGGTGAGCTATAATGAACGGAGATATTACAACGAACAGCGCGGGGGAATACCATTTGCCGATGTATCACCGTACGCCATGATGATGAAGAACCTATTGTGCAGGAAAATGTATTTTTGGTTAATACCATGGTCCTAGATATCAATGAGGAGGATTTGTTGGAAGACTACATGAAAGAGCTGTCATTTGAGAAGGTAATAGAGCTTTACAATGAAGAGGCAGAGGAATTGAAGTAGAGTTTAGCTTTCAGGGACGAAAACGAAGAAAAAGGTTAAATCATTCCAGTTGAGGACCTTAAAGAGGTATTTTCTTGCTGAGATAAACTATCCGAACTTATGAAATATTATTACTCATATATTCTTCTATATATTACTTCTATATATAACTTCTGTGAAAAAGGGATTTAATCATTTTAAAGACACCTTGATGTCTCACTTTTAAAAGGTCTAAACATCTAGAATAAAGCAGTGAAGCCTGGATTCATTCTTCAAAAAGGTAGACAACCTCCCTCTAACTGTTGAAATTCCCACAAGACAATCAACTAAAAGGGTCAGGGATGATGACTCCTCTCCTTCTGCTTCTATGTGATGTTTTTATGATTTTTATTAGTTTTGTTTGTATTTTCACTAAGGAAAGTTTGTTTATTTTATAAAAGTTAAATAAATTAATTTTATATTATTTTTACTGTAATATTTTATCATATTTTTCCTGTTAAAATGACTGAATTAAATAGAAACTTTGCTCTAGACTCAGAGACTGGAACGGATTACCCCTAAATATATATATATATATATATATATATATATATATATATATATATATATATTAATATATCCTAGAACAAATAGATATTATAACGAATCAGGTTCGTTCTAGCATACCCCACTGTATATAATAATTGATTAAAATGATATTTAGTTAATGTTTGTGTGTTTATGATTTAGATAATAAATATAATAGGTTTCTGGTTTGTTGGAAAACTGCTTAGAAAAACAAGAATGAATATAAAACGTGTTAAAGAGACTAAATAAATAATAATACGATATCGTTTATTCCTTTTGTATTTAAAAAAAAACAGAGTGATTATATTTTCAACGAGATGTTTTACATAGATTGAAACAAGAACATTTCCAGTATCGCACGCAATGAACGTATTTGCAACAACACGATGAAATGTTGAACTCACTCAAACATTCGTTCATAAAGTATTCATATCGTGATGAAAGTTGACGATGGTATACATTTTCTCGGAGTTCATCGAGTAATTTGTACTCTTCATGTACAATGTAAATGACGGTATGGTATGGATATTATATTTTACTGGGTGTACGACGTCATGGAATTCTCCCTAGAAATCTATGAATGTCGCGAATGCGAACGTTCCTATTGTGACATTGTGCATCGTTATTTGTGGTTAGATGTTACTTTGCAATCGTTAACTTTTTCTGATCATAACATAAATAGTAATGAATTGTTATGTTCAGTTCGAACTTTTCGCAAGACAAGAATAATTTGAATCAGTGTGCTGACGTATTTCAATAAGTGTAGAAAATTGTAAGAAAAATGCAGAGCTCTGCTTTTTATTGTTTGTTACATAAATATATATCTTAATAAAAATATAGATGCTTTATATAATAATATTATTTTTTATAAACTATTATCTGTAAGTAATATTTTTATTATTTTATAATTATAATTAAATCTTGATTATAATAATTATTATAACAAAAAGATTGATTACGATAAATCAGTTCGGTGATTGAGGTTTCATTACAAATAATATTTTCATCTACTATATATATACTTCTTATGGAGAGAAAATAAAAACCGAAAAATGTGTCTAGACTGTAAGATTCCTAGTTTTATTTTTGTTTCCATTAATGAATTTATTTTTCTATTGAAGTTATACTTTTTATCTACATCCTTTTTATGATTGCATGCTTTAATTTTATATTTGGACTGTTTTACCTATATGATATGGAATAATAATTGTTTATTGTAAATTTTTGAAACAATTCTTTCTTCGAAAGATTGGTAATAATAATTCCGTTAAGTATTTAATTATATTACTTTTAACGATTTTTAAAAATTCTTAAGACACATTTCGAATGATTTTCGAAATTTTATCTTAATACAGATTTTTTATATTGCAAGAATTGAAAGAAAATTAAAAGTTATTATTATTATCGATTAATTTGAATTTTCATGTGTTAAATATATAAATAATTATTTAATATATAAATAAATGATTACTTTTGTTACATTTACCTTATATATATATATATAATTAGTTTTAAAAATAACTTAGAATTTAAATATTTTATTCGTTATAATTAAAATGTTTAATAAGAAATGAATTGTATTTTTAATTTACTTATACGTGTTTCAAACATACTTTAATTTTTATCGAAGTATTGGACAGAGTAATAGATCATCTATTTTTTTTCAATGACTATTAAGTGAAAGTATTTGACATAAAAATGCTAAATAATTTATAGACTGTTTTAAAAACTTATTGTTAAGAATGTTTAAAAATGATTAAAATATATTCTAAGAAGTAAAACAAAAAAGTAAGTACGGAAGAAGAATTGTAAAAGAGTAATATTCTATATATATATATATATATATATAAATATAAATATAAGGAGAATATATAAGGAACGATATAGATTTTTATTACAAGTATAACTAATTGAAGAACTATTGATAAGAAGAGCAGAATTAGCATAATGTTGTTGTTCTTCTTATTTGTAGTATAAAGAGAATGTTTATTTAATGCAAAAATTGGACATAAATCTTATTAATTAACAATAAATTAAGAAAATATCTCGAATCAAAGTAGATATACATGTAAATATAATTCGTACATAAAACATAAGCTGCGTTACAGAATTGCCACAAAAATGTAGTAATACATTTAATATACAAATAGTTATTTTTGTTGTGTTAAAAAATATTTTTTTATTATCTTAAAATTGTCTTACATTCTACTAAAAGGTAATGGGTGTACGTTCAGGAAAATTAAATATGTATATATTTCAAAGATATAAAAAAAACGAAGTTCAATACTGCACCGGTTAAAAGTGTATAAAAACGTTATTAAAATTCAGCTCGGGGATTATTTTTTTCGTTTTACACCAAAAAAAATGTAATATCGTATTTATTCAATCGCTATTTTGTACGATGAAAATGCAAAAGATTATGTTTTCATGCCAAGAAAGTGCGCGTCAAATTTAAGGTTATATCATCTATAAGCGTGTAGCAATTTGTTCACTTTTCAACACGGTTTTGAGATTTTAATCCAACTTTATATATATATATATATATATATATACATATATATATATATATATATTGATGTGTGTGTGTATTAAAATATATATATATATATATATACCATATAATTTTCAAAAAAATTTAATGAAATAAGGTGTTACATTTTTAAATTAAACAAATATTTTACATGATTTTAAAACAAAAAAATATATTAAATTATACGATATATATATATACTCGTATATATTTATATAATATAATATATATATATATATATATATATATATATATATACGTATAATATGCTCTATCAATAAATAAATTTCAATATTTCTTGATCGATTTGGTGTCTCCATTTCTAACATACTTTCAATGACTTGTCTAATGTTTTCCTTTCACTTTTTTATATATAATTTCTACCCTATTTGACGAGTAGTTAATAATGCTGAATATAAAGTTAAATAATAATTTTATTGTTCCGATTATTATTCTAGAATCTAATATATATTTAATAGTAACATTATATATATATATATATATATATATATATATATATAGTTTCTTTTAGAAAATTTTCGTTTGTACGAAATTTCTAATATATATTTAATTAAAATTTAGTAAAAAATCTACTAACTTTTGAGGACTGTATTTGGATATATCTTGACAAATTAATTATTATAAATCAAAATCATCTAAATTATGAAAATAAATGTTTAAATGTAAATGTAGAAAATGAATCTTTAATGAAAAACAAAACTTGTAATTAACTTTTAAACCAATTTGTAATTTAAAACAAAGATTAAAATTGTAGTTTGTGTTTTTAACAAGTGTAAGTAATTTTTCTTGGAAAAACAAGTGTATTAAATGTCATATTTATACATATATGTATATATATATATATATATATATATATATATATATATATATATATATAAGAGAGAGAGAGTTATATATATACATATTTACATATATATATATATATATATATATATATATATATATATATATATATATACAATATATATGGATAGGTAAATAAAAAAATATGACTTGCAATGCATGTTGCATTCTTGAATACTCTTTTATGACACATCGTCTCTACATACATATTGTGTATTACGACAGTACGGGAATGCAAATAAAATAACGATATTCTAGCGACGTATTCAGCTTTTAATATTTAATATGTCTATTTTTGTTGCAACCTAAAAACATTATCATTGAGATAAGAAAGAGAATTAAAATAAAAAGAGTATTATTTATTAAAAATTACAATTATAAAGAGATATTTAGATGAATACCAATACGAAAATAAATATATCAGTAGAAATTTGTATATTAAGATATAAAATCAAAACGAGAAATTGTGTAAAACCTGTTGTATTAAATTAAAATTTAAGGAAAAATTAAAAGCATATATATATATATATATATATATATATATACATACATACATACATACATTTATACACACACACATAGATATATATGTATATATATATATATATACATGTATATTTTTATATATATATATATATATATAGAGAGAGAGAGAGAGAGAGAGAGAGAGATAAACAGGTAGATAAATTACATGTACTGTGTGTGCGACTATGTAGGTAGGAAGTATCTGAAATCTAATTACTAAAAGATTGACTTATTAAGCCATAAACTATTTTTTAAAGCCATTGTATATGTGAACTACATTTAGTCCACCTTTACAATGGCTCTTTTTTATTGTCAAAGTGCACGTGTTATATCAAAAAAAGAAGTATGCTGTGCTACTATTAATGTGTTTGAGTTGTTAAAAAATATTTTTCGAGGACAATTATTCTTTAAAGTGATTAAAAAGTAATGATTTTTATTTCCCAAGTAAGTGAATTATAAAAAATGTATGAAAATAAACAATTTTTCATTATATTGAGAATATTTTCCAACTATATTGTTTTATTTTATTCAAAGTTTTACATAGTCCTTTTATCTGTTATATATATATATATATATATATATATATATATATATATATATATATGTATGATGGCAGATAAAAAGACTATGTAAAACATTGAATGAAATAAAACAATATTGTCGGAATATACATTAATATATATATATATATATATATATATATATATATATATATATATATACATACATAGTACAATGATCCATCATTTTCATTCTTTTTCAAATAATCTTCAATTTAAAACTAATGTTGAAAATATATTTAAATAGAAAGAAAACATTTGACAATTTTATATGAAACTGAACTAAAAGTATTGTTTATTAAAATCCTGTTACGTTATATACGAACTGAGAGCAATAACAATTAATTTCTTCAGACACATTGTTTTTTATTTGAAGCTCGATATAATAGGGAAAAAGGTGAAGAGTCTCCTTAAACAACAAGCAATAATCTTAACATTCCTTCTTGACAAGAATAACAAATACGCATACAGCCGTTACAAATACGAATCGTAAGTCTCGTAACTGGGGAATTTCAGACGTCCACGAAGACTATGTAAGATAATATATCACCGTACTGACTTCGACCACCGTCAGCGTCATCCTGTTTCGGTGTGCAAAGAATTTCTGCCATGTTACGACCACACTTCGTTTTTCATCATCAACAAAGCAAGAAAGAAGGAAAGAAAAAAAAGGGTCTCAAAATGTTATAGTCGCGCGTTAACTATATCCGGCCAGTGACACTGATGCCGCTAGATGAGAACGCCTTCGTGCGTCCTTACACAATACACGAACGCATCAACAAAAATCTTTAACGATAACCGCGTACGAATGAAAACAAACTGCGACTCAGTATATGTCATACATGAAATATGTTTCGAAACTCAAAGAATGTATGTATGTGTATATATATATATATATATATATATTATACAAGAATATATAGGAAAATAGACTATTAATATTCGATTCAAATACAAAGACTTTAACAAAACTATTTCGTACATAAAATGTTTTGAGTATGAGGTGTTTATTAACTTCATTTCAACTGGATTTTCTATATAGAAAAAATAATTTAGAAGAGAATGGTTTTAAGGAAAGCTAATTTAAATATCACAAATATAATCTTATGTTTCTATACAAACAAACAGGGGATTCATGTGTGTATATATATATATATATATATATATATATATATATATATATATATATATATATATATACAAAAAGGGGATTCATATGTGTATACATACTTGAAATCAATGTATTATGAATTTCACCGATTCGTGGATTTCCTAAAATTGTTGTTTATTTTTGTTGTGAATAAATAATTCTTCTTGTATGGAAAATAGAGTAAGGATTTATACTGAAAATGTCAAGGAATAAAGGACATATCCCAGACTCCCATAAGTTATTAAACATGCATTACATGACAGATGTAGTCGTACTTTAATGACCAGGCCTGTGAAATTTTTAGAATTCAGCAGTCAATCATGCTTTTCAATGTTATGTTTAATTCATATATATATATATATATATATATATATATATATATATATATATATATATATTAAAAAATAATCGAAAACTCAATAATAGATTTCATTTTCTTCTAACGTTATCTAAACGACCGTGGATTTATCGAAAGCAGTTCAATAATTCAATTTTGGTATAACCGGAATTTTATAATATATATATACATATATATATATATATATATATATATATATATATATATATATATATATATATATACATATATATATATATAGGATAATTAAAAATAGAAGAATTAAAAAAATGAATATTTAATTATAAAAACTACTATGTTTTTGAACTGGTTTAAGTTATAACAGAGAAATTAAGTCGCCATGAATTGAAATTGGGACCATTTCAGAAAAAAATTAAGTTCGAAATACAGGTTATAATTAAGTATTTGTAATATATTTCATTCAATTAGATGGCTTAAATTTGGAGTTGTGTATGTTACAAGTAGAGATATTTTCATTTATTTATCTTTCTATTTATATAAAATTATAAATATCTCTCTCTCTCTCTCTTTGTATATATATATATATATATATATATATATATATATATATATATATGTATAAATATATATTTACATGTGTGTGTATGTATAAATGTATATATGTAAGTATATATATATATATATATATATATATATGCTTTTAATTTCCCCCTAAATTTTAATTTAATGCTACAACAGATTTTACACAATTTCTCATTTTTTATGAAATGAAAATTATCCACAAGAAACTATAAAACGCTACGTTGCAAAAAAGAATCCTTCTGCAAGAATGTTTATATAGATATACTAATATTTATATATATATATATATATATATTTACAAATCCGTGACATCGATTTATTTATTTGATATGTTTATTGGTTCATTCGGTTATATGTACATGCTTATAATTGACGGTGGTTGACGAGCAAAGTGAGTAGAGCCCCTTAGTATGATCTGTGAAAAATCTAATAACGAATATTTTTTTAAAATAAGAATTCATTTTAATGTATGAAAATTACAAAGAATAAAATGAAGTTAGTGATTATTTTCATTGTCATTTAAGATCGTTTGATTTTTCAATTTGTATTTATAATATATGACTTGTATTTTATACCATTTTGCAGTTTTCACTTTAAAAAATCAATCCGTTTAAATTTACTATTAAAGCTTTCTGCTGCGAACATCGACTCTTTAGTACGAAATGTCTTCGATGAAACAAATCAACAGCATTATTCTTAGCTTACTCTTTGTTCTAGTGAAATTGGAACACAAAGAACTGAAAAACATCTAGGGAGTATAGATACGAGAAAAATTCGATTCGTACAACGTTGGAATTCCTTAGCGGATTGCGAAACATGTTATACGCGGCTTTTCCGTAATTGAAAAGAATCGCACAAGCAATGTACGTGGGAAATGAGAACTGACAAATATTCAGTTTTAATATAAAACTCAATATGATACGTTCAATATTTACATGGACGGTAAAAAGTGATAAATTTCAATTATAACACTGTAAATGTTATTAATAGGACAGTAAAGTTCGTAGCAAATTGTATTCCGCCGATGCTGTAAATTTTCGACGAGGCATGTGGACGAAATTGTGATGAAATGTTTTATAAAAAACAGTTCGTGTTGTAATTTTTTTTGTTGCGATTATGTACGACCAATTTAAATATACAACACGCAGATTAGATATACATTAAACATATTTTTTGTATACGTAATTGATTAAAATTTGTTTCCCTTCAGTTCATTTCACATTCCTTTGTTTATATTGAAACTAACTGAACATTATTTCAGGATTTCAGAATGTCAATAATTGTAATATTGTAATTTTAATTAATATTATATTATTTTAAAAAAAACAAAATTCCTCTGTTAATTAAATAAACAGCTAAATTTTTCGTCACATCATTATAAATAAAATCTTTTTTTTTGTTAATAATAAACATTTTAAATTATTAAGGCGATAAAAAGGGAGAAAATATTTTTATACACCAATAATTTTATAAATATAAAATTATTATTAGTATTATAACCCGAATTTTAAATATAAGGTGAACAAATTAATTCTATGTCCTTTTTATAGGAAATGAATATTTACTGAAAAATAAAATTATTTCAATCCTAAAAATTTCTCTCATTATTTTATATAACTTTGCTTCATCTGTCAGGTAACTACGAATTTATTTCCGAAAAAAATATGGCGGTTTTGAGTCAACGAATTCGTCATGCATTTATGGAATTCTTTTACTGTTTTAGCATTGTTTTTATGTAATATGCATCTCAAAACTTTTCCCCAAAGTAGAACAAATCATTCCTGAAGATTTAGCAGCATTTTTTTTAATTGGAATGCGAAAATAATGTAATGCCTAATATGCCGCTTTTTGAACGCCATTGTGTTCATTACTGTTTTGTGAGATTATGCTAACTGCTTGACCAAGATATATAGTGTTTTTAAATGTCAAAGTTGGCATTTCAAAATTCTAAAATGCCAAGAAAATATTTTAATTTAAAACAGAATTATGATTGATTCAATTCAACAGGACTGAATTAATTTTTACACCTAATAATTTGAATACTTTTTTAAAGATATAAAATATATTGATAATTCTTTACACTTAATTCATTTTTACTGTAAAGTTGTTAGTAAAATTTCTGATAATAAACTAAAATAAATTTTTAAATATGTTTTGTTCTAATGTGCCTATTTCACGTTTTTTTTTACAAATAAACAAATTTGTCTCACTTTCAATTTGTGTCACAATTTAAAAAAATGATTAATAAAAATTGATGAAGATTTATAACAATTTGACAATAAGTAAAATTAATGTATTATATATATATATATATATATATATATATATATATTTAAAATTAGTTTGTCAGTATAGTGTTTAAGAAAGAAAAAATACTATTTTTTTGAATAATTGTGTTTTAAAATTATATTATATTAAATAATTTATATTTGTTTGTTTGTACTCTTTTTTTAAAAAAGAAAATAATAGTATATTTATATTGGAAAATAATAATTAATTCAAATAATATTCTGTTTTAAATATTTAGAGCGATATTTTATATTCATATAACTCAAAATTAATAAAAATATGATAAGATAAATTATTTTAATACAGAAGAGGAAAATAAAACATATCTGACTTACCAAAGCATGTGAGTAATTGGTCCATTTGATGATTACGTTGTCGTAGCTGAACTCACTGATTAACTGTCGTAACTACATGTTCAGAAAGGCACTACTGTTGTCATCTGTTAATATAAAGAATTAAATATGTCACAAAATGAAAATGTATCAAAAAGGACGCAGATAAAATATTAAGGTTAATATTCATTTATAATAGAGTGTTAATTTATATGAATAAAGAAAATTATCAGATTCTAAAATGAATTCAAGTGCTGAAATAATGGAGAATTGTACAGATCTTTGAACTTGGCTCGGAGTCAGTTCAATTAATTTAGATTTTGAACTGTGAAGACCGAAAGGTCGAGTTAGTACAATAGGAGTGACAGCTGGTATCCTTATTCTATTGGACACGAAACGCGTTTTGGGTAGAATCCGCCAGTAATTAAATTAGTTTTAAAGATACGTAAATTCCAAAACTAGATTAATGATAAGTATTAAGAAAATTTACTGTTATTGAGATTTTATTTTCGTAATGTTGTAGATAAAGTTGTCTCTGAAAAGAAGAAGTATATTTTGTATCCGAGAAAAGTTTTTGTATAGTTTTTAACTATTCTAAGTTTAAAGTAAATTGTTGTATGAATTCAATTTGTAATCTTCTAGAAAAAAGCATCGAGGAGTATGTTAGTATATATATATATATATATATATATATATATATATATATATATATATATATACAGTATGTAGGTATATATGTTTAAGGAGTACAATCTGTCTTAATTAGTGTCATAGAAGGTAGAGTTTATTCAAAAGTCTAGCAAGATGTGGGATAATATTAGTTGTGCTAGTGCGTCGAGTAGGAGAGATTCCGTGTTTCTGCACACTCAGAACCAGCTATGGCTGCAAATTACTATTATAAAATAAAATATGGGAAGGGATTTCACAAAGAACGCCTGTAATATATTTACAGCAAAACATTAGGTGTGATATTAATCCTGAAATTTTTTATCTTCTGATTCGACGCGTAGCTCTATATTTCTTCGTTAAAGAAAAAAATGTTACAAACATGCCTTTAGGCAAGTAAGCCTCGATATTTTTATTGAAATATGGTTCAAAAAAAGTAATTGTCTAATTGAATTCATATTAGATTTGAAGTTGTCTTTAAGAGAAACATTGTTTTCAAGTAGATTTCGAAATAAATAATTTTTCATAGATATCCAATTGTGTGTTTTTTTAATAATATGAAAATATTACTATAAAAGTTTATATTAAGAAATTCAGTTATAATTGAAGAATAAAAGTAAGACATATATTTTATTTTAATTTCAAATGCAAAGTTAAATATAATTTTATACAAATTATATTATATTTTTTGATACTATTATTGAAGTATAGAAAGGAATTATTGTAATATTAAAAATATAAAAAAAATATTAATACAAACAAAATAATGGTGTTTATTGAAAAAGCAAAAATGGAATTACGAAAACAATAAAATTGAATTAATAAATGATTTCTGGTCTATAAAGGTACATTTCAATTATTTGGTAACACGTAGAATACACTTGAAAGAGAGTGCAAGAAGAAAAAGTAATACAATTATTAAGAAAAGTTATTTATTTTATGAGGATTATATGAGATATTATTTAGATTATTTGAAAGAATGGTAAAAACGATTCTAATCTTTAGTGCGTAAATATGAGAAACTGTTAAAACTTTAAGAGGTTTAGAAATCAGTGGAGCTAAATTTTAAAGTCATTTCAAATCAATAAATCACAACCAAATGTAATAATCTTATTATAAGAAGAAAACTTGAATTCAAGTAAGAGTATTACATAATAATAAAGGACTTGGAAGGTAAAGAGTTATAAAAAATTCGTTCTGATAATCCAGAATGGTTAAAAAAATTAAAATAAATAAAGAAGTGAAATATAAATTATGTAACTAATTAATAAATATCAATGTCAATAAAGTAAGTACAAAACTAGAGTATAAATAGAATGCAAATCATATAAAAAAAATTAAATCATATAAAACAGTATCCATCTAAA
Source organism: Acanthacorydalis orientalis (assembly GCA_034766995.1). Lineage (NCBI taxonomy): Eukaryota > Metazoa > Arthropoda > Insecta > Megaloptera > Corydalidae > Acanthacorydalis > Acanthacorydalis orientalis. The sequence continues at coordinate 15,889,911 of CM068318.1, read as the reverse complement.
TAAGTAACGAGAATTAAAATTATCAGAAAGACGTTTTGATTTTATTTCATCTTTTTCAAATCTGCTCTGTTAATGAATATGTTTTTTATGATTTTGTATATTTCTCAAAGAATTCTTTAATAAAATATAAGAGAGTGAGCTATTAAATTCAAATCATGATGCAATATTGTAATTATTATTTAATTAAACTTCTGCTATGATTTAATAAAAGCTATACGATGATCTACTATGAAAAATAGATAAAAAAGTTTAATAATAACAATGTAACTGTATTTAAAATATGAAATAAACATTAAACACTGTTACATATTACTATAGCTTGTGTACTTCAAAAGAGTAAAATGTAAATTAATGTTGGCGTTAACGTTTTGCTTGCCCGGAAATATGTTTTTGCACAGAACTTGGCTGTTTCCAGTCAAGGTAAAAGCTATAACATGATTAAAAAAAATACTACTTAAAGGTTATTTAAAGCTAATATGAAGTCTTCATAAGTATTTATAATCAATTAGTATTACATTTTTATATCATTAATGATATGATCACAGTATTTGATAAATAAAATTAAAAAAAATAAGAAGGTTGCATATAAAACTATAATTATACAACGCACCGACGTATGGAACAAAAAATATTTTATTTAATTTTCAATATTAATTGACAGCAATATACAATTATTAACAAGTGATTATTTTACATTAATTACAATTAGTCCAGTCTTTTTTTGTGTCAGTCTGAATTTGGTCTGATCCCATTATAAATTATAACAGATAGGCCCTGAAATAATATTCAATTGCCGTTAGACGGAACAAAAATTTCATCTACATAAAAAACATTTAAGCATTGATTCGTTTCGTTTCTTAATTTGTGCATAGATGATTATATTGGTCACATTATTCGATATTCGTTCGATAGAAAAAATGTAATACATCACTAGGGATTAAACTATATGATAAATGTTTTCATGAATGTGTTTATTTATATGTATGTGTATTGGTTTATTATTATTTATTTATACGATTTGTAATAATGTGCCAATGAAAACTGTAGTTCTCGTGCCAGGACAAACATTAATACATTTAATTTCTTTTTATTAATATTCAACTGTTGCCATGTCACGTACACTCAACATTCTGTCTTTACTATTATTATTATCGTTATCTTTTTTTTTCGGAACATTGTACTTTATTTTTTGTTATTTGTATTTTTTTTTAAAAAATTAATTAATTTTTTATTTTCACAATTGTTTAATTAACGTTCACTGTCGATGCAGTCTCATAAAAATGCACCTTTTAAGTTAAACACACTTAAATTATTTTTTTATTTTTTTATGTACATAAATAGAATAGTCTTGCATATATATATATATATATATATATATATATATATATATATATATATATTTATATATACATAATATGAATATAATTTATATTTATACTTTATATATAAAATTTATATATCATAAATTCAAATTAAATTTAAAAACAGTTTGATAAACAAATTATCAGATATATTAAAATAGGACTTGTTTCGGTGTTTACGTATACATACATACATACATATATATATATATATATATATATATATATATATATATATATATATATATATATGAATATAATATTATTTCCATTAATTACTATAAATTAGAAAAATTAATACGCTTGTAAAATACTTGGATATAGAATGTATTTCAAGAGCATGATGATATATATTTTGTTGAAGTATTATGATGAAAGTTAATTATATATATACAGTCGAACCTAGGGAATGTGAGAAATAACTAACAATATGCTTAAGATATTAAAAACAAAATATATAACAATCTCTAAAAAGTAATTCGTTCATATTTACGTGTATGTGTTTTATAATATATATTTAAAATAAAAAAAAATCAAAAGGAAATTAAAAAAAATATTACGCTATGAAAATTAAAAGTATTTCTCATTTAAATATTAAAATCCATGAAAAATGTTGGATAAGCATTTGTAGAATGTTTAATTAGTTTACAAAGTAATAAGTAACAAAAAACAACCAAATAATGTATTTGAATGAATAGTTAACACTTTTTCGAACAGAATGGTTGGAATTTAGTAAAATAAAAGTTATTTTTTCTGTTTTGGTAAAAATAAATTAATATTTAAAATGAAATAAATGTATACAAAAGTTTGCCAGATAGACAACTAGCAGTTAATAAAAATATTAATGTTTAAAACAGATTATATTTTTGTATACTATGATTATAAATTTTTCATTAATGAGTTTTAAACATACGACTTAAACGATGAATGGTTATACATAATAATGGATAATGAGAATACCAAAATAAATCAAAAAGAAATACGAAGATTTCATTTGTTACTATCGAGTTACTTTTTAATTCTACACCTAAATATTAAAAAATATTTTTTCAGTCATAATTTTCATAATATATGCATGCTTTTTTCTTGTACTGGATTCAAAAAAGACTGATTTATTTTGTGTATATACGACACTTTTACGATTTTTCCATACAGTTTTGTAAATAACGCTTTGTGATTTACAATTATTTGCCTTTTCAAACTAATTTATAATCAGTATAGAACTGAATCCTCAATTGTACTACAATGTTTGTTGTTAATATTTGTTCGGTTCATTGTATCATTAATATTAATTTCGGAATTCTATGTTCTGTTTGTTACACTTTATTTTTCAAATAGAAAACATAATCAAATTTGGAAACATATGGAATTGATTTCAGAGTTTGTGTACGATGTTAGACAATACTATTTTGTGATTTTAGTTTACATATATACATACATACATATATATATATATATATATCCATATATATATATATATATAATGTCTCACAGGTCCATACATTTTTATCTAGTATGACTTATGTATTTATTTTTTATATAAGCTGTATTTGAGCGATCAATTTATAAAAACTGGAAAGAAGAAGATCTTATAAGCTTAAGATAAGGCGTTTAAGTAAACGTTAATTATAAAAGGGAAAATTAAAAGCGCACTAGTGAAGGAAAATCTGAATCGTTACTGAAATAATATTTTTATAGATGAAACTTTATTGTTGAATAAAATGTGTATGGTCTGAACGTATCAAAACACTAATTTAGTGTTTTATCAAATACACAATTAAGCTTAGACTTGGAATGTTTGGACTTGTTTCAACGCATTAACTTTTTAACTATTATATGCGTTTATATAGAATTTAATATACGAAATTTTGGTGAACATATACAAAAAGTATTTGTAACTAACCATGAAAAATCTAAAGAGCGAATATTTGATTTTACTAGAAGAAAATAAAATATTACAGCTCTTTGAGTAAGTTATAAACAGTTGATAAGATTGTTAAAAGGTTCAACTAGATGGATTAGTTTTCTGATGCAAACGCTATTTAATATTTACCTAATTTCTTAGTACGCAAGCTTAGCGAAAACATTTTTCTATTTGAGAATAATTAACTTCGAAAATCAGTTTGGTAATGAGATCGCTGCCGGTGTCATAGACAGACAATCACGCGGCAAATATTCCTAACTGGTATCAAGATAAACACTGGATATTTATATATCTACAAAATAAAAGTTTAACAATTTTTCCGAAGTGTTTTTCAGAATAAATAAAAGGAGAATGAATGTGATTTAACAGAAAATATTTTTTGCTTTTCTGAATAACTTACTTTTTTAGAATAATTTCCGGTACATTTTTTAGAAACAGACTATATATATATAACCGAAATTTTATTACTGAATATTTTTTCACAAAACGGAACTACTACTAATAATTGAATATTAAATATAAATAATTAACAATTATAATAGAAAAGAATTTATGTTAATTATTAAAATAATATGAATGACACTCAATTACATTTTAACTAGAAACAAATATAAAGAATTTAATTAAAATTTAAAATATTTATAGAGCATCATGAAACGAAATTAACACAAAAATTGGTACCGGTTTGAATTTTAATTAAATTGTCTTTATATATATATATATGAAATTACTATCGATTGGTTGTTTTATTGTAAGAGATAAATTTAATTTTATGTAAGATTTGGTTTAAAATTAACTGTACTCAAAAAAACAGAGTGATAAAGTTTAATCATTCATCATGTTATTTGTGGAACATCTTATGATTTTTCGTACATGTATTATTTAAAGGCAATTGTGTTTTTGTTTAAATAATGTAACGAAGTAATATAAATAAGGCAACTAAAAATATTGAAACATTTGTAATGCAAATGCTTATTAGAAGAATTAATTGATATTAATTTTTTATTTGAAAATAATGTTGTTTTTGTGGAATCTAATATTTTTTTTTTAATTAGATCTCATGGCAATATTTAATTCAATGTTAATAATTCTAATAAATAAAAAAATAAAACATACTTCTAATATTTTATTTCAATTATACGATTATCTGATTGAGAATAGGAGCAAAAGTTAAAATTTTAAATGAATTAAATTCCAGAATTTTTTTAACAAAACTATTGATTATATTAACAATTATAAATATAAATATTTTTTTTAATATCTTTTGTAGAAATTAGAAAAATAAACAGTAATTTCATTTCAACATTAAGAACAATTATGAAATGTTGAAGATTTTTTTAAAAAAAAAACAGTAAGAAAAAAAATAAGTAAGCAATTCATTGCACAATTTTAAAGTTATATACATTTTATAGTACTCTCATCATACAAGTGTCTTAATGGTTATGTTAATAAACACTAATCAAATCGTATTCACTACCATTTTATATTTATTTAACGAATTTAGAATACAAAAACGCTTCTCATACTCACTCCTTATTCAAAAGTGAGTCAAATATGAGTGAAAGATAACGTCAGTGAGACAATAATTTAACTAATACTTATTTATCATAATTATGAAATTACAATGAACGTACAGGTTGATATCCCTTTTATGCTGAGTACGTTTTGTAATCTTTTAAATGTATGAGGTATTGATAACATACACTAAAATGTCACTCTATTGTCACTCAAGTATAACATTAGATAAGGTAAATACTACGGATTTGAACAGTAAGACTGTTTGGTTCATATTAAAGCGAGAATGGAATGAGACGAGTTAGAATATTGTTTTTTATTTATATTCTATGTCTGTGTATATAGTGGAATGGTGAGTTAGAAGTAGAGCAAAGTGGAAAGAACAAACCAATGAAAACTCGTCGGAACAAACATAATGACGCGAGATCAATGTTGCGAAGTTACAGAGTGATTCCATTGGATTGTTGCCACCGTTTTGCTTTTTTCTTTGCTGACCGTATCGCTATAAGAACACTGCGACATTGAACAGAGGACGAGTCAAGTAAACTTTTTCAGATATAAGCAATTCCTTCTTTCAAATATTACTATCTATGTTAATAAAGTCCTTAAACTATACATAATAGGTAAATTGTATCTTTTTAATATATATATATATATTTATATATATATATATATATACGTATATGTATATATATATATATATATATATATATTTATATATTAATTTTAGTAATAAAATAGCAGTATATTTAAATAATTAAATTCAGCTATCGAATAATAAAATCACTCCTGTATTTGAAACAATTTGTTTATCAAAAAATAATCTACTGCACGCAAGAAAAACCCGCTCTCTCTGTATATAATTACTAGTGTGTTCTCTCACTCTCTGTTTATCATAATTTCGGTATTTGAAAATTCGTTCGTTTGCTGTCTAGTGTGGCAGAACACTAACGTTTATACGGATCGTTTCTTATTTGAAAAATTTAGTTAGTTCATATTTAAAAATAAACCTATTGGTAAATAATTCGATGCTTAAGACATTCGATTATTATTTTTGTTATTATTCTCAAAAGATGTTTTTTTATAGAAAGGTACATTTACTTTTAGTATACTGTAAAGAGGATAATTCATTGATAGAATTGACTACTTTAATATTTGAACTTTTGTTTAACGTTTTGGAAAAGACATATTGTGAAATAAATTGGTATTACTATTTAACGAACTTCTATTATAACAACCGAATATTCAAATGTTTGAACGACAATATATATATATATATATATATATATATATATATAATATATATATATATATATATATATAAATAGAGCTATTGGTGTATATTGATTGTAGACAGAAAATATTTATTAATACATATGTCCATTTTTTTAAAGATAACTGTGTTTTGAATTTTACTTTTTTAAAGTAATAATGATAAAATAATATTATTATTAACATCATTTTCAAAAAGAGTCAGTAGTAGAACGAAAGTTTTTCGTTTTTTTTTTAAAAAACCTAAACTTCTTTTTGCCTACAAATATCTATTTAGTTATTTGAGATGTACAGGCGCGTCGATAACAAAGATCATTAGGGTCCCTACAAAAAGCTTAAAACAATTATATGTAAGAAATAAAATTTGTAAATATTCTTTTCTTAATATGCTGGAAATTATATAGATGTATATGACAATACTTAATAATATTAATAATTAATAATGAAATTAATTAATTAAAATGATGAATTTTCTTCAAATTAATTTATCTTTCTTTTCATATTATTAAAAATATTATATATATACATATATATATATATATATATAAAGTAAACAAATGTCTTTCTTCGTGTTTAATTAAAATTGCGATGAAATAAAATATATATTTTTTGAAATATGTTCAATATTTTTATACTAATGAATAAAAGAATATCCCATTGTTTTACATATCTAAATATGATCTTTAATTACAAAACATGTCCCATTTTAATATCATAACAGATTAATAAACATATTTTTTTATATCAACATAACATTTTTTTCTATTAAGCTCATATTCGATGTAATATATACAAATGTAGTATAAAATGCTATTTTAAAGATAAAATTTATTCGTAAGATATTTGTTATGTGAGTTTATATACGATTGTTTAAAACTAATTATAAAGGAGTTAATTAAACAGATTTATAAAACAATACAATATTTTATTGTGTAGCATGATTTATGAACCTACTGTTTTACATTTATTTCAAAGAATGAAGCTTTGCATATAAATACCAAAAAGTCAGTTAAATAAAAGCATAGTGTTTAAAATCGTTGTACTAATTAAAATATTTTCAAAACCATATCGTTAGAGAATACAAAAAAAATAATGAAATTATATATATATATATATATATATATATATATATATATATATATATATATATATATGCATATAAACTTAATTTTATATTTTAATTAAGAAATAACGAGGATTGCACATACGCATGGTGTTAAATTTTTGTTTAAAAATATGGAAATTTAAATATAACTTTGTGCATTTTTAAAATAAAAAAATGTATTTATAGGGCTTGAAGAAAGTTATAAAAAATATATAATTTAAATTTTTTTATTTGCCTAGAAATTAAATGGAAGAAATTTACGGATGATTTGTAATAAAAAAATCTATGCATACAGAATTCACTTCTGCATTTTCGGATAACTTTGTAGATAATTTTATCAATTTATAGAAGAAAATATTGGATTTATTTGAGGTATCGCCAAGGAAATATAGTAAACAATATTATTCCCTATTAAAGAATTTTCAAGATTTCATTTTTCTTATTGTTAGAATCGTCGTTAGAATAAATTATGAATGAATTATGTTACTAAATGATGATGAAATTATTTGTTAGAATGAATGTTTGTCTATTAAATGCGTTAGTTATGAACACATGCATTTTTAGTATTAATGAAAATATTAATTGGTTGTGTTTATTAAAAATGTGTTAGTAAGCAAACAGTATAAATATTTAATAATTATTGGTATAAAAACCCACATATCAGTTAGTCAATGAAGAAATATGAACAAGATCTATTTACCTAGAGGTTCATACCGAGCTTTCTTTATGTCTTAATAACGGTGTCTGTGTTTCGGCATGCTGTTTAGAAACGTTACTTAAACTTGTGCTCGCCGAATCGGATGTCAATGCTCCAGGCGTGCACAACATATTATCAACGTTAACTGACAATTCACGAATCGGCACTTCACTGCTCCATTTTACTAACGGTTGCGGTGCACCCGCACTGCTGCTAGGTGTTGCCAATGGTAACGAGTTCTCTCGTTGCCATGTGTGCGGCGTTGATCTTAGGATACCTGCTGTCCCCACACCGATACTGGATGTGGACGAAGTGGCAGCAACTGGAGTTGGTATCGCCGATTCTTCGAGATATGTGGCCATCGGTGTTGATATCGGAAGTACTTCGAGACGTCCGTCGTATGAGATCACCTGACACGGTGATATCGTGTAACTCAAATTGTTTGGGCTGTAGAGCTGACGGTAATAGAGATCTGAAAAGATGTAATAAATTCTGATAATATACATTATTTTTCAAATATTTTAATTTAATATGAAAACACAGATTATTTCAATTAAGAGAAATGTTATTAGATTGTAATATTAAAAAGACTCTTTCCAGATTTTTTTTTATAAGTAACTATTTTATAAGTATAATTTTTTTTTATAAGGGGGTTTTGCCTCCTACTCGCTTTTTGCTTGTCAACCACCGGGCACAGCACTAGCCTATCTATTATAAGCATGTGCATGCAACCGAATGAAACAATCAACATATTTGGGTATCATTGAAGTCTCGCCCTAAATAAATAAGCTGACGTCATTTTTTATTTTTTATAGATAATTTTAATTTTATATATATATATCTACATACATATATATATATATATATATATATATATATAGAGGGGGGGGAGAAAGAGATAGAGATAGAGGGATAAAGAGATAGAGGGAAATAGAGATAGGGGAGAGAGAGATACAAATTTTATTCGTATTATCCAAGATTATATATATATATATATATATATATATATTGAAACAAATATTAAATTTATTATCAGTGTTGTAAGATTTTGAAGACTATCATAATTTTTCTGTTTAACTTAATATAGTTTATACTATGTACATCTTTCTCGAATATTTTGTCTGAAAAGTATTAATGCAGACTCGATACTCTATCAATATTATTCCGAAACAATTGTTAATATTTCAGAATAAATATAAAACACTTTTTTAAAAGGCGAACGTTCTTATGTATATATATATATATATATATATATATATATATATACATATATATATATATATATATACATACATTTATATATGAGTATATATATATACATTTATATAATTATATATATATATATACACACACACATAATTATTAAAAAAATCTCAAATATTTCTGACGATTCACGTGACAAAAATTTTGCATTTTCTGTTTTCAAAATATTCAGGAAATACTTATATGAGAGTTTATAATTTTATTTATTAGTATCTGTTCATGATTTATTCAATTTCATACAATTTTAATAGAAATATAATTTTTTAATTACTTTACGATTATTTACCCGGATGTTGAAAATATTGAAGTGTATATCAGAAAATAGGAATAGAGTTTTAATAACGAGACGACAATTCCGATGAAATCTGGCTAGTTGTAATTAATTTATTGTGAATATCTAAAACTACAGAATAGTTAAAATGAAATATTTACCAATGTATAAACAGTTAAATATTTATCTTTGTTTGGTAAATAATATAATTAGTGCTATATATTCAAATAATATTTTATAGTTAATGTTACAGTCTATTTATCTGTTGATTTTTTTATATAAAATCTGTCTAAAATTTAATAGATAATATATATTACTAATGAAATAAAATTAGATTATAAAATATATTTGAATCATGAGATAACAATCGTTTTTTAATATTGTAAGCATGGAAATCTACGTTATATTCATATCAATATTACAAGAATTACTTATTAAGCTTTTTTAACGACAAGATAATAGTTTTTGGCATTGTGGATGTAATGATTTTTAGAAATAAATTTCACAAGTCTTTCACAAATCACAAAACAATTTTCCGATAGAAATATTCACTAATTATTCGTTGACTATTTTTGTTACTGCTTATATGCATTCCGAAGGCGATACTATCATCCTCCAAGTATGAAGGTACAGAAAAAAAACAGTTTGTATTTTTCAATTTATAGTTTTGAGGATGAAAGAATCGCCATTGAAATGAGATTTTATATTTTTATCGATTTACTAATATAACTCTTAACTAAAAACTATGTATCTATCAATAAAAATATATTATTATATACATTTTTTATTCGATTTTATTACATATTTTTCTTAATATTTTAAATGCAATTTTTTTATATAAAAACTCCTAATTTATTCAGAAAAACCACACATAATATTTAGTACAAATTAAATATTGTTTAACTAAACTAAAAATCTTTTTTAATCAATTCCCATCTTTGGTTAATTTTATTAAAACATTATCTAATCAGATTTCATATACGATAATGGCTTGGCATATTTGATAAGTAATATTTTACATATTATAAAATATTCCAATGTCCATTATTCAAAAGGCATTCAATATGTTAAAAATTGATAAGAGTTTATTCTGAAAATCAGTAAGCTGGTTGAATTTCTACATTAACAAATATATATATATATATATATATATATATATATATATATATATGTATACATCCCTTGTATACCTCTATATATACAAACACATAATGTAACCCTCATATGAACCCCTTTGATATTTGTTTACAATAGTTATATATAGAAATTATTGCTTAAAGCACTATTTGGTTTTGTGTCGCTCATAACAACATAAATACTAATAATTAATAAACATTTTAGTAAATCCAGAAATAATTATAGATGTAATATATATACTGTGTATGTATATATATATATATATGTATATATATATATATATATATATATATATATATATATGTATATGCATGGATGATTATAATTAAAATTAAATAGATGAAGATTACTGTTTTAAAATTGAAATGAAGGTAACAATTAAATATTAGTATATTTTGACAGTGAAATTATGCGATTTTATCCAAATAAATCTATTTGCTAATAGCATAGTCAGCGAGATAAATTATTTACGACTATCATAAAACAGTTTCATAATGTCATAATTATTAATTAAATCATCCTATTGGGATATTACATGAAAAATATAATTGTAAAATATAATATTCTGTTAAATATAATTTGTATTTAGAGTTTAATAATTTTCTTCGAAAATATTTTGTATCGAATATTTTATAATTGTGTAAATAATTTAGAATACGTACGTGGGCTGAATAATTGCAATATATATATATTGTATGTTGTCTCAAATATTTAATTAAAATGTTATTGATTTATTATTATATACTATATAATATTATTTTATACAAAGATTTAATTGAATAATAATAGGTTTTCGCTTATATACTTCTTTCTAGGAAAAAATATATTAGGTACTTGACACGATTATTAAAAAAATGATTTCTTTATTATATTTTTTCATAAAAATTGAAAATTCAAAATGTAAGTAAACAAAAAAATGTTCTAAGAATAATAATAACATACAATTAGTTATTTTAATTAAAAATCATTTTTTTTGAAACTAAAACATAGACAGCGGCCGATTTAAGAAGAGGTAATTGGGTTCTAGGAATTCTTCTGTTGATTAATATATGAAATTGAAGATTTATATAAAAAAATAAGCTGCATTTTGGTCTAATAATTTGAAATCTGTTTTTGATAAATGCTAATATATTTGAAAATTTTAAATATCTACTCTGTATTTATTGAATAAATTATATGTGTGTGTATACTTCTTAAATTCATTACCCTATTCTGTTCATAGTTTATAATTCTGCTCTTGTACATATAAGAGGATATTCTTTTGGTTTTATTTTTGAAACGAATTTAAGGGAACAGATCACAACGAAACTAAATACATATATATATATATATATATATATATATATATATATATATATATACATTTCACATAGTACTATGTTTTAAGAGCATTATAATCTTCAGTTTATTCAGTCATTCCCAGAATAGGATAAGTTCTAGTCTTCAAAGTGAAGCTGTTTCAGTTGGTTTCATCAAATTGGATTATTTATTGTAATATCCTTGAATAATTAGAATTTATAAACCCTGTGAAACTTATTATCAATCATATAATGATAGTAAAAATGTTGCAAGCTGTATTAGAATTCTAAAAATATATAAATCGATTATTGTAATATTAATTAACAAACACTTTTGTTAGGAACAATTTGTTTAGACGATATCCACGATAATTTGAGGACCGATTATGGAGTTGAGTTGAAAGGTTGTAATAATATTTGTCAGTAATTTATGATTCGAAATAACATACTTAGAATATTATTATATTTTCCTATAACAAAACAATACTTTTTGGAATAATAATAAATAGCTCTCCGATTTTGCAACTTTTGAAATTTATTCACTATGCGAGTTCAACTCACAGACACATTTTCCAGTAAGAGAACAATTTATTATTTTTTTATTTTCCATCCATCAATTTATCCATTATCATTTAGATTGTTTGGGGATGTCAAAATTGCGGAAGTCGATGAACTCCTATTTTAATTTTCAGGATCTTTTTTAAATATATTATTAAAATATTCAATTTATTCATAATATGAAGAATCTATTAATAATATTTTTTTTAAAAAAACATACGAATTGGTATTTTCTCTTCTCATTGTCGCATGTCTATATTTTTCTTTATTAAGGTGATCTTATATATGTTTTTGAAGATAGGTTTTCTTATTTCTACTATCTCGCGCTTAAAAAATATTTTATATAAAAATAACAAAATATTAAAAAAGAAGTAAATAAAAATATAGGAGAAAACATTATTTAGTAATACATATGTAATAAAAACACCAAATAAAAATAATTGTACAGGAAGAAACTGACTGAATTTATGATCTGATATATCTTTTTCTGAAAAACAAATCGGAAGTTAATAAATAATTCTCTCATACAAAGAATATTACTATTTTAAAAATTAGTAATTAGTTACAAAAATTGGAAAAAACTAATAATACATAACCATTACTTATTCAAAAGTTATCCTCAAATTATGAAATATAAAACTATGTTTAATTATTGTTGTTTGATACTGTATTATAATTATAATTAATAAATATTATACACACACACACACACACATATATATATATATATAGGTGTATGTTTGATTAATTTGGAAAAAATCTACCTCGAAAAATTAGATACACTGTAAAATTCACAGAGTGTTTGTGATTTTACTAATAAGAACAACAAAGCAAACATAATCATGAAAGATGTAATAAGCACGTGACCGACGAATAACATGCTAGTCTGTTTTGAATCTTTCGTCGAAGAATTAACAAATTGAGTTAACACTATGAGTTTATAATGACATGAGAAAGCTAAACAACATGTCTTCAAACTCGACAGTAACCGCAAGAGTATCCTGAACGGGAACATAAATGCAACGTAAACTTGTTAGAATTTGTAGTTGACAGCTAATAGTTTGATTAACGGAACACTTTTCGAGTTTTATATTTGTTTCGAAGTGTTTATTGGATAATTGTATACAATAATTTTTGATTTAAATATTCTCCTGTTGAAAGAAGATCAAATTATTTCAAATACAATACTGTAGTAACTAATAAAATTACAAGCAAGAAAGTGTGAAATATTGTGAATGAGTTGAATAAAGATACATCGAAAAATTAGAGATATATAAGAAAATATTAAATTTTATTATCTCTTAGTATTATAAGAATGAAGGTACCGTTATTGAAATGCACATAAATAACAATCAAAAATGACCAATAGCCAATTATTAAACATTTTTATTCTGGAAAAATGTTTATGGTGTGTGAGTGAGTGAAAAATGTATTAATGAAAATATAACAGGTAGTTTGAAAATGAACTGATATTCCGAACTGATTATTAAAAACTTATATGTTAAAGAAGTAATATTGTGTGCTTGGAAGCATAAATAGAAAATTGTCTGACCATAGTTAATATTATGAGTCATGGACCTTGTGTGTTTGATATTCAGTAATGAAAGGACTTCTCCCACAGATCTCAGTGTTGTGATTCTTTTCAATGATGGTGTTTGATATCATCATCAACTAAAACTTCTACGTATGATAAATGTTTTAAAGGTGTACTGGTGATAATAGGACTAAAATTATTAAACAAGAAAAACGATATTTTGTTTTCTGATAATATTCAATCTCGTATTGTTTAAATTATTTTCGAAAATTTATAGTATTTAAAACTGAAATTTATATATCTGTCCATTCACACATACTTATACACACTCATATATATATATATATATATATATATATATATATATATATATATATATGCATGTCGGTGTGGAATGAAAAGTAACGCAATAACTTCGAAGAGAATGGTCAATACTTTGATTTTTGATCTAAATAAATTTCGTTTCACGGTAATGTGAAAATCTATTATAAATCCATGACCGATTAACACCATCAAAGGCTTGAGTGACTGGTATTTGTGGTCAAGGGGAACTTGATCCGAAATGTGAACGGTAAATTAAACATCAATTTCATCGGCAAATTGTTTCGGACATATAACTATGCACTTCGATTTTTCAGTAGAAACAAATCCGTTTACACATGTTCGCTTGATATTTTACATTGATCTTTTTCATCTACATTTCATGGAAAATGAAAGGTACACAAACCACAAATTTCGAAATTGTGTACACACACTATTAGTGGGAAACAATTTGTGGAATCGTCGATTGAAATAGATACACTTTTTATTTCTTTAATTATTTCTTAAATAGGATTTCAGTTGCTCTGTTTATTATTAACGTTTTTATTTAACTAATATAAAAATGAAATTGATTTCAGAATTTATATATATATATATATATATATATATATATATATGTTCATATATAATTTAATATTTTTTTGATATACTGGAATTGGTTTTTATTAAATAAATTTAAGATTAATTATTTAATTATAAAATTATTAAAATTTTATTAAGAAATTTATTTTTAATTAGTCTTTACTTATTTATTTAATTAGAGTATGAACAAGAAAGTTATATAAATGATATTTAAAAAGTAATTTTTAAATTTCTCTCCAATGACATCAATCTTATTTGACTCAGGAAAGTTTGTATGTATATATATCCATACATATATATATATATATATATATATATATATACACATATTTATATATATATATATACATATTTATATATATATATATATATATATATATATATATATATCTAATTAAATCTTACATGATTCAAACTCAGCATTTTCTACATTCCTTTATTTAACAAATTGTGAATCGATACTGTATACTATATAAATTAGCCGAGGAGTGTGTGGGACCCGTTTGGTAAATTGAAACCAATGCAATTACGATAGAAAAGAGGGTATGATGACTCAATATAGTTTGGTAAATGGTATTTATATTAATACAGGGCATGTGCGAGATCGAGTTTCACGTTAATTTTAAAAGTTATAAAGAGTGTTTTGTAAGGTTCATCATATTCCATATAATGAATTATTTGGAATATTTTAATTTATTTTTTTCTCTCGTATATTTATGAGAAATATTTTTTTAAATATGAATTTTTCTCTAAAATTTTTAATGTTGGAATAATTTAATCATATTATAAAAAGTAACTACCTTTTTTATTAAAAATATTTTCGGTAGATTATTTATTCTATTTTCATAAAGGAAGATCTAGAAGTACAATATTATAAAGTTTTGTATGGAAATAATAAAATTTGTTATTTAAATTTCATACAAACGTACATACTTACATGTATATATATATATATATATATATATATATATATATATATATATATTATATTTCTAAGTACTATAATTACACACGAACGCTTTAGTTCTAATCACAGACTAATGTTTATCTAATTTAGAAGTCGCTAACTTATTAAAATACTGTATAATAAATATTGTATTCGTAATGAGGATATTATGAAATTAATTTTTAATTGAATATAGGTTCATTAGTTTATGTATATTTATTAATTTTTATTGTGTATTTTTATAAGCAATTTTTATTGTACATTTGTGAAAAAGATACTAGACTATTTTAATTCTTTATAATATTATTTATACAAGTCACATGGTCGAATGAATTGCTTATAAATATTTGTAAAAATACTTATAAAAATTTTCGAAGAAAAAAACTACATAGTGCTTTAAAAAATAACTACGTTTTTCTAAGTAATATTTTTTAGTAAGTCATCTACTGTGCATAAAAATGTCAGTTTGAGAGACATTTATGTTTTAATTAACGTTTATTTGCAGTCTCAGAATAGTAATTAAAAATGTGATTTTATATAAATGGAGTATTTTTTGATCAAAACCAAAATTAATAAGAAAATATACCGAGACAATAGTTTTGTACTGTAGCTAAACTTACCTATATAAATGTTTATCAATCCACACGTCATAAACCTTTAATTTTATCAAAATGTTATGAAATTTTCGAGGTAAAAGAGAGACTAACAATCTCAAATCGTAATATTTATATGAACATGAAGATTTATCTATAAAAATTACTAAAAATGTATATCCTAAATAATGAATAGAAACATCTTATCTCTGTAGAAATTTCATTGGACGTGTAGACATTTGTGTTTCTACAAACGTGTTAATTATTACTGAATTTGTAGGTATTTTTAAGGAAATTTTATCATATACAAACTGAGTACATAAAATTTGATTTTAAATGGAAAATAATTAATTTCATAGGCATTTTAATAAAATAAATGTCTGGTATGCATATTTATTAATTATTCGTTTAAAAAAAATATATAAATTAAAATATTGGTAAACGTTTCGATGGTTTTTCAATAAATTGTTTGTTTTCATAAATATACTTTTCACTATTATATTAGCCATAAAAATATGATCAAAAATATTTAATAATTAGGAAGTAACAATTAATTCTTCATTGTTGTGAGTGAGTGAAATTTCAATTGAAAAAATGAATTAAGAGCTAAAAAGTATATTGTGAGCCATTTATTTGTTATGACGTTCTAAGTAAGAATTAATAATTAATTTAAATAAGATTGCAGATAAATATTCCTGTAATAATGTTTGAAATAATATTATATCCACATTTAACATTTATTTAATTTTTGGTATTTGCAGCGAAATAATGTTAGTGAATAAAATTAATTTTCCTTTTTTATTACAAATTTTCAAAAAAACAAATAGGAAAAAGTGTAGAGTTATAGAAGCATAAAGGAATATTTGCAAAATATATAGAAAAAAATATATTCATGAAAACATATCTCAATGTTGGTTTAATCGACTTTGTCCTGGTGATAAATTGATCAAAAATGAACAATGATCTAGGTGAATGATATTGACGAGGAAGAAGTGATGACTATACGACTATTCAAGAAGATAAACATCAGTTCACAGAAGAGATAGAGTTTTAACTCAGTGTATGTCATGTAACTTTACTAAGAAATGTTCATATACTTGGAATTGTATTAAAGTTGGTTACTAGGTTATCACATGAACTATCTTAGAAAATCTTGTGAATAGAGTTTCGACCTGCAACTCTTTGAAGGAAAGATAAAATTAAATATCGTCTAAGAATCGATTACTTACGATTCGTAGGTTCTTACAAATACTCTGAAGTAGATTTAGTTAGTGAAGTAAGATTTGTACAAATACTCTATGCCAGAATGGTTCAATTGCGAAAAAGAACAAGTACTAACTGAAAGCTGACCTCTATATTAAGAAACTTCTTTTCTGAGTATAATAAGATTGTAGAGGCTCTGTGCATTATGAATTGTGCTGTCAATTTACTTTTTTTTAATTTAATTAGAAAGTAGATGTCAATTTGTATTACAGGAAAATAAAAATAACTGAAGAATTAACAGGAAATTAATATAAGCAAGAGTAATGAGCGTTTAGTATATTAGTCAATAGAAAATTCATCCGTCACTTTCCACTAACTTAATGCAAATTATCATAAAACAATGATACTCAGCAAATTTTAAATAAGTTCAAATGGAAAATTTTTGAGTGTTACTCTGATCCAATTCTAATAGATTTAGAAATCTTCTTAGGTGCTTTCAAACTTCTTTAAGTGAGCAGAATTTTACAAATGAAAACTAGATTAAAGAAGCTAGTTACAAGTAAGAGTACAAAAAATGTAGATTTTTTAATCAGAGGGATTAATTAATTAATACAAATATGGGACACACTTATACAAAATAATGAAAAATATCAAATTGACTATTCGATAAATAAAATTATAAATGAATAAAAACAGATAGTTCTTGCTGTTAGGTAACAAAATAGTATCTGTAAATTTGAATATTTGTAATTTTTGAATTTTTATTTGTACATTGAATATATTCGAGAAAAAATATTGTTTTATGACTAATATATATATCTTAAAATGAAATATTAGATTGAAAAAATTAACCTACGATTTGTAAAATTACGGCAATAATCGAAAATAAGAGATTTATTGTACTTTTAAATTTACAAGTATGAATGTTTTCTGTAAGACGTTTCAATTGGCATATTTTAATTCAATTTTTGTCTGATTTGAATTATTTATTAAATTATATATATATATATATATATATATATATATTAACGTAATTTGATAATTAAATTAATTATTTAATTTTTTTAATATTTAAAAAGATTGATTTAAAATTATTTCAATAAAAATAATACTATTAATTTGGAAATTAACTTCAAAATTGTATTTGTTTGTTTGAAGATTTTTTTAAATAAAAAGTGGTTTCGAAAGTCTATTAATAAAAGAGTTCTTATCATATAATCTTGTCACAAAAAAAATCATCGATAAATATTTGATAAACTGTAATCATATTCAAACATATCATATAAAGAAAAAAGATAAGATATAATCCACTTACCAGGTGGTATTAAATCAGGATTTTTTTCCTCTTCATCTTCGGCTATACTTCTTAATGGGTCTGTGGAGCCATTCCTGCTACTTGTACAAACGCCTTTTTTTGGCGTCAGTCCAGCACTTAGAGCTATGGACATTGCTGCATCAGCTTCGTCTGCGCTTTTCACACTGTTTTTCGTGCTGCTCGACGAGTCATTCGTACATATCGCGCAGCAAGTATACTTTGATTCGTTGTACCACCAGTGTAAAACGATAGCCAGTACTAAAGCAGTCACTACGAGTGAGACAAGAACACCCATACCGATGTATACCCATGGATGCATCTCTATCGCTGAACTGGATGGTGCTGCAGTCGGTGCTGAAATAAAATTACACAGACCTATAGTACAAAGCTCCTCAACCATATATTATTTTTTAAAAAATGTGTGCATGTACCTTTATTATATACTATATATATATATATATATATATATATATATATATATATATATATAAACACACATATAGCTATTTATGTTCGTAATATGAAAACGCTAAAAATATTTTACATTTATTTAAAATTTATTTCCGACGGTTTTATAGCAGTAAAAAGAGCACATTTTTTATAACTCTATAAAATAACTACTTAAAAAACTGTTTTATATCTAAATAATATAGTATATTCAAAATGGATCACTGACATATTTAATTTTCTTATAGGTGCTAAGACGAATGGATAATTTTAAAATCAATTTTACATTTAAGAGTATTATCGTTAATTGTCCAGATTTATGAGAAATAAAATATATATTAGTTGATACTCGTTGTAAATGAAGAATTCGGATGAGAAACTTTAAAATCTTGAAGAAATCCTGAAGAAATCCTTGTTTATATAATAAAATAATTTATGGACTTTCTAAGGTAGTTTGAATTTAATCGAAGAATAAATTCATTTTCTTTTTAAGGAGATGATAAGATTAGCTTTTAAGTAAAAATTATGTCAATAGATTTAAATTTAATCAGTATATTGGGTGTTAATTTTAAAATTTAACAAAAAAGATAAACTTGGTTTACAGTAAAATATAGATATCTAACAAAAATTGTTTGCTGGTAATACAAATTATATTCATACAACAAATTAGCATAATAAAATAAATTTGACAGAAATAAAGAAATTAAAATGTATATATAATTTGAAAAATTATACAAGAATGACTACATTTTGTCTGATTGTGAGTACCATTAAGATAGTTAAAGAAACAATATTTATAATAATTAATATTTATAATAATATCTTCATTTGAGTTCAAATTTAAACATGTACTGTAGACGCAGCGAGCAAAAATATAACTTAAAAGATAGAAAATATAAGTATACAATCTTTCGTTAAGGAAACTATTATTTTTAATAATTAATGCATTTGATTCTTAACTCAAGACAAATATTAAAAAAAATGTATATTAGTTGTAATACTTTTCTAATGAATTGTCTTCGAAATAACATAAATACAAATTAGTTTTTAATAATATTTTTTGAAGTACGACTCGATTATATTACTTAAATTTCACAAGATGATCATCAATATATAATAAATGTTACATATAACTATCAGGTCTAAGTAGTTCATGTTCAATAATATATTTTTTTATTTTGTTAAGACAAACGACAATTTTTATTTGACAAGAATAACATTTTCAGATTTATTACTTATTATTGAAATATTGGTTGACTAACATATAGGTTCTAATACTACAAAAAAATGTTCATGTTATAAAAATATTAAAATATATTAGCTGAAAAATGGTAATATTTCTTTCAAGTGAAAGCAAAATTTTGATAGTATAAATGATCAAGATGTATTTTGTTATTGGATGTGACTAAAATAATAGATATTTGTTTCTTTCATCCATCATCACAGTGTTTCTGAAAACTTTTTTGTTAATATTGAGTCATAAAATAATAAAATATGTTTGGTATTTATAATTTTATACGCTTTTATAAATGTAACATTTTTAATAACAAAGGAATAAAAGATATTATACATTTATAAAATACAATCTGAGTAATTAGTATGAAAAACAATTCAACATTTTATTTATTTATTTAGATTTGTAAACTATTAATCATATATTGAGAGTAATACATTTATTTTTTATTCATACAGATAATTCTCTTATTATTGGAATTAAAAATTATTGATTAGAAGTGAGAATTAATAGAATTATAAAAGTTTAATTAATATATTGCATTCGAAACTAACTAATTTCCATAGTTGATACTAATTTTAAAGTTAAACTGACTAATTCGAAACTAAATAAAATGTTACAACAACGAATTTAAATAAAATGTTACAACAATTTTACATTGACTTGTTTCAAACGGCTATTATGTGTTGTATCAAATTTACTACCTGTTAAATTTTCAGTGTAGCACGACTTCAATTATGTTAAATATCAAAAGCGTCATATAAAGAGTAATATTGTTTGTTTGATTGTATACATGTTTGACAACATGAAATAATATGATGTTTTATAATATGCTCATTATGTGGACATAACATAAAGCTGGTACCTATACAAAAGTTATGAAGTATTAAATATTACAGTTGAAATTTACTGCCTTGTTTCAGTAACATTCATACAAACGAAGATTATTGAACACATGTATATGTGTTTTTTTACATATTTTCTTTTGAATATATATATATATTCGTATTTAATTGAAGTAATTGTTTTGATTCAATTTAGAAGAAAATACAATCTGAGAAAAATATGCTAGTGTAAATGTATAAAAATAATTTGAAGCGTAGGAAATGATTTTATAGAAAATAAAGAATAAAACGCGACAAAGATATAGAATAATTGATATTGAAATGATATAAAATCATCTTCGACTACAATATAAAAGAAAATGGAATAGAATAAAGCACCAACAAACAGAAACTCATTATATTAAATTGCTCGTGTAAGCTGAAATATTTATAAACATGTTCGTGCGAATTTGAAAATATCGAATATCGGACATTCTATGTTCGGGTCAACGATTGTACCACACACACTTGGCCCTAAATTCCAATATTCTCGTGGGAGCGGACAACGGCGAATTGGTATGGTTTCAGTAGTCGCAGGACTTCTCAAACCAACTGACTGCTGGTTACCGTTTATAGAGAGTTGCCTCTGAGGCTGCGGGATCAAAAATTAATGGGGTCATGTTATCACGCGGACACGTGGTTTATAACTCAAGAATTTATGGTGGACGTAGTATGAGACGGTAGGGAAATGTAATATTATAGCTGTACGTTTGAGGATTGTATTTATTTTATTATACTTGCTATGGTATTAATACGTGTTTATCGATGCGGTTTTAATACAAACTGTAAAGTGAAAGATGCAAAATATATTTTAAAGAAGATATATTTTCAGTTGTTTTATATCAGGTATATTTATAGACTTTGTGATTTTTATTATTTTTATTTTTCTGATGAATGACTTTTTATTAGATAACAATAACTGTTTGAAAGTTTATTGTATGAATTATAATTATTATAAATTATATATATATATATATATATATATATATTAATTTATAATAATTATAATTCGTATAATAAACTTTCAAACAGTTTTTGTTATCTATATATATATATATATATATATATATATATATATATATATATATATATATATATATACAATAAATTTGCAGTGCATCTTTTTAATTAATTACACAATATTTCAACTGTAATATTTAATTTTATTTATAAATTTGTTATAATTGCCCGAAAGTATAACAAATATAAAAATACAATTAAATGTAATAAAAATGAGTTCATTGTTTTAAAATATATTTTCAATAGAAAACTCATCCGTTATTTTCCACTAAGTTAATATAAGTTCTCATAAAGCAATGACACTCAGAAAGTTTTAAATAAGTTCAAATGGAAAGTTTTTGAGTGTTACTCTGATCTTACACTAATAGATTTACATCGTCTTAGGTGCTTCTAAAATTTCTTAAGTGAGCAGAATATTACAAATGAAAACTAAGTTTAAGAAACTAGTTCAAGAGTACAAAAAACGTCGATATTTTATTCAGATCCAAAATAATGAGAAATATATAGTAGATTATTCGATAAATAAAATTATAAATGAATAAAAACAGATAGAGTTTTTGC
>CM068318.1:15781870-15861870 GCA_034766995.1 Acanthacorydalis orientalis | reverse complement strand
TTGAAATATTTTTTATGACATTCTAATCTTATATTAAAATGAAAAAAAAATTAGTAATTTTATCTTAGTATCAGAAAATATTTTGATTTTTTTATAAAATAAATTAGTAATGTGATATAAAATGTAGAAATCTTTAGAATGTTATTTATAACCCATGCAGCTTAATTATTTTTATGGGAAAAATTATAAACTCCATATTTTCAACTGATTGTTATCGTATTACAGTCAATTGATTGTTTTGATATTGTGCTGTACACTTTATTAGGTGATAAATTCAATTAATTGATGCTAATGTCGTACTGAAGATATTTTACAATTAAAAAAAGTTAATTAATAAATAAGCATTTTGTTTCGAATATTTTGACACATATTTTTTTATTTTAACGGGTTTTAATTCATTCCTTTGTTTTTCTAGAAAAACTGCAAATATTTGTAGTAAATTAGTTAAACAGTTAGAATCTTTAATTGAGAATGTTCGATCAGAATTGGAATTTATATAAAAAAATATAAATTTTCAATAGTTTTTTTACTTTGATGTTTTTTTTTCATAAAACAAATATTCTAACAGACATTGTCACAAGAATGGAAAGAATGATTCATTACCATTCCAAAAAGTATAAGAAATTGAGTACTGTTCACTTATATATTTTTTATTATAGTTTACATAGTTAAGTCTTCAATGTTCTGAAAAAAATTACAAACGATAATACTGCATTTTAAAATACTGATACAATGGACTTTTTTTAAAAATTGACTCAGATCTTATACCTTTTGGACTATATGGATGATAACATGTATAATATTTATAATTAATAAATAATGTCTTTTCTCAATCGTATCGAACTTCCAATAGAAAAATAAAAAATAATACATTTTTGAAATCATGCAATATTTTAATTTTATGATATAATGTTTGTTATTTCTTTTCTTTTCTTTCCTCTTCTTTATCTCTCTTTTAATTTTTGTATTCATGTATATTTTTTGAACATCTAAAATATTTGTATTAAATACATGTTTCTAACATAAAAGATCGATTAATAGTTAAAAATTTAATTATAATTCTATTTAAAAGAAATTGAATTATCAAAATCTTTTACCCACTAGGTACTTTTACATTTTTTTTCGCTCACACACACATATATATATATAATATATATATATAATTGATATATATATATATATATATATATATATATATATATATATAATAGATTTCATATATATAAGAGTAATTCTTTTGCATGTAATACAAGAACAATCAATCACGACGACAAAACTGTATTTTGTGTCAAATATGACATAACGAATATTTTTAATATTCGAAACTAAAAAAAAATTTAACTGAAGGTACGTAATATTTCGAATCCGTAACGTTCTGACAAATGATGAATAAAGGACAAATTACTTCGTTCCACCTCAATTCTAAATTAAAAAATAATTTTTTTTTCGACACTTATCGATCTGACTGACTGAACATTAATAATATGAACTTTTGTATGATTTCATCTGTTACGTTTTTCATTATTTCACTCTCACAAATCTGAGAAAGTGTCGAGATGGAAATGTGGGTCGTGCTTTAATCTCGTTTTCTTCGAATTAGATGCGAGAAAATATTTCCTTTTGAATCAATAATCATTTTTATATACATTTTTCGTACGAGTTTTGAAAAGAAATGTTTATAATAAAATTGAATCTTTTGACATTTAATTAGATTCGATTTGATTTTCCTTATTTTTTATTTTTAAAAAATATTACATTTATAATTATATGACGACAGTTGAAAATAATAATAATCTTAATTACTTATTAAGAAATTTAAGAAAATATTTAATAATCAAACAAAAGTTTTTATTATTTCCATATAAATACTACATGAAAAATTAAAGATTTCGGATTTTTTTATATAAACTTTTATATATTTTCTTAAAAGTTTCAAGAAATTATTATTATAGATTATTGGAAGACATTGTATCTTTTTATACATACTTAGTTTAAAAACTTATATTATTAGAATACATCTCTAAACATTTGCATACTCTGTAAATTATTGTAATAATACATATATATATATATATATATATATATATATAGAGAGAGAGAGAGAGAGAGAGAGAAAGACAAAAAGATAAATGTTATAATATTTTTTTAATTACGAGCCATAAGTGAACATGACTAATTCAGGCATTTACAAATATAGCTACGTATGTACAAATGCGAGATGAATAAAATATTTAATTAATCGTAAACCGAAAAACGTATAAATGTACGAAAAATTTAAATTATTCGTATTTACTTTCAACATACTTCATCTAGACTATACATGAACGTTGGAATTGGAATTCACGGAAGGTTTCGATAAAAGTTTCACATATTTCATGACTGATATATGAAAGATATTTAGATTGAAATTATTTTTAATAAACGACAACATTCCATTCCACCTTAATTATGAACATAACTGCGTACCTGTTCCATTTTGAAATTCGCTGAATGTCAAATATATGTAAAAACGTACTGTAATAATATATTATCTCAAAAACAAGTATGTATTAAATAATACAGCATACATGTAAGTTATATTCCGTACAGAGAAGGTAAGAGAACAATAACGAGAACAAGAGACGTTCTAAATGTATGTACATAATTTTATTAAATATTTTTTAGCCGTGTGTACAGTGAACGTTAGAAACAAATTTCATTAAATATACATTTAATTAATGCTATTTAAATGTTTTTCCATTTATATTTTCATTTGATATTATCTTCGTAATTACAATTTTATTGTATTAAATAATTTGTTTATATTGCATAATAAAGTCAAATTTAAATAAAATTTAAATTTATTATTTTAAAAAGATAAATGTTCTCTTACTATTTTTTGTTTACTATATATATATATATATATATATATATATATATATATTTACAGATATGTATATATATATATATATATATATATATATATATATATATATATATATGTATATATATATATCTATATATAAATATATATATATATATATATATATATATACACGTACACTTCAGATTAAGACTAATCCTTATGATAACAAGTATCTTTAGTCTGAAAATTCCATTGTATAAATAATTATATAACACAATAAGTTCTTTCAAGTATACTTCAAAAATGTTTACTTCATTTTCAAAACAAGTGGATTGGTAGATTGTATTAAAAAAAACAAATAATAATAAAGTACATTTTCTTAAGACGTAATCATGTTCTAATCTCAAACCAATGACGTATCAACAATCGTACATTTATACTATTTGTATCTCCAACATAACTGTTACTTTAAAAAGGGATAGCATTAAATTAAATATTGTAAAAAATTCAGTGAATGATAGACAAGTTAGTTATTTAGTTTATCTTATTATTGTCTTAAATTTTATATTTTATTCAAAATTTATTTTTAATGTTTCTTGTTTTTTTCTACAACAAATATGATAACATCATAACACACTATTAGTAATACAGAAAAGTATAATAAAGAAGAAAGTAAAATTTCATAATTGATTAATGAATTTTTGCTGAAGAACCTATTCATTTTTATTTAATGTTTAATATATATATATATATATATATATATATATATATATATATATATATGTCTTTATTTTATGATTTATTCATTTCAGATTTTTATATGACTCAAACAAGTGCAGATTGTAGGCTCTTTCTTTGTAAAGAAAGAATTACCTACTAACGTAAATGCCTACCATTTTTTTTAAATTTTTCTTAATTTTGTAAAAAAAATTTATTTATAAACAACTAAAATATTCAAAGTTAATAAAAGTCATTATTAAATTAGTTTAATTTAGTTTATAAGCTGTTTTGTTTAGTATTATAAATCAATATTTTTTTCAGCACAAGAACAATTTGTATATATTCAGACACCTCTTGTTAATATAAATATTATGTAAATAATACAC
Organism: Acanthacorydalis orientalis; assembly: GCA_034766995.1. Taxonomy (NCBI): domain Eukaryota; kingdom Metazoa; phylum Arthropoda; class Insecta; order Megaloptera; family Corydalidae; genus Acanthacorydalis; species Acanthacorydalis orientalis. The sequence goes on along the minus strand of CM068318.1, from coordinate 15,857,919 downwards.
TGACATATTATAAACGGTCTATACTAGGATATTATCAATACAGGAGATAGATATTATCAAGATAGGAGATAGAATACATCATTCAGTTAAAATACAATAGCAATAATAAAAAAGGTAAAAGGAATATGTTTTCTTCTGTTCTGTGAAATATAGTATTAGATGCTGTAAAAAAATTAAAGTTTTGCTTAATATAGTGCCAGTTTGATTGACTTTGAATGACTCTCTTCAGGGCTTAAAATACATATAATCAATTATTTACTATAGATAAAAAATGTTACAGAAAAAAATACATAATGATTATACGGATAAAGTATTTAATTGGTAGGAAAATAATTGCTGTTTTTGTTGTCAAAATTATAGCCTTAATTTTTTTCAAAGAAAATGTCCTTTCATCGTGTTCATGTTAATATCATTTTAAAATGCATTTCTCGGTCTATATTTTGGTAACATTGGCTTTGGTTTTATTATTAATTTTGCTCCAAATTGGACTATTGAATTAAAGATGGAAAAGAAGTAAATAAGAGCATTTTTTTCGTATGAGTATAAAACAGGTGTTAAAGCAGCAGAAACTGTTCGTAAACTAAACGATACTTTTGGTGTGGGTAGTGTTAAGAAACGTACGGTGCAATGGTGGTTCCAGAAATTTCGTGCTGGGAAAGAGAGCTTTAAAGATGAAGAAAATAGCAGGTGTCCTTCTTCTGTTCATAACGAGCAACTGAAGGCGTGAAGGTGTTTGAGGGGTTAATTTGCAAAAATGTATCGATTCTAATGGCACTTATTTCGATTAATAACGTTAATTATTCACTAAGAAAAATGTATATGAATTCAAAGGTCATAAACTGCAATTTTATTTCCATCAACCTAACAGATTTGTACGTTTAGAGATTGTAGTCAATAAAACAAAACCGTGAAATCTGCATATAGTAAATATATTGAACTAGTAGTCTCAGTCATTTTGGATAATTTGAAAATCTATTCTCTACTAGTTTTGGAACGTGTGACATCTTCAGCTTAATGTTATATATGTAACCTCAAGATGCTATACATGTTAAAAGTTTTAGTGGAGAATAAATACTCAGATTATTCAAAACAAATACTATCAGCACAACGTAACAACGGGATCACAGATATAATAAAATACACATATAATCGTAAAAATATATTCGAGAAAAATATATTTTACTGTATTTTAGTTATATAGAAAAACAGAAGAGATTTAATTTTTCCATTAAAATATGTAATTAATGTTTGTAAAATAGCTAAAAGGATATTTAAATAGTTGGATTAAGAGAATGCACTATATAAATAAATAATGCTTTGAATACACACACACACATATATATATATATATATATATATACACTTTAATAAAATAAAAATTAAGATTATTTTCAAATTTGAAAAAAAAAACATTTGCATATGAAATAATTAAACTCTGTTTACAAATGATTTATCTCATTTTAAAAAAGTTATTCTAACTTGCTAATTCATCCTTATTTAAAAAGCAAAGAAGAAATACAATATACCAAGATAATAAGAAACAAGATAAGAAAATTAATATAATGGTAAAATAAATTACTGAGTATATTATTACTGAAATAAAAAAATATTGTAAATAAAAAATGTTCAAATTTTGTTTTATAGCTTTTAAAACAACATTTTACTGAGTAGAAAAAAACATATTCCTTTTTCTCTTTTTATTATTGCTATTTCAACTGAAATATTCCTTCTATATCTAACTGTGTTGATAATATGCTAGTAAAGGCTGTTTATAGTAGTGTGAGACGTCTATGTATTATCTGTTTCATGTTTTAACAAGAGGTTTATTATATAAAATGTTATTGAGCTTAAATAAAAAATTGACTTATAAGACTAAAGCGTATAAAAATTATTAAACAAACTTATTAATTGAAAAGAAATAATAGAATATTTTCTCATTCGATAAATTGAATAAAAAAGAACGATATGAAAAGTTTTTATACACGCCATGAAAAATAAATAAAAGTAGTGATATATTTTATCGTCCGTCATCACGTTTTATTTGTTTGGAGCTTAACTTTTTGATTATTTCCTTGTGATCTTTACAACAGAAACTGACAAGTCACTTCCGAAGAAGATTATTAGCGGATAATCGAAACGTTAAGTTTTAACCAAATAGAATTGTGTAAATGTTGAAAAAAGCATGCTGTTTTATGAGATTTGAGAGTCGTGAATAAGTTTAAGTAGAATTTATATAAAATGGCTTTTTGATTGTGAAGATTTTCGTTTACAGAAAGAATATAAAAGTATACATGAACTGATTTTGTATTCGACATATTTATAAAAGATAAAACTGAAATTAACAAGTTCACAATAATTAATTTTTGATATAATATATCACTAAATATATTAATAATAATTATATTTTAACAAATAAATTTATTATTTTTAATCTAATTTCGATAATTGTCATTACAATTGTCACTTGTTAATAAAATTGCCATTTTACCAGCAAAATTATCAATGTGGACAAATAGTAGATATTATACAGATATAATACAATGCAAAAGAAATATCTGTGAACTCAAAAATAATCTATATGTATCAGATTTATTTTAAATTATCTTACTTTCTCTTAATAAATGGTTATAGTTTTTTATGAATTGTTACAAACTAATTACTTTAATTTTCAACTTCTAAAATCCAATGAAACAATAAACTGTTAAAAACTGATCAAATTAATTTAAATAATAAAATATATAAGTTATAGCAGTGTCTCTCAATCATTTTTACTAGAAATTAGAAATTTCTAAACACATTTTCTTGGTGAAAAAATATATATTCATTAAAGTTTTAGATTATCAGAATTTCTGTTGTCAAATTCGATGACTTAAAAGGATGGTAACTACCAAGACAACGTATTAATGAGGTTAGAGGTATAAAAACATAGAGTTATAATTTAAAGTTGTTAATATGTAAATACATAAATCTTAAATTAAAAATAACGATCACTAATAGGTGCTATAACAAATAGTGTTGAAAATATAAAAAAACAAGAAAATATACTAATATAAATATTAAATCAGATCAAACTAACTAAAAATAACTAAAATACAAAATGAAAAATAAAAATAAAAAAAATCAATTATATGTTAAAAAAATAATAACGAACAAACTATTGAAAATCAATCTAAGAAAACCTATTCATTAGGATACCTAGTGTGGTATAAATATAAAAGTGGAGAAAAGAAACTCAGATGATTTAAAAGACGAAGATTGTTAGAAGTCTGTACGTTACTTAATAGAAGAAAAAAGGAAAAATAATATAGCGTATTATAAATGTATTTAAGTGTTTTGAAAATAGCTGTAAATTAAAAACTACTTGCAAACTACGTTAAAATATTAATAGAATTGAAAATAATGTATGAAAATTACATAAGAAAACATTTTGTTTATAACCAATTTTACAATAAATAAAATATTGGAATAAAAACTACTAGAATATTTAATGGTATGAGTAAATAATTAAATATAAATTTCGAGTTAATTTGAAACTGTGACCTACATATCAGCTAGAATGATTCTTATTAATCTTCACTGTTGCTTAATTAATTATCTATCGATTTGTGTTCAACGTTGTCTTGTTTGAATTAACAAAGACGACACTACTACTAGACTTTATGGTAATAAAACCCTCCGTGGTTTTGTTAGATACTATATTCTAGATAATTATATAAAGCAGTTTGCAGATTGACCAATTTTAATCAGATACCATTATCTATTGTTAATAGAATGTTTGCGTTTAGTAATAAAACAAAATGTGATATCTCAAGATAGTCAAAACGAGGATGGAAATCACTGATATATTTATTTTAATTTCAGTCTATTATTCAAAGATATTTACTTTGATTTCAATGTATATTAACATTGATGTAGTTATTTTTCTTGTGAATATTTTACAGTTAAAATTTTAAAAATTATTATTTATGATATTGAATAATGAAACAAGTTAGAGTCAATAAAATTATATAAAATACATAAAAATATTAAAAATTAAAATGTTTGTGTAAATCTTTAATATAATTAAGTTTATGTATAAACTAATTAGTTGTCTTATGTTTATCATTCACTAGATAAATTACACTTAGATGTTTGTTATTTTCCAGATGATTACGTTTTTTAGAAGGAAATTAAGCTGAAATTTGTTGAAACATAACGTCATTAACAAGCGTATTAACTGTAATGATATGAAAGAAACTGTTAGCAGTTTTTTTAAAAAATTATTAAATGAAAGTTCAATTATTTAACCTATACTATTTTAAATTAAATTGTTTATTTACAAACATAAATTATTTCTTTTAAATATTTTTTGAAAAAAGTTACAATAGAGTTTAATAATTTTCATTTTTAATAAATGATAAAAGGCGATACGTTTGAATTTGGAAAATATCTGTAGTGTATGATTAGTTTGTAAGGTTTCATGTAGATTCATGCTCTAGTAGCTTAATAATGAACATTGCATTGCTTAGAAATGGCATATGTATCGAAACCAGTCGTGGTGAAATATAAAGTGTGTTTTATTTAAGGGTGAGAATTATAAAAGATCACAATGACAATGGATAGTCTTGATTGTCGTTATTGTTCTATTGAAATGGTTTTGACAATTTGAAATTATAAAAAATATAAATAATTCAGAATTTGAGTTATGAATTGGTGTATGGACTTTTTACAATTAATTCATTACTAGTATATATATATATATATATATATATATATATATATATATATATATATATATATATATAAATATATATATGTATATATATGTATATTTTTATACTTTTTAAAAAACCTAGACAAATCTTAAATAATAGAAATAGAAGGTATTTTTATAAATAGGAAATAATCTATTTTAATTTTTTGATGTCATTTGTAAATTCCTACTTGAATCGGTTTCTTGTTGATTTATAATTCATTTAAAGCTTTATTTAACTATTATAAAGTTATATAAGTAAAGATATAAAGTTATATAAGTATATTATAAAGTTCCTAACTTTTGATAATTAACACTTAATCACTCGGCATTACATTTTTGTCATGTATCTTTATCAAATGAAAGTGACATGATTTTCTTTCTTATTGCCTTTTGTAAATAAATGTTTGTGAATAACATTGTCCAGAATGTAATAATTTAACAGTAGTTCAAAAACATGACATAAATGCAATTCCAGGTATCCAAGTGTTAATATAAAAAATATAAAACGTAATGAAAATTTGAACTAATGGTCATTTTTTAAGAAAAATGAGAAATATTAGTTTTGAATAGTTTCAATTTTTTAAATATTTTTTTATTTAATCGAGGTTTTTCACTTATTATTTATAAAGATTTATATTTTAATTTATAGATGTTACTTATAGAGTTTAAAGACATTTTTCTGTTATAGTTATAACTATATATTAATAATATATTTTATTTCTTACTAATAATAAAAGTAATGATTGTTTAAAAAAAGTATTATCTTCGAATTAAAAGTGTGTTTTTCTTCTTTTATATTATGTTCATCTATACGTTGAATGACAACTTTTTATAAGAAAAACAAACATTATACGACATATATTTCTAAAGGTAATAGACATTTGTGTATGAACAGGGTAAAAGATATAAAAATAAATTATAGTTCTGATGTTTTCAAGCAATTTTCTAAAATTATGTATTTATTATATTCATTACGGATTATTGTACGTTCTCTAGAAGAAACGAACTTTATTCATCCATATTAATGTCTCATAACTGGCATGAAATGAAAATAAATTTTATTTAAGAGAAAATAATAATCTTTTTTAATTATCTTAATTGTCGTTTTTTAAATCAACTCTTTTGCACTTTATATGAATTTTAATTTCATTACAAAGTTATCATATATACACTATTTTTCAAAAATGAAGTTATAAAAAATTATTAAACAGGTTATGGATCATTTTTTTTTAATTTTTGAGTGTTACTAAGTCAATTAATTATATGGCATATCAAAAAAATGAAGGAAGAAATATATTTTTCATTTTAATACTACACTTCATAATTATTTTTTAATAAACCTATTTAATAAAATATGTATATGAATATATTATTCGAAAATAAATTTAAGTGTTTACAATGTCGAGATTTTTTTATACTTTAATATTTTTTTAAAATACATGAATTAATTTTATCAAATAAAATCAATTTATAATGATAATAAGAATTGATTAGTTGAGATGTGAGAAATACTAAACTCATATTTAGTTAAGACAAAAAGAATTAAAAATTACTTACCAGCAATTTTACGTTGTTCATTCGGTAATACTTGTGGTAGAGTTCGAATGATGAGGGGTTTTGTCGATCTGCTATGTCCTTTTTCATTGTATGCGTAGACTGAAGTGCTATATGTGACTTCAGGTTCAAGACCCGTTACTGAAAATTCCGGGATCGCACCGCTTGTTATATTAGCTACAACTTTATCTTCAGCCATAACAATCATTGTGAAACGTTGCGAGAGACCACCGTCAAACCCCCTTCGACAAGTTATACTCAAAGAATGGTGAGTTCGATTAGTTAATGTACAATTGTATGGAGGATCCGGTTTACCTGGAAAAGAAAAAAAATTTTTACCTTTTTTGTCTTATTCGACTTTGTATTTTGTTGAAATAACAGTTTCTGTATGTTTCTCTTATTGACTCTTTAGAGTTTGTTAAAGAAATAGTTGTACAGATATTGAGATATTGCGCATTAAAATTCAATTAAGAAACAACATATAGTATTAAACTTGAAACTTTACTTGTTTGTAGTACTTTGTTGCAAGTTTGTAATCTTATTATAATTCAGAATTTCTACTTTTAAAGAAAATATTACGGAATGAAATATATAGAGAGAATTTAGAATAAAAGGGAATACGAACAAATTCAATTTACAATTGAAAAACTGTAAAATAAAATAATAAAGTTTCTTTGTTAACAATTATTTAAATAAAGAATTATAAACATTTGACGAATAAAAAGAAAAAAAATAATATATTTCAATTCTTAAGATTAGAACAATTTATTTTTTTAAATTATTTATTTATCTAGTATATAAAATACATATAAATAAAGTATATAATCTATTATAAAACTTCCAATACTGAACATGAAATTTTGCTACAATTATAGTTTTTGCCACTGTTGCTAAATATATTTTCACTAATGATTTTTTACATTTCCCCACTTTTTTCTTGACCAAGAATGTTTAATAATTGATTATTTATCATTTTGATTGATATTCCTGAGCATTTTGATAGAGATGGCATTATCATCTCTCGACAGAAAAACAATATGTTTTTACAACAAATATAAAAATAATAAACAATTATTCAATATTCTTATGAAAAAAATTATAAATGGTTTGTAGAAAAATTAAAATTCATTTGTGTAAGAAACATTTCAAAAAATAAAAATTTTACTAATTTCAATATTCCGTGTTCTATAGTATATATATATATATATATATATATATATATATATATATATATGTATGTGTGTGTGTATGTATGATAAATATCGATTGTCAGAACAAATATCTTTAATTTTTTGTAAGTTAAATTAACTTGTTGAGACATTATTGTTTGAGAGATATAGAATTCTCAATTTACTATATTTCTGTTTTTAAAATTAATAATATATTTAAAAATATTTGATTTAATTGAGATTAAAGTGAATAAGTAAAAACTTAAATCAAAAAAATTAAATTGTTAAAGAAAAAAATACTATCCTACCTTTTTTTCCAATAAATATTAGTACATTAATAGTTAGTAAAACTAAAGTTCAAAAATATAACACTTTTATTTAAAATAATTAAAAATAATTATATTATCTTACTTATTACGTTTCTTTGATTTTTAAGTTTCCTAATATATATATATATATATATATATATATATATATATATATATATATATATATATACACATATATATATATATATATATATGTAAGGTATTTTGTGGAATTTAAAACCCAACTTACCGTATATTGCAACATTTACCCTTCTTAAAAGATTAATTAACATTTAATTTTCTGTTATTTATTTCTATTTGATATATTTTTAACTTAAAAGACAGGTCTAACAGATTCAACAAAAGTTATCTATCTATATAAGTTCAAATTCGTGTTCCTATACTGAATTCATGTCCGAAAATATATTTAAAAATTATACTTTTTAATACATATGATAATATTTTAAAATTAAACTATATGATATTATTTATTCTTATAATATTTTTACATGAATTTAAAATCATGTGAAATAAAATGTAAAATATTATAATATTACATATTTTCTGAATACACTAATACGATTTTTTCTATCATAAATACTTGGAATTATTTCTAAAAATGCATATTCTCTGCGATTCACAATGACTTCGGCTGTAATAATGTATATACGAAATTGGCAGTAAAAGTTGGCTCAATTCCACTAACAAATACGTTAAATAAGTGATCAATGTGTCCAAGCAATAAAAATTGAGAATATATGACATTTTTTATTGAGAAAACAATGCATCTTAAAATAAACCACTATATATATTAAAGTTGTTATAATTATTTGATATGCGAATAAATTTACATTTGTATTTAATCAAGTGGATATAAAATGTATTGCATTGATGTCATGACCTTTGATATGCTTAACTAATTAGGTTTTGAGAATAGATTGCTGAGTAGACATGAAACAAAACTACATGAACTGAATTGCATGATAATATTATTGCATGAAATTAGTGTCTTTGAGATTTATATCTAAATTTACAAAATAATTTGATATGAGCTTTTAGTTGTGATTTTGTGATTGAAGTAGAGAACTAATAAAAGTTAAAAATTGAGTTTTATATACTATTTTTTAATACTTTAATGTAGTTATAACTCATTAATTTTATTCTATTGATAAATATAAAATTATTTTATATAAATAAATATTTAATTCATTAAATAAGTTTATTAATTTTAAATAGAATAAAATCCTATTATTTTTTTAAACGATAAAGCATGATTAAAAAAGTAGTTTCTTTGAAATTCCTATTTGTTTTAATTATGAACTTTATTAAAACATTAAAACCAATTCTGTGAATTGAGAGTTTTAGTGAAATATTTTAATTAAAAAAACTATTCTGCTGAAGTTGATTTTCATGCCAGAGTGGGTTATAAGATTTTTAATTTAATTAACAATGTAATTAATACAAGACATATCGAATTATATTATATACATGAAAAGAGTTTGAAAAATATTTATTTTTATAGAAGTGATCAATTCCAGCATGAAAAAAATATATGATTCAATTTTCACCGACAAGCAGAATATTATATTAATCACTGCAATGCGTCTACTTTTTTGCATTCAATTATGCAGGAAGGAAAAACGTTTCCTGAAAACATTTTTTTCATTTCCTGACGATATTTTTCGAAATAAATACGAGTGTACACTCTTCTACTCTCACCCACACGTATGTACATTAATATGTTACGTGATTAGTGTGTTCTATCTCTTTTTATTCATTTCAGAACGACATATCAAACAATTTTAACATGTTTACGTGAATTCAAATACATTTAATATCCTCTTTATGATATGTTTCCTATATATTTGAACAAATATTCGAGTGTGTTGTCATTATTATTTGAGAAAATTTAATGGATTTCATTTCTTCGAAGTCTATATACTCGACATCAATTTGTATTAAAATCAGACAATGCTTTTTAGATATACACTTTCATGAGTTTTAATACTTCTTTATATGAATATTTTATAATATAAAAGATCATGTATTATATACTCATGTACTTATATAAGTATATATATATATATATATATATATATATATATATATATATATATATATATATATATATATATATGAGAATGTACATGAAATGCATCGTCTTCGTATTTAGCAACGACAGTGGCGTGTTGTGCAAAGCGTCGGATTTGTTTCTGTCTCGGATACAACATGGGTTTGGGTGTGCTTTGTGCTCTTGTAAGGGATGGACATGGATTAGGATAATCTTGACCCTTGTTAGACGAGGGTATTCGGAATAAGGATATTCTTTACATATTCAAGTGTTGGTCGCTCATTGTATTTTAAATAAACGTCAAGGACGATGCTTGTTCTGCGTAATATCTGTGACATTGAGATTTCGACAAACTTAATTATGGACGTATTAGGATCTCAGTTTATTACAAATTTACTAATTGTCTACTAAAGACCTACATACAAACATAGGACATTCTGAGATGTGTGTTTACTTAACTGCTGATATATTTTATTGAACTGTTTTTAAAGACCATAAATCATTATTCGGAATATTTTATTTTTATGTTTGTTAAGAAAATGTTCATGAAATAAACAGAAGTAGTTAATATGCTAATATATATACATGCACACACACATATATATGTATATATATATATATATATATATATATATATATATAATTATAAATCTTTGATCACTTTAAGAGTCTTCAAAATATTAAGACCATTTATTATCTTTTAAATAAAAAAAACAGTTTAATAAATTATATTTTAAAAGATGGTCTTTAATTTAATAAATAAATTAAAAATGAACTTATTTAAAGAAATAAATTAAAAGAAATATTTGTATTTGTTTCAAAAAAGGTATTTTATAAGAATACATAAATTGAAAAATATAGTTATTACAAACATCTCTTCCCTTTTTTACATGTTTTCAATTATGTGTCACTACAAATATAACTTAGTCATTTTAATCTTAAAAGAATCATCAAAACTGTTAAAATACTGTTAATTTCGATTTTTTTCTGACTTACTATTATCATTTAACTCAAATGAAAAGTTTTCAAAAATTGTTTGTTTAAAGATTGTATTTTAGAGAAATATTGTTTATAATCAAGTAGTAGGTAGTGTGTTTGTATGTATATATATATATATATATATATATATATATATCTTTATTTTGAAATGTAAATGTAAACATTGCGTTCAACCCCTTAAAAGCATTGTTTATTGAATTTTCACAGAACTTGTGTAGTTACGGAAAACGAACCCAAACCGTGACCTTATTAGTTAACTTACTACAATAATATGAAACTAACTTTATAATAAACATTAAAGTTTAAGATGATATCTTTACTTACCAGCTGGCACAATATGAAATGAACATGGTCGCCGCTGACCACCTAATTCGTTGCGACCCCAACAAAGCAAAGTGCCATAGTCACGTTCACTAGCTGGTCTATATACGGCAACAGAACGTCCACCACCAGCATCTACACTAAATGTAGTTAAATCCCGCGAGTCTCCCGCTGGTGTATGGTTAAAAGTCCAACGAAAAAGTGTCGCTGGAGGGTTTCCATCAACGACGCAACCGACAAATATTTGTTCCATACGTGCAGCACCGTACACGGTACGAGGATTGGAACCACATACCGGTTCATCTAAAAATAAAAAGAAAAAAAGTTTAAAAAACAAGAGAAATGTAATACGGTTCGAAATCAATACGATTATTAGATTTTTATAAAACCACAGGAGAATTTTTTCTAGTTTAATAACATCTGACCTCATTAAATTTTATTAAAAAATGAGTACGTAGTGTACACTTTTAATTATGCAGAATACTTCGCAAGTCCACATGTAATTTAATAAAGAATATTTAAACGAACATTATAAAATTGTAATTTAATATAGGTACAATACCATATACTTTATAAGAATTTGATTTAATTTTTCAGAGAATGTAATTACCACTCATTTCAAATTATATTTAAATATTTTCTCTATCTTTCTCTTTATATATATATATATATATATATATATATATATATATATATATATATATATATATATATCATTATTAAAGAGTATCTCCACTACCAAAAATGAAAAATTATTAGTGGAGTATAAATTCCTATAAAAATATTAAAAACTATAACTTTTTAGGAAGACATGTTGAAAGACAATCGTGATTTTTTAAGTGAATTGTTTTGAAGATATCATTTTATAAATTTTATAATTTTATTAAACTATGTTACTGGTTGGTTACTAGGGTTTAAGAGCGCTTTGAGAGCTAAAGTCATTAACGCCCGAAACTATATTATTATTTTTAACGTATGAGATAGATAATTTTGCTTCTTTTTTGTGTAAGTAAAGTTAATTAATTGATTTAGAAAATAATTGCGTTCCTTTATTTTATTAATTATAAATGTCGAGTTATGCGAGAATAATTTGATTGAATATATATATATATATATATATATATATATATATATATATAGGTTAAACATTTATTAAATATAAATAAATGAAAAATAAAGTGTTGGAAAAATAAATAAAACAAATAATTTAATACGATTTAGGTAATGGTTGTGTGTGCTAATAATAACGACCGAATGAAAAAATATAAAATTTTTTATGTTTTTTCTTGGTTTAATTTGTAAATATCAAGTGCTTTCTGATTTACTTTGATTGAATAAAAAAAAATGTTAGGAAAAATATTTTTTAATGTCTATCTAATTATTCTGTATATAGTATTATTATACACTTTCATAATTCATTAAATAAAATAATTAATTACCGCATATTATTTATATAAACAATACATAAAACGTAATGAATATTGTCTAATCTGTAACTGAAGGGATTTTAATTAAGATTTATATGAAGATTATTTAATGAGAACCACACATAAATCAATACCATTTTTAATTATGCAAAAATTAACTAAAATGCAACCATATAAATGCTTTTCGATTATATACTACTTGGAAAAATATATTCAGTCATCCCTTTTTAATATTTTTTTTTTCAATGGAACCAATTTATTTCTGAACCCTTCAGTATCAGCATTAAATTCTAAACTGTACATAACTGTAGGCGGAGGACAAAAAGGCGGTAACAGTATTTTTTTTTTTTTTTTGATTTATGAACAAATAATATCGATCACTCACACTTGACGTCGAGTTGCACGGCGTTGCTTTCGGTGTCGCCTTGTGAGTTGGCTGCCACGCACGAGTACATGCCAGCGGTGGCTCGTGACACGCCCTGTATCACAAGCGTCTGGTTGCTGACGATTACGCCGGCGCTTACGTTGTTATGAAGTTGTCGGCCCTATGGATGCAAAAACGTACGGTCAGATATGAGCAGACCATGCATGAGAATTGCTTCAGCTGATTTGCTAATACTGCAAAAGTTAATTCTATTATTAGGGTATAGATTATAAAAGAGTATATTTAGAAATTTGTATAAATAAATACACAAACGTACATACTTTCCATATATATATATATATATATATATATATATATATATATATATAAATTATTCATTCTTAATACAATAATGACACTTATATATATTTTAAATAGTGTCTAAAATCAAATTATCACTAACACAACATAATAGAAATAAACGATGTAAGATAAAATAAAAAATTAAATAAATAATATATGATAATACCTCTTAACAATATTTTGAATTATTGGTATAAAAAAAATATTTTTTTAAATACAATAAATTATGTAAACATATTTTTAATAACAGAACAAACACATTTATTTTTAAAAAAATCAGTCTTTAGAAGTTAGTGGTTCATAGTATCTGATAAATTTTTTTTAAGTACTGTTTTTTAAAAGTGACAATTATATATTTAAATATAATTATGAAGAAATATCACAAAAATGAACACATTATGTTTTTTTGATAAATTGTATTTGAATTATTGATGAAAAGTTACTTTTTATAATAAACGTTTTCATTATACACTTTTTATAAAAATCATTATTGGATTTATTTTTTTACTAAATGTTCATATGAAAATATCGAAAAATAATTGACTTTTAGCTACGAAACGTATTATATTAAGGCTGAAGCATTTAAGAAATTTGTTTAATTTTATATGACATCCAATGAGATGTTTTGCGGCAGACATGTGGGATTGGTTGTTAGAAGATTAGTGAAATATCTAATTTCAAGGGAAAGCCCAAAGGTAAGGACTTGACTGGCTTACTGTAAGCCTTGATGATCCCATTCAGTAGAAGACAACACTATTAACTGATGAATCGCGGTTTTGTCTTAACAGTGACACTAGAATTTCAAGTGTGGGAAGAGCAAGGCTTTTGCTGTTTGCCACAATTTACACATATATTGTTTAAACTGTTTTGTACTGTTTAGTATTAGCGTTTAATTGTTTTACTATCAAAAATAATTATTGTTTCAATGAATTTTTATTAATTTAAATTATAAACAACTTATAAAAAGTGAACGAAATTAATTGTAAGGGTTTAATTGATTCATTCATTATAAAGGTTTTAAGAAAATTCAATTATTTTTTGCATTTATTTTCTAGTACATTGTTTGTTTTGTTTATTGTTATTAATTAATAATAAAAATATCCACTTCTACTTCATATAGATTGAACTTTGTCGAAAAGTTTACATATATTATATATATATATATATAAATATACATATTATATATATATATATATATATATATATATATGTGAATAAAAATATAATATTTAAAAACTCAAACCGTAAACAAAAAAAAGTTAAAAAAATGTAACAACTTTTAAATGAAAGATTAATGAGCACCAACAAATCTGAAATCTTGTACTCTGTATAAAATTTTCATATGTAAAGGACTAAAAAAAACTTTTATTTCAGGCAAGAAGAATCTTTTACCTATGTAAGAATCTTAAAAGTTTAAATTTTACTGGAAAAATAAACTATATAACTGGTAATTTTATATATTTTAAAAGGAAGCTTATATGCGACAGTACATGAAAACATGCAAATGCGATTTTATTAAGTTATTATAGTAATATTTTGATTTTGAGAGAATATTATTTCTAATACGTACACAAGTGTGTAGATATATATATACATACGTGTTAAAATTCTTTCCTAAGTATAAAAAATACGTTCAGTGGCGTTTCAGTGAATTGAGTTCTTATATATAGCTTGAGATGCGAGTTTAAGTCTTGTGATTAATGTTTTTTTTTACTAGAGTTTTATTTTATTTTATACATATATATATATATATATATATATATATATATATATATATATGTATATATATATACATATAACATAGTATTTCAAAGTTATATAAAAGTATATATGAGTTTATTGCTTTATTTTTCCGAATATATATAGTAAGATTATATATATATATATATATATATATATATATATCTATATATATGTATATATATATATATATATAATACACTTAAGAATAATTTCGATAAATATACGGTGCTTCAACTTAGACTTCTACATAAAAGTATTAAAAAAATTCATAAATTAGAAAAAATATGTTATCCTCCATTTTGTATTTTAGTTCAATTGTAATTAAGAATTGAATTGAACTAAAATACTCAACAAAAAATAATAAGAATTTTCGTACCCCTAGGCCCCTTTTGAATACTTCCTTTTGGAGACTTAAATTGAATCACCTATATAAATATATATATATATATATAAAATTTCACTAAACTATTTAAATAAAATATTAAAGTAACATATTTCTGTTTTGAATGACACAATCAAAAAATTAATGAATATTTTTCGAAGAATTATGTTCATAACTAGTATTTTATAAAATATTATGTATTAAATTTCAGAAGTGTTTCAGTGTTTTCCCGATAAAAAAATATACATTACTCTTAAAACCCTTATCAGATCATAACATTATGTAAAATTAATAGAGCCGAAATTTCAAGCTGTAAATAATGTTTTATAAAAATGTGTTCAAGTTTTTTTTTTATTAAAAAATGAAAATATTTTATTAAATTCATATTTTAATACGGAATACAAGTTAATATGATGTAATATTTTTTACGGACAGATTTAATATTACGTGTAATTTATTACATTGAAAAAAGAGAAGTAATTTGTCACTTTGTGTAATTAATTTTAAAAGTGAGTTCGAAAAAGTAATTAATCTCTGAAGGTTATTTAAAAACACATTACTTTCGATCTGTACACCAAAAATCATTATTGAATGTTATATATTCGATTTTGTATTTTCTTCTTGTATACTTTTTTGACAGCGCGGTATGTATTTTTATATTTAATATAAGAATCTGTTGATTTACAACTGGCGATATTGGTTTGACAACATTGCTTTGCAAGGCACAAGATGCCTTGTCAGATAGAGCTTCGGTGGCAGCTCGACTGGCTATAAAATTGTGACAGGATGTTAGAATGATGATATATAACGGTAAGGCGAGGCAATATCCACAACCTTCCACAATATTTTATGTCCGATTCACACTAGATGCTGATGGCACGATTATCGCTAGGCGTGATTACATAAGGATATGATTATGACATTTGGGCGCATTCTGCGGCTCTACTTTAATTGCGAAAGGTACGGTACGACAGTAATAAACAAACTGTACAGTTTTAGATTTAATGCGATGACCTTTCTGAAGAAACGACGGCTATTTTACCGCGATTAAATTAAATTAATGGATTTCTGTGCGTTTACGATGTGTAGGGTGTTCTGTTTACTGATATTTATGGGAAAACTTTCTAGTTGGTTTGTTCTGTTATTAAAAATATTTATACACATTTAAGTTTTGATACGATTCCGTGCACATTTCTTGCGTTTATTTCTGAAATTCAAATATTTAACTCTATAAATTTTTAAGCGTTTCTAAAATATTTCACTTAATTAAACCAGTAATTTTAATAAATGTATGAATTTGACTATTAATATATCTGGATAAAATTTCTAAGATACGGTAAGAGCAGATCATTTTAAGTCAAGATAGATCATATATGATCACGGCTGGTCAGGTGAGATGAAATCAGTTTTAATTTGTGTAGGTCTGGTCAGGTCAATTCAGACAGATCTGTATTATGCATTTTTTTTATTACTAATACCGTGTAAACGCTGTACCTGAAATATATATTTATTTTTTTTATAAAAAAGCTAGCATTTCAGTAAGTGAGACCTGTCATGATTTGATAATCTTACTTATTTATGATTTACTTGCTCTGACTTAAAACTGGTACTGTTAGTTGTCAAAAATATTTGGAGAATTAATCAAAAAGAATTTCAAGTCAATCTCGATATTGAAGGTTTTCAGAAATTCAGTCTTTTTCATAAAGAAATATTAATATCAAGTTTATCAATTGTTATAAATTTGATTAGACAATATTAAATATAATAATAAAAATTATACATTATTAAATATGAACATTTTTAATTTTTAAACTAAAGTAAATATAATTCAGTACCTTCGAGTATCAATTGGATTCAATTATTTAAGAATTTTGTTAAAATATTAGTTTATAAAACGTACGAAATGGTCTTTCGTATTCAAATAAAAGATAGGAAATTTGTGAATTTAAATTCAGGTACATAAGCAGCCTGATGAGATAAGAATTTTGTTACGATCACCTTTAATTTACTTTAAAAATTTAATTGCGCCAGAGAAAATAATTTATGATATTTTAAAAATAAATACGTTGTAAATAAATGAACAAAACGTTAAAATTGTCTGTCTGAAATTATAAAAAAATAACCTTTTCAAGAAAATTATTGAACACTTGATAAGTTTAATTTCTTTTCTTAAAGTAAATATTTGATAATTCATTTTCATGCGTTAAAAAATAATCAAAAAATGATATTATTAATACTTACTAAATATTTTTGAATATTTACTGATGAATAATATATTATTTAAATGACATCAACAATATACTTTTATAGAGAAAATAATTTTGTGTTAACTTTGATTCTTCACTGGATTCATTTTTTTTAAATTTCTGAGGCAATACTTTTAAGTTATGAAAAATAAATCAGATAAACATTTGTTAAGTCATTTACTGAACATGAACGAAATATAAAAGTAGATTATACATTTTACAAGAGGCATGAAATTAATGATTTATTAATTTTTCATTTGTAAATTGAAAAAAATGTACATTAATTTTGTATATATTATTTATAGATATGATATTAAATTTGTTATATAGCAAATTTCGATTCATTATAATTCTGAAATTATCTGGTTAAAATATATAATAATCGTTCATATGAAGAATATAATAATTCATAACTAAAATGAATTGATCGACTGGTAAATATATTAAATTTTAAATCAAAATTATTTGATTGCATTAAAATGAATTATTTGATTATATATGAATTTGATTAATCATAATACTTCATTTATACAATCAAATGCTTTTATAATATGAAAACATATATCAATAAAATGAATGCTAATGCGCTATAATAATAACGTGCCATAAAGACTCGAACAATAATAATAATTATTTAAGGTGAAAAATAAAATAATGTTTACTGTAATATGTCAACCATAAACACAAATTATCCAAATTTGTAATTACTTCTAGGGTTTTAATGATTCGAACGTCACGTTTATTAAATTAAGGCTTTGTTGTGTTCTTGGCTGCATTTCAAAGTAAATGTTTTTCTCACTTCATAATGAAAGCTGTTCATCATTAGTGAAGTTTAAAGGTATGATAATGAATCATAATTTATTATTTTTATGCAATTTAATTTTGTAAAACTCTTCTAATTCTCTTAATAACTAAAAAAAAATTGTAAAAAGGTAGTTAAGTTTCTATACTTCTGCAGTTATTGAAAAGAATTTGTTAAAAATATAACAGTTGTTTTATTCTATTTACTAATGATTTCAAATCAGATATTCTTTCAAAATAAAATAGTACTAAAAATCATGAGAATGTGATAAAATTATTGAAAAATATCCATTTACCAATTAAATAAAAAAAATAATTTACAAAATTAAAAAAAATGTACTCTAAGGAATATTTATCTCATTACATAAAATTACATAAAAATCTGATGATTATTCCATTTTTATTAAAGAACGAAAATGAAAAAGTTTCGAATAAAATAATCTATAAGACATAACATAAATATATCATTTATAAACATTAAAGAAAAATACTTTTTCAGAATATTCGAATTGTAAAGATTCTAATAGTTTATTATGACTTTTTTTAGTAAGTTTTCTTTCTTGCTATTAAGTTTTAAAATAATTTTTTACTCATTTCTAATAAGATTAATTGTAGGGATAACAATTTTAGAGGAAAATATAGTATCAACATGTTATTTTGATTTGTTAAAAAAATATAAAATAATTGGAACTACGTTAACTTAATGACTTCTTTTTTCTGTTATAATTTACATCTTAAATTCGTAACCTATCATTATTTTCCATTTTAAACTTTTACAATCTATGAAATGAGTGCATGATTCAGTGAAACATTCTTGTTGGTACAATTTAAATTAGCATTAAAAAGTATGTTTATTGTTTAAAATATTATTATCACTAAATTAAATTAGTTTCTACGTTAATTGTAACTTAAATATAATTTATTTTTAATTTTATTTTAGAAACCACAAAGAGGTTCCGTGCTTTTTTTTTAAAAAAAATGGCCAAACAAACAAAAAAGTATTTCTAAGAGTAGAAAATTATTCAATCTCTTATGTAAGTACATTAAAGTCGTAAGAACTTCAATTATTATTTATAAATAAATGTGTCATTATTGATGTAACTTTCAGAGAATAAAATTATTCATTTTATTTAATTTAAAATAATTTTATATTTTTCATATGAATGTTATATATATATATATATATATATATATATATATATATATAAGTGGACAAGTTTACATTCGTCATAAAATATGTTTTAAATTGTATGAAACTTCTAGGATTTTGATGATATTTACTTGTTGTGCTTTGAAATCACATCAAAAAAATGTGTTGATCAAAAAAGAAGATATATTCGTGATTTTCCTTCAATATCGAAACCAATTTCATATCATCAAGTAAATGCGTGAGAAATGTGTTCGTACATTTCCCAGTGACCAGGTAATATGAAAAAAAAACACGTTTTCATCCGATTTTTTCCTCTCTATATAGATAAAAGAACGCGTTTTCGAGGAGATGAACAGGCAACCGAGTATTTACGAGACAGTATAACAATAAAGAAAGGCCAAAGAAAATAGTAGGTCATACTTACATTATGCCACCAGGTCACGCGATGCACCCACGGGTTTGCTGTGATATGGCATTCGAAGTACACGTCGACACCCTCGCGGATGTTGCTCGCGTTCAGGTTGCTACCTAAGGATAGTGCTACCTGGGGAACATCTTCGTTGCAGCACGCAACAACGCAATCATCATTAGTAATGTGTGTTTAACGTTAACAAAAGCAGTTATGATTGTTTAAGACAGGACACTGTGCATAGTAATTGGAATGTTAGTGGAGGGAACTCTATCATTAATGTGACAGGGATGAAATATTTGATCGAGAATACAAATTTCGTACATTAAGATATTTTTCTTTTTTATGGAGGAATAAAGGAAAGGAAACAATACGACGGATTACAAGGAATTAAAGTAGGTCGGAAAAACAAATTAGAGAGCACCGTAGTCATTAGGAAAACTAATAAATAAGTAATGGGTTGTAAGTTTGTACGTCTTACGTTATATAGACTGCATTATTTTTATTATAACACAGTTGTTCCGAAATAACGAATATATAGTCAAACTACTCTCTTTCTAATTAAGAATAAAATAATTTGAAATTAAATAATATAATAATTTTTATGTAACATTTTAAAAATTAAATTAAATTCAAGTACAGAATTTTAATTATAAAAATATTTTTAAAAAGTATAAATATTTTAATTATTCCTCCAGAAAACTATGTTCCTGTAATTATAATAAATTGTATATCAACTTTTGATTTCATTGATATGTGTGTTATGATGTACGAAAATATAAATTTATTTTTCCTACAATCGGTATTGGCTTTTGAACCATCTTCTATTAGCTGCTCTATATTTAGAGATTAGTTAATGACTCGAAAGCCAAATAATTTATATATATATATATATATATATATATATATATATATATATAAATATATGTATATTTATTAGCCAAGTAATTTATTGAGGCCAAGATTCACAGAACTCAGTTATAATTGAGAGGATCAAATATATAAACATAAAAAATTCTATTAAGATTATTTTATATTTTATTTTCTTTATATATATATATATATATATATATATATATATATATATATATATATATATATATATATATATATATATATATATATATATTAGGACGATGCAAAAATAATGGCGATTCTTACGTATCGTGTATATAGATGCATATATCAGTTAAAAATTATATTTATTAATCAAAATAAAGACCACTGGCCTGCACACGTTTCTCCAAACGGGAAACAAGTTTGTTTATTCCTACAAGATAGAATTCTGGAATCCTGGAATTAACGAATTCATGGAAAGAGCTTTGAGCTGATGTTTACTCTTTGAAAATCTTCTCTCGTATGAAATAACTCAAATGTTTAAAAAAATGATAATCTGTTAGAGACAGGTCCGGAGAATAAGGTGCGTGAGGTAAGGTTTCATAACCCAGATCATTTAATTTTTTTGAAGTCTTTTCTAAGATGTGTAATCGGGTGTTGTCATGAAAAATAATTGATCTTCTTCGATTGAATAATGCTGGCCGTAAACTTCTCATGCATTTTTTCAATTTCCTGACGATATTTTTCTGCTGTTATTGTTTCACCCGGATTTAAGAAGTTGTAGTGAATGATGCCACTTGCTGACCACCAAATAGTGATCATCTTTTTTTCATGAAGCTTCGATTTAGAAAACTGTTTTGGTGCTTCTCTTTGGTCTTAACCACTGTGATGAGAGAGATTTTTGTAGAGTATCCACTTTTCATCACATGTAAAAATGCAATCAAGAAAAGGATTATTTTTATCACGAAAAGAAGCGCAGAACAGACTTCGTATCGCCGAATTGCTTGATGTTCGTTTAGTTCATACGGTATTCATTTATCCAGTTTTTTCAGTTTTCCAATTAGGCTCAAATGACGAACAACTGTCGAATTATCAACATTAAGTTCTTCTGCCACCTCTCGAGTTGTTTTACGTTGGTCAGCTCCAATAATGATTCTTAAATCATTATTGTCTATAGCTGAAGATGTCTAGGACCCTCCTTATTATCAAGGTTTTCGTTTCCATTACGAAATTTTGGGAACCACTGTTGAGCTGTACGTTGACTAATCGACTATTCGACAAAACCAAATTTGATATTTTGAGCAGTTTCTGTTGTGTTACGTCCCAATTTAAACTCATACAACTAAATCGAGCGAATTTGCTTTTTTCAATGACTAATTTAAGAGGTTGTATCCAAGAATACTAAAGAATGAAAACAATAGACCTAATTTGAAATCACTAGTGATAATTTCATTGTTAACAATGATATATCACATGACTAGAACAAAAAATAATGGTAACTATAATAATCGCCGCCAAATTTAAAATAATAAAAACCAATTATTTTTGCATCAAAATAATATATATATATATATGTATATATATATGTATATATATATATATACATATATATATGTATATATATATATTTATATATATATGTATATATATGTATATATATATATACATATATATATACATATATATATATACATATATATATATGTATATATATGTATATATATATATGTATATATACATATATATACATATATATACATATATATATATATATATATACATATATATATATATACATATATATATATACATATATATATACATATATATATATACATATATATACATATATATATACATATATATATATATATATATATATATATATATTGAAAATAGTCATTGATGTGGAAAAAATATTGATGACTAGTTATCGTTTGCTGGAACATAATTTCCGGAATACATTAATAACACGTCACGAAAATTAATGAACTTCATTAACGACTCAGTAGAGATAATGAAACTATATACTTTGAAGTTATTTTTTGCCAATAAGTATTTTTTTTATAAGAAATAGATTAAAAATAAATAATTTTAGAGTAACGTTTGCTGACATATTTTTCCTTTGTACATTATAAAGAGATTTAATTATCGTCAATCCGATAAAAATATAATTGGAAATTACTGTTAGACGTTCGTTATATAATGGATTTGGTGAAATGTAATACTAATTTTTTTAAATGTAACTAAAAAGATTTTCAATTACGCTGTACGCTATTTTATAAGAAAATTAAATTTGTTATTTTCATTTAAATTTTAGTACATTAGATAATTATATTTTTATGAGTTTTTTTTAAAAAAAAAAGTATTCAGTATAATAAATGGATTTTTTATTTCAATTAAACACCAGTAGAGTAAAATTAATTGATGTTGCGTAGGCCACTAAAAAATTAATACGGTTTCACAGAAAAGACTATTAATAACAATAGTTAGCTTCACAAGCGTCATTCAAATACAAATTAATTACTGACATGAAGACAAATTATATTGTAAGCGAAATATATAAGACCACACCTTTACTCCTTAATATATCAGATTAAATCCCAAGTTTACTATTTAAATTGAAAAACAAGACAGTTTATTGTTCTTATATATCTTTAGAATTTATATTACCAACTATTCGTGCAAACAACAAGAAATAACTTGTTGTCATTAATTTCGATACTGTTGTGCTATTTCAATTACTGCTCGTTTTAAACACAATGGGTTTATTTAATATCACAAGAAAGTGTTCAGAACTGTAAACATATTAGAGAAGCATATCAGCTTTAGTATATTCATTTCATTTTATTTTATTTATGTTGAATTTATTTCAAAATGATATCAAGATTTAAACGTTTAATGTACGATATAATTATTTTATTAACGAGAAAATATAATTTATAGTTGTTTAATAGTTGTACAGATTGATATATAAACAGTGTATAAAATTTGGATAATTTATAAAGGATGTAATTTTAAACACAAAAGCTTATAAGTTTTACTTCTCATTTTATGCTATTTTAATACAAGATATCAAGGATTTAATAGTGTCATAATATATTATATTACAGGCCAAGTATTAAATTATCTTATTAATCTTTAAAAAAAAAAAAAAATAGTTGAAATCGAAATATAATTGTTTATTTCCTAAAACAAATTATCAATGTATGTTTTTTGACCTCGAGTAAAAATTTAAGATAGGCAAATTATATATATATATATATATATATATATATATATATATATATAGAAAATATTACATTATCGATAGAAATTTCCTCTAATTCAATTTAATTTCATTAAAACTTCAGATAATTGTCTACGAGTGCTTATTTATATTTTATAAATGAGTTATTTAAATGTTTAATGATTAAAATATTCCCAAAAAAATGTTTCAAACGATTTAAATCTGAAGATCTTGGGGACCATGCAATGGTAGCTCTATTTTCAATATATCTATCAAGATAATGAAGACTAAGTCATGTATTTACTTTTGTTTCATAATTAGCGAGTGTAAATTTATGCTGGTACTAGATCCGTTGTCTAATTTGAAGTAAAATACGGTAAATAACACTGACATGGCGACAGTTACTGAAGACTTTATTTACATAAAAAGTATAAAATATGTGAATATTGCAAATTTAATTTAATCTAACTATTTTGTCGAGAAATCTTTTCCTGTTCAGAATTAATACAAGGGATACATTTTAGAAAATTAGATATCTTGATATTTTTAAGTAAGTGTAGAAAATTTTGCCCTATAAATATAATGATTAAACCTATCTAATTCTTCACGAGGTATATTTTAAAATAACTTTACATATAATACTGTATTTAGTTCATATTTAACTTGTGAATTTACTATAATACTAAACAAACTTTTATCTGTTTTAGTTATGTAATTAAACAGAACAATATATATGATCTTTTTTACTTAAAATGCCTTCTTATACAAAATATTTACAAGTTTTTTCGCACTCACACATCATTTATAAATCAGTCTGCATTCCTTTTATAAATAATTCAATTATGTACAAATTTATATATTAAAAAAGGACAATTCTATAAATTTAATTCTTTTAGTATATTTTCTCTAAATGATGAATTTAAAACTGAATACATTCCAAAGTAATTGGGTCTTTTTAAAAATTAATTTATCAACTTATCAACTTTTTTGGAAAAACATGCAAATTGAAGTTGCAATAAAAATATGAGTCGTTATTTTAGTCACATATATAAGATCTTGATCAATAAAATTAGCAATTTAATATTTTAAGAGTTTTTTGCTGTATTCTAATTTTTTTATTAACTTTAATTTAAAAATTTAAAACAAAATGTAAATTACTATATTAAAAAAAAATAATAATTGTAGATTTGTATTTGACACCATTATTTTTTTGACTTTGCATTAATAATAAAACGAGATTACATAGTTCAATTTTAATCTTTCTTTTTTCCATCTCTTTCACTTTCTCTCTTTATATATAACAGTTTTTTTAATATTAAGAACGAATGTTTTTACCTTTTATAATTTGGTAGATTCTACAAAAATATAACTACAAAGAATGGGAAATATTTTGTGATATAACAATTAATCACCTCTAATTTTCTTAATAGACTTGATATATATACATACATATATATATATATATATATATATATATATATATATATATACATATATACTTTCATGGTCTGAATATGTTTCTAATGAGTATTTTGCTTCAATTGATATATTTTTTTAAATAACATCAAAAAAATATATTCATAACATTAAAAAAGTAAATATGCCATTCAAAAACAGCATACATTGAATTTTATACATTCTATTTGTAAGACATGTATATTTTTTTTAATAAGTTATTGAAAATATTTTCATATTTCAATAATTTGATTCAGGTGTAATGTAAATTGAAATGTCATCATATGAAAATTGAAATTTATTAAAAAAAATATACAAGTATATTTCTTAGAGTTTGAATCTACTAAAATAAGAAAACATGAAATTTTGTAAACGATTTGATATTAAATTTCGAAATATCTATAAATAAAAAAATAAATTGAATCTATATATATATTTCTTTTGTAAAATATAACTGAAACGAAATTATATGCGTGGGTTTATTTGAATGGCGGACTATAATAAAAAACTAACTATTCAAAAAAACTTTACAATAAAATCAAGATTGTTGGTCATCTATTTTTAAAGAAACTTGTATTAAAGTTTTATATTCAATTTTAAGCTTAAGCTTACATGGACGCTGTCTAGCAATTACAAAGCTTGTCATTTCTAAATTTATGGAACATCTATATCATTTTTATAAAAAAAATATTTTATGTAATTTATCTTATTTGCAATTAATGTTTTCCTTTTGAGAAATATTTCGATTGTATTTACATACCATTCTATGTGTTATTTTATCTGCATAAAATAAATAAATAATTTATTTTCTACATGGAGTAACTTAATAAAAAAAATCAAGAGAATTGATTAATTATTTTACTTTACATCAATAAATAACCTCGTACAAAATGTTTGCAGATCATATCTGTTCGAAAGACGTATCAGGTGCATTGTACAAAAATCAATTGTTTAAACACTTGTCTGTTAAAACTTATGTTTTAGTGCTTTTGAATATATTCATGTGAAGACACAGGCGCAATGTAGTATCATACATAATTTTATGAGTCTATTTCTAAAGCATCGAAACTTGTCCCGTTCGATAGACATTTATGCTGTGTCAATACTGTATAATGTATTTGTCAATATAGTTAATATATATGTCAATACGTTGGAGTTCCATCTATTTGATGTTAGTTAAAATTCACTACAGATGAATTGACCTGATTATATCGCTATTTTGATTTCTGGGGGATATTTAATCAAATTATTATGAAAGGTAAATTTACAGTGTAATGTATCTTGATTTTAATAATAATTATAATATTAACAATGACCTCGTTAACTGTTATATTTATTAAGGTAGTTATTATTTCCAATATATATATATATATATATATATATATATATATATATATATATATATGGTATATTTTCTCTCAATACACGTGAATTATGTAAGAAAGTAAAAACATGTAAAATCCATATTTGTAAACTAATTAGTTAACAATTAAATGAAATGATATAAAAGTTTTAAAAATGCTAAATAATTTTTGTAATTTTTATTAAACTATTTAGTAGAGTTGGTTTATAAGTGGAAGGGAAAATATTGTTGTTTTATTCATTAATGAAATTTTGTATAAATTGATTTTCCATTCACAACAAAAATCACAAAGAGTTTTTTGATAAAAGTGTTGAATAATTGATTAATGATAATTTTGATTATTGCTTATATGTATTTCGATGACAATGGTATTCTTAGAGTGCTAAGATGGTGAAAAGAATTTTTTTATTATATATTTTTGTGCCTTAGTATTCTGAAAATGATAACAAAGCCATTTAAATGCACATAACCCACAATCAGAAATAATTAATAATTAATTATCAAGTATTTTTATCAGAAAAAATTTTTGTTTGTGAAGTGAGCGAAAAATTCAATGATAAAAGTAAATTTGGCCACAGTGCTAAAACTATAAAGTTTTAATTATTATTAAATGCATGATTTATTTTACTTCTTTTACTTTCAAAAAATTAAAAAAACAAATTTTGTGCCATTTTTATCTCTTGTTAAAACAAGTTTCGTTTATTTTTTTAAACTTTTAGCAAATATTAATAAAATTCTAATATTCATTTAGGCCAAGAGAAATCAGATTTACTATTGAATACATTATAATTGGAAATGCATTATATAAGTAGAAAAGATGAACTCTAACTGGGTTTAAACGGAGCAATAAAAATTACATGTTAAATTTGAAATTCATAAAAGAATTGTTTAAATAAAAACTGTATTTTATTTTCCTAACTTGATTTTGTGCATGATTGCTTAATTAGTAATTATAAACACATTGACCAGTTTTTCTTTTTTATAAAACTTATTTTTAATTAAGTATAAAACTTAAACGGAAAGATTAATTCACTTTTTATTGCATTTTTTCTCATAAAAACATATTATTGAGTCATATCTTTTAGTATAAATTACTGTTAAAAAATGGACAATCCTGTTTCTATTACAATCAGTTAGTTTCTCCACAAATGTTGTCTTAAATTATTTCCAGACATAGAATTTGATATCGTATGATATAAAATTATTTTTATTACATACTTAAATGCAGTGGAATACTTGTTTGATTCTAAAACGAATATGATGAACAACACTGATTGTATCTGATAACTTTCTGTACGAGGATAGCTAGTAATATGATCTCGTAAAGAAAATTACTAAATAAACTATGTTGTCATTCCTTTTGCTTCATGGCAACTTTATGCCTTCATATGTTTTATCTAAATGTATCTTTTCTGCATTATGTACATGCTTTTGAAAGTAAATACACATTATTTGTTTATTTACAAATATATATATATATATATATATATATAATTATTAAAAAGAAAATATAAATGTTTAAAATGTAAAATAGTTTTTAGAAATGTTGCAAATATATTATGAAAGTAGTCATTGTATCAAATATGTAAAAGAAAAAAATAAGTAAAATTAATGCAGAGAAATATTATTTGTTTTTTATTTTGTAAGAATTTTTATATCTTATTTATTAAAAATAAAGGGGTGTCTATATTGGTTAATATTTTTATTTGGTTCAAGTTGTTCTTGACTTGTTTTTGTAACATTTTATATATTTTCACAGACATAAAATTTATATTCTAAGTTTTAATGAACGATTATAAATATTGTTTGTAAATTCAAATGTGATTTTATAATTAATTTACGAGCAACTGAATTGTTAGAATAATTGCGTTTTAACTGTTTTATTCATTAAAAACGAATGAAAATGTCAATCAGAAGAATAAATATGAGTAATTGAAAAATGTTATTAGCGAACAAAATATACGAGACTGAAAATTATTTCTATTGAATTTTAGTTATGTGGTTTTTCAATAGAGTTATTTATTATGTAGGTTAAATTTTAAAAACTTCAAAGGAAGTTTTAAATTGATTTTTTATAAATAATTTGTTTAAAAGAAAATATTATTCATTTATTAAACTCGTTTAAGTTAAAAAGTTCATGTTTGAAAAATAATGAAATTGTTATAATAACAATTTGTTATTTACTTTGTGCCACATTGAAATATATTTTATAAATAGTCAAATATACTTATTTGATAAATAATTTTGAATATAATCAGTAGTTTATAGATTTTATGAAGATATTTCTAACTGATATGTGCGACAAATTATTTTTAGTGATATTAACTTTAGAAAAACATTTTTTTTTAAATTGCTTTATAAAAAATGTTTATCTGTAAATTTCTTGAAAAATGGATACAAGATCAATTTTTTTCAAAAATGAAATGTTTGTTTAAAAATCTTTTTAATTTTTTACTAAATGATAAACTTTTATTTCCTTTACATAAAAAAATTCTAAATATAAGAATAGTGTTGTTGTAAATTTGTACTAATCCTTTTCAATACTATTTTATGATTGTAACATTTTTAGTATGTTAAATATTCTATAATATTATACAGTCTTTATAAGCAAAATATTCATGTTTAGTGTTTATGGAGTGTTTTAATCCAGCACTGAATAAACTCAAATATAGAAGTGAAACTACTTTTAGAATATAATAGTGTATATAAACATTCAATTTAAAATAAGCGCTGTTGAAATAAAATTATAATGTATTTGTACATTAAATATTAATGTATAAGTGATATTTTAAGTGAGTCGAGTTTCGTATATAAATAGATAATTACTTATGAAATAGTAATATAATACTATGATAAAATGATAGTTTGAAAACTCAATAAAATATCTGTTAAAATAACTTATTTAGTAAGAGTATCTAAAATAAATTTTTGTAGTAATCTATACATATTTTTTGATGAGAAATATTATAGATTTTTCTGCATTGAGGAAAAATCAGAAAACTTTTTTTTGAACATTATTAACTTATGATTTTTCCGTGTAGGAAAGTATAATTAAAAAAAAAAGTAATTCGTTAAAAATTTAAAATGTTTCGAGTATTATTTATAAGAAAACTAAGTACTTGCAGTATTTTTTTTTACATAATAAAATCGTTACGAGTAACAAGAAAGCATAAAAAGATGTTTGATTAGAAAGAGAAATCGTTTGTCAAATGAAAATCAAATTTTGCATTTAATAAACGTCTGAGTAACATTTGATTTCATCTACGTCAGCGTCTGTCGTTAAAATAAACTTATGCCTGTCTTAGGACGCACAAAATGGAAATCAGAAAACTGAAAAAGCAACACCGACAAAATAGCTGTCTGTTACGTTAATTGATTTATAACAAATAATATAGCACGTCGTAATATTTTATAAGATAAATAGCAGCACTTGAAAAGTTCCCTGTCACTTGGAGCATAGCGAAGTATGCGTGAGAAGAACACGAAGAAGATGGTGATGGCGGTGGTGGTAGAGAAGAGAACGGTGAAGAAACAGGATATGGAACGGGAGAAATTGCGTGTAATGAGATTAATCAATACTCACAGAGTACGTGAAGCATAGTCGTGTCGCGCAGCTCACTGTGCGGTATGTGCGGGTTGTTGGCACGACATGACAATGTCATACCCTGGTCGGCCACCTGGGGCATCATCATCAGAGTGCTGACGGTCACGTTCCTGTCGTCGCTCACCTGCACGCAGATAAAACATAATAAAACAATTAGCGAACCGAACCGTGCTTATATTTAGTAGTGAGATGTAATATACGGAGCCACTTTTACATTAGCGTGATATTCCTGCGTGATTCTCTTGCTAGTTCTTGTCAAAATTGAAATATTGTTGAGAGTAGTTAAAGCACTATGGTAATTTTTTTCAGTCGTGCATTAACATGTCTTAATATATTTTAAGAGTGATCGTTCACGGAACAACATCTAATGAGTCATGTTATTTACATTTACATTTGTAGTTATTCTTTATCATCTATTAAAACTACACAACTACTAATATAATTATAATAAAAATATAACAAAATATTCAAAATAAACACGAACTATAGCTTCAACCTATTAAATATAATAAAGACTACAATTTTGGTTACAAATTACTTCTTATACTTTTCTCTTTTGTGTAACTAATTGTGATTTTTTTATATTTTATTCTTAATAAAAATAGTTCTGTTCAAAAATGTTTTTTTATTTATTTATTTACGATAACTTTTAAATTAAAGGACGTCGCAAATGAAAGAATTTATCAATATAAAAAATTATTAATTTTTTGTAACATTTTAAAAATTATTACGAATAAAATTTCAGAAAGTGTTTTAAAGATTTTAACTGATAAATTATTTATTTAAATTTTCTAGAATCATTTCATATAAAAACCAATCAATAGTTCTAGTTATTTTTATGAATGAATGTTCTACTATAGTTTACTTACTGAACTTTACACACACAATGAATATAAAAGATTTAATTCTTTACTAAATATAGGAAACATTCTACTATTGATTACCAGAAATTAAGTTCACATATCTAGAAAATTTTTCTAAGATAATAACTCTATTTATCTCTAATTAATTTTAATTTTCGTTATACCATTTTATTTATTACGAATGAATTTTAACTACACCATCTCATAAATTATTTTCCGTTAAGCATTCCTCATTGTTTACTTTTTCAATGGAATACCAAGTTCATGCTTATATTTTCAGTTTACATCTGTAGAAGAAAAATGATTTTTAAATTTCGATATTATGAAATACTATCTAGTAGTATTTTCTGTCTTTCTATTTTTATATAATCAACATATTTTTAATTTAATAATTATTTTAAATGTATTAATAATTTTTCATAAAAAATTAAATTATTATAGGAAAAAAATAGAAAAAATTAATTAAAATTAGAATTGTTATCCAACATGATCTAAAAATAATAAATAGAAAAAGTTTAAAAATAACGATTTGATTAGTTTTGTTAAAACTTTGATTCGAAACAATAAAAAGTTATTATGAAAACGTAACAGGACTAAATTTGCTGAATAATCTAGTTGTGATAGAAATTCATATCAACAATAGAGAATTTCACTAATACAATCGACAAAGTGTGCACTAGAGCATTGTCTGATAGAACAACACAAATCTTGTCAACATTCCAGGTCTCTTTGATTCTATAAGGCCATATAGTTAACATAGTAAATTCAAACAATATCTGATAGTTAAAGTTTTCTCATTTAGAAAATAATCTTTTATTATTATTTTCTTCAAACAATAATAAATAAATATTGTTATACTGATGACACAGAATTTCAATTTTGTTATGAAATCTGTATTATATTTATAATGGATATTTTTTTACAATTGTATTAAAAATAAAATATCTAATATAGTGATTGCACGGTATTAATAATTATCTATTTTAGGTCTCAAATTGAATTTTAATTTTTGATAAATTCTTTTTTTAAAATAGAAAATGCAAAATTTTATTTACAAAAATATTAAACAAATTTAAAATTATGATAAGTTTTAAATATTTAAATATAAAAAGAATAGATTTTTTTTGTATGTGAATCCTACAACCCTACTTTAGAACCCTACTTTAGAGTACTTGAACCGTTACAAATATTGATGATATTTTTTTACGCTTGGAGAAACGTTTATTGTAACTTCTGCTAGTTGAATTTGTTATTATCTTTTATCCTGTCAGTCAGTCATCGAAGTGGTACTGTTGCAAGTATTATTTTCAATTCACTAGGTATTCAAGGGTTTATGGGTAATAATCATGTACTATTTTATTTTTTCTAGTCAATTGAAGAGAACAATAAATAAAATAAATAAATGATATTATTTACATCGTGTGGCTAAAAAAAATGATTTCAATTTTAGTTAAAAATAAAATTTTTAAATAAAAATAAAAAAATTATATTTCATTTTATTTTAATTATTTCTTGATAAAGCTTCAAGCATAGAAAAATAGAATGAATAATTGAAAATATTTAATTAATTGTATTTTTAAGTTATACTTGATTATTTTCAAGTTATACTTGGTCTTGGTTTTTATGAATCTCTCTATCTTTTATAACTAATTTTAGTATCTGTATGACCTCATTTACTTTTAAATAACTTACATTATTTAACTTATGTAGTTATTTAAAAATTTATCATGAAGTTACATAGAAACTTGAGTGATCCAAAAGGATGGAGAGCATTAGTATATTTATTTTATTAAATTTTAAAAAATGAATTGTGTGAACACACCAGTACTTTGAGTACAAAACGACTGATTTAAATATAATTAGCGTTGCACTATTATTTAGTCATCATCAAAAATGTAAATTTATTAACGAATACTTGAGACAGTAATTCTATTTTATTTTTATCTAAGTTATGACTTCAAACGTCTCGTCTATTTGTTTTTTATAAAATTAAATAATTATATATATATATATATATATATAATTATATAAACGTTTATATTTAAAAAGTATAAACAAATGATTTTTTTATAAAATGTTATTAAGATTAAGGTTATTTGATATTTAAGGTAAAAAGGAAGTGTTAATTTCAAATAAAATGTGCAAACAATTGATTTCAGTTTAAGGTGAATTGTTTAGTATTAGAATGTATTAATTATTTAGTTGCATATATTTTTGCATCTTCAATTAGATTAGCGACACTCGGTTTGTATTAACAGATGTTAAAGTTATAGATATTAGGATAGAAAATGGATTTATATGCAATCTTGATTATTTTATATAATAATTTAAAAATTAAATATAAAACATGGGAGATAAATGAAAATGCATTTAGAATATTATTATTTGATTTATACTGTAGATGAAAGAACTTAAAAAAAAATCATTTATCTAATTTATAACTCATTAAAATAAATCGATATATTGAGACCAAAAACGATACAATCCAAACAAGTTCGATCAGCAAGTAATATCGCTTATGGTATAAAAAGATACAATTTAAATATACAAGCAAGTGTTATAAAGTTTAAAACATTTTCAACTGGTTTTACTACTAGAATACTTACTGCAAAAGTATGAAATTTGTACGTTGATATTTTTTAACTATTATTACTCGAACTCAAACTTTTCAAACGTAATGTATAATTTTTTAAAAAGTTCGCATATAAAAGTTTTATATAACGTTCTCATTAAATAAAGTACTTTATAACAGTACTTATTTTATTAAAAGTATTTCCTTCCGCTAGAAACATGTATTTTTATGTATTGATAAACTTACTTTTTATTTAGTTTTGTATTATTACACGTGTTTATTTGCATGTTATTACAGTTAATATAAGATTTTATATATAAAATTTATTGCATATATACTTACATAAAAATGTCTCTATATATATGCAATATATATATATCTATATTATATTATATTATATATATATATATATATATATATATATATATATATTATATATATATATATAGAGAGAGAGAGAGAGACTTGACATTTTATTATAATGTTATTATTTAGAAAATATTTATATTAAAAATATATGTTATGAAATAAATACACAAGTTATTATTTACAGACTGTTAATTAAATATCATAAACATTCAGTCAAAATAGTTTAATATAGTTTATCATGTTATATTTTTATTCCATGGACAAATAATCATTTTTAATTTCAATTCTGATGTCTACCATTTAAATATTGTTCTAGTGGAATTTGTCCTTTAGGATCACTTCAGTTTCTGTTTTTCATTACTAGTTTCAGACCGTACACCATATTTAACTAGTTATTTATACAACTAAGTTATTTAAAAAGTTCAAAATTTTTAAATATAATCAAACAATAGTAAGCATTGTTAAATAATATTTTGGAGAATTAAGGACAATACATGAATAGACTATAAATAATATGTACTAACGCATCAGTTTGTATTTATATATATATATATATATATATATATATAAAGTGAATGTATGTGTACGTGGGTCGTTTGATAAGTTTGATAATTTTTTATGATATGGCGCCGCCATCATTTGGTAACACCACGGCTATCAAGTGCTTCTTTTCAAACTGGCATAGGTGAAATTCAGCCAGAAGCGACGGGTTGTTTACGTTCTACAGATGTTTGAAGCGAGAATTGTAGCAGGTGCCGCAAATTCGATAAACGAACAAGCCTTTTTGCATCGATTCGTTACCATGGATGAAATATGGATCTACCAGTACACACCTAATACGAAGCAACAGTCAAAACAGTGAACAACGACTGATGAAAGTGCGTCGAAGAAGGAGGAGACCATTTTGTCAGCTAGGAAGGTGATGGCCAATGTTTTTTGGGACTCACAAAGAATCATCCTGATCGACTACTTAATGAAAGGAAAAACAATAACAGGAGCCTATTATGCAATATTATTGGACCGTTTGAAAGAAGAGTTGAAACAAAAATGGGCAAGATTGGCGCACAAAAGATTGCTCTTTCAGCAGGGCAACGTGCCGTCCCACAAGTCGACTATCACAATGGCAAAATTCCACGAATTAGGCTTCTTATTGATTCCTCATCCAACCTATTCTTCGGACTTGACCCCTTACGACTTCTTTATATTCCCAAACTTGAAAATTTGACTTGGTGGGAAGAAATTCACGTCAAATGATATCGTCTTCATCGCTATCAATGCCTATTTCGCAAACTCTCTGGACCAAGTGTATAGAACTCAATGGAGACTATGTTGAAAAATAAAATCGATTTTTTCCAAAAAAACGGTGTTTATCTTTCTCTTTCACTATACTTATCATACGACCCTCGTACGTCTACATATGTGGGTACATGTATGCCTATAATAAAAAATATATACAAGACGTGAATAAAAAACGGGACCCAAATACATGTGATCTACTGAAAACTTTAACAACACGTACTTGATTGCATTCTGCTCATATCATGCTCATTGATATTTTCGTGCAACTTGTAAAAAGCAAATAAATCTTTGTACGAGCGAGAAAATCATCTCTCGTTCAATTTCATCCATTGACAAACTGATGTCATCGCTTGTTCAACATATCGAAAAACTTTTTTCATAATAGATTTTCTTCTTTATTCTCGTATAGTTCAATGTTGAAGTTGTTTAGTAACTTTGTGACTAACAACGTGCTACGACCATGAAAATGATTTTATGTTATTACGCCTTTATATTATAATATTATTGTAGATGTACGCGATAAAATATCGAATTATTCTTAATATATATATATAACATAACATTAAATCAATACAGTCATTAAGTAAATAATGGACACTTTCTACTTGATTATGTTAGAAAAAATAGATTTGGTTTATTTTTCAGGTTTAAATTCATGAAGTATTCGTGATATGAAAGTTTTTAATGTTACCTTTTTGATTACTAGACCATTAAAAATAAATTTATTTAAAAATAAACATTTTAAATAAAGAAATATCGGACGAAAAAAAGTTAATTTAAACTAAAATAATATTTTTGTTATAAATAAACCAAAACCGAATTCATTCGTAGCTGAAGTTACTATAGAAGGATTGATAGATTTTCAAGATTAATTTACAAAATTGGAATCAAACAACAATATATCTATAGAATATATAGCGTAGCGTCCAACATAATAGGTCTCTGTGAACTCATAAATCCAACGTTACTGGTAGAAAAAGCATGGTGATGTGATGTGTTCGGTGAGAAAATATGGGGGATCTTCCACTTTGCATAGAGAACAGGACAATGCGTCACACACGTAGCCTATTTTTACACGTGCGGGTGTGTTTATAAGCATGTGGGCGTGTATGAATGTATATGTCCATATTTTTTTTTGAAAGGGATGCTTTTATGTAAGTTTTTATTTTAATATGAAGAGTATTTCTCAGAAGTGTCATTTCGGTCTATTTGGGAATGAAAGATTTTAATTTCTTTAAGTAACCCGAAATAGTGAAACTACACACACACCTACATATATGTATATATATATATATATATATATATATATATATATATATATATATATATATATATATATATATATATATATATATATATATATATATATATATATATATATATATATATATATATATATATATATATATATATATATATATATATAATTATCAGAAATCGTTTATTGAATATTTTGGTCAATTGAAATGTTTTGTGTGCTTTCTCGGAAGTGAAAAATTAATTTGTGAAAGTGAATTTATCTATACTGCTCAAAAATGATAATTGTGAACGAAATATGATTTTTTTTAAATCTCGAATTTCTTCAAATGTATTGTTATGGATTGAAAAATATATTTAAAGTCTAATAAGTGTAGTCAATAATATACAGTTAATAAAAATTAATAAATCTGGGAAATGATTTAAAGCAATTGATTTTAATATATAATTAACTAAATATAAACTTTTTAGCCAGTATAATTACTGAAATCTTAATTTTCTTATATGAAAAAGAACATTAAAGATAACAAATTTGATTCTTTTAGATAATTTTTTAACATACTATTTAAGGTGAACTGTAAGGATTATTTTTAAAAATAGTCTTCTTTACTTTAAATATTTATTATTTATAAGATTTAAAAATGAGAAATTTTGAATAATTCTATCTTTTTTGATTTTTATTTAATAATTTATGTAAATATTTCGATATTTTTAAATATTGTTGCGATTTAAATTAAACGTTTAATAGAATAATTTTGGCATTACAGCTAAATTCACTTACTTAAATAAAGGTTTTATTCATCCTACAAAACATACAAAATATCATGATCAAAAATGTTCAATAATTGATTTTTGATCATTCTTGATTCTTTATTAGTACATTTAAATGATAACGCTATCATTATCACAGAGTTAAGGTATAAAAAATTGTTTTTTTTTATTTAAGATTTTGTTGTACGTAACGCCTTGAAGAAACAGTATCACCATTTAAATGCAAATTAGCAGCAATTAAAATTAATCAATAATAAATTCTAAAACATCTTTGATTGGTACATTTTTCTGTGATTTTTAAGATAAAGAAAAAAATCATTTAGACATGATTTACGAATTTTGATGGATAGAAAGAACAGTAAAAGTTAGTACATTAAACCTTATTAACTTCTGAAAATAATTATTCATTAGAATAATTATCTACATTTTATAAGAATATAATAATATAAATATATATTTAAGACCTAAATTTTTAAGATAAAAATCAGGAGTAAAATTCTATCAAAATTTTAATTAAATCATCTTAGATGAATTCGAAAGTACATGTGTTCGATGAATATTTTATTTAACAATAAATCATTCCATTTTTTAAATTATATATCTTTCAAGTTTCTTAACTAATATACGAAATAGATCTCAAATAGGAAAATGAATTATGAAAACTATATATCTGGAATTGAGTCTGGGACTATTAAGATAGATTTGTCTG
The DNA here is from genome assembly GCA_034766995.1 of Acanthacorydalis orientalis. Classification (NCBI taxonomy): domain Eukaryota; kingdom Metazoa; phylum Arthropoda; class Insecta; order Megaloptera; family Corydalidae; genus Acanthacorydalis; species Acanthacorydalis orientalis. The sequence goes on along the minus strand of CM068318.1, from coordinate 15,819,549 downwards.
AAACCTGTCAAATTTTTTGAAATATTGTTTTTTCAAAATGTTAATTTTCGACAATATTTTTGTCACCTGCTCATATTTTTGTTTAACAAAATTCTTACTAATGTTGAAATATACTTTTAACATATTATACTTTTCACTGTTGGAAACATTATTTAAAATAATGGATGCTATTTGTACATACGTTAAGAGCAAACTACATTACGTAAATAAAATGATATATTTTCGTCTTAATGACCGTACATATAATTTAATCATTCCGTCTGTGATTCTACAAACACTAATTCTGATTATGTGTCACATTTATACTAGTAAAGCTAACTTTGCGTTATTGTATTTCGTGTTATAATTGAATTCAATTTCCATAAATACAGTTGTTACAATTATACGTTTTTAATTATTTAATAAAAATATAATATTAATTTCAAGTTTCAATAAAACGAAATTACTTTCAATGTTATTTTATAAATGAACTTTATTTCAAAATAGGAATAAGAAAGGTAACAACAACTTAGAATTAATATGTTTAGATAAAAGAAACGTAGTTATTATATTTACAAGTATTATGTTGAAAATCTATTGTATTAAATTAAAAATGCATAATATTTGTTCTTTTTTCATTATATATATATATATATATATATATATATATATATATATATATATATATATTATATTCAAAAAAGATCAGTCTTTAAAATAGATCCTATACCTTAAAATATATTAAAAATATAATGAAGAATATAAAATATTTAGTATTGATGATCTGCAACATTTCAAAACATTCGGGTGTTTGTATTAGAATACTAGTTTAGGTATTTGTGCTACTTTCATTTACATTTTAGAGATCCAAAATCTACATGAAAATATTATAAGCAGAACAGACGCTCAAATTCATATTTCTGGGTCATATATTATTATTCAATGCCATTCATGCCAAAAAGTTATTTTTAGATTTTTGTAAAGACCAAAAAGATTTTCACATACGATATCGTTACTTTGCTCATACTCTTTGCATGTTGTTCTCTTCTCGTAATAAGAAAAATCATATTGATAAACATAATTTACTAATAAATATTATAAAAGTTTTAGTAATATAAAAATGTATAAATGGCATTAAAAAATAATATTTGGCTTAAAAAAATGAATTTGAGTGTCTGTTGTACTTGTAATATTTTCAGATAGATTTTGAATTTCTAAAATATATCAGAAAGTAGCACACGTGTCTAAACTAGTATTGTAGTACAAACATCTGAATGGATTGAAATGAGGCAGACCATCAATACTAAGAACTTCATATTCATTATTATATTTTTAATATATTTTAAGATATAGAATCTGTTTTAAAGACTGATCTTTAAATATAGTATACATAATGAAAAAAAAATATATATTATACATTTATAAGTTAATACAATAGATTTTCAATAATTTCTGTAAAGTGTCTAATTGATAATAAAATAAAAAACGAATATTTTATAGAAAAATACATTTAAAATATGAAAAATTATCATTCTCGTCAATTCATATTGAATTATAGTATTTAAATGGTCTCTCTAGGCAAACATTCTGTCGTGAAACACAAAACTGAAGAGAAAAGAGAGACAGATATATCTTCGTAAAAGAAAAATACGAGTAGGTGTTAAGATATTATTGATTTTTTAAATATAAAAAATGTTACGTTCAGTGTTTACAGCAAAGTTGAAATTTGTTATTCAACAAAGTATTGTCTTCAATATTCTGTAAGATTAAAATTAGCCACGATACACGTACACATGATGTATACGTTTTTTACAGAATGAAAAACATGTTCGCTATAATATCTTCTTTCCTATATAACAGGATGCCATACACATCAAACGATGAAATAGGCCGTAGTAAGCTGTTAAAGCTCCAGTAGATAATATATGCAAAATTTTATGAATTGCAAATATAGCACGATGTAGATTACAAATACGATCATCTATTTGTGTGTTCTTAGTTTATGTAGACAGCAGACGATTTTGTTTACACCAGTTTTTCATAATTTGGATGTATGAACATATATATATATATTATATGAAATACAAATTTTCATTAAGAAAACGGATTGCAATTTGTTATTTAATTTTAAATTGAAAATTGTTTATACTAGAAATAGATTTTTAAAATTAATAAAAATGGCTACGCTGGACGATGAATTTTAATTAGAGTCGTATAATTGCACTTTAAGTTATGTCCATAATTGCGGTATAAGTACGAAAAGAAAAAAAACTGAATTCTATTATGTTGGTAAGCCATAATGCGACTGTTAAACAAATTTAATTCAATTGGTATAGTCCAAAGAACACCACATCACCGTAACTCATCAGTGTGAACACAAAAACATAACCGCAGTGGCTGCAGCTGTTCAAGCGTAACCGAGCTTTTCAACAATAGGAATCAGTAAAGGGACTGTTGGGAAAATTTTACATTGATTGATGATTTGAACATATTCTCATTTAGAATTTAATTAAAAAACCGATTAGCGACCAAACAATCCTGGAATTCGACTAGAATTTTATCTGAAATTGCTGCAAATGACAAAACAATTCATAAATTTTGTTTTTTGTTTATCGTGAACAGATTTTTTAAATCAATTAATAAAATAATTCTGCTGTAATTTCTCAAGTGTAATTAAATAATTTTATATGTGAATCAGTGAATTCTTTCTCTCTCTCTCTATATATATATATATTAAATGCACAAATGAATTTGGTGCATTTTTTTATAACAAAATGTTTATTTACCGAAAAAGTAAATAAATTTTAATCCTCAAAATATATCATATTATTTTATATAACTTTGCCTCATCTGTCGGGTTGTTCATGAATTCTTTATCGAAAAAAATATAGCGCCTTTGAGTCGATCAAGTCGTCAATGCATCTTCGGACACTGGTTTAAAATAGGTATCAACCATGTAATTTTGGAGTGACCTGACAGGTGATAATCTGACGGGAATAGGTTTGTGAATACGCCACGTGAGATTGAACTTCCCAAATTAATAAATAAATAACGTCTTTGGTCCCTTTAGGAACGTGCGGCCGAACGTTGTCATGATCAAAATGATTTTCCTCGTTCCCTCGCCAGTGAGTGGTCTTTTTCTCTATAATGGACCACTCAAATAGATGAACTGTTGTTGGTAACGTTCTGAATTTAAAATCTGGTACGATTCGTGTAACTCATAATAGATCACACCCTTAATGTCCCACCAAATACACAATAACACTTTTTTGGCGTGAATATTTGGTTTCAGAGTCGATGTTGATGATTCACCGAAAGTAACCAATGATTTTCGGCGCTTAGGATTATCGTACTAAACCCATTTTTCATCCATGGTTATGATTTTATGCAAAAAATTCTTTTTTTTTAAATTTTGTGACTGAGGACATTCTTCTTTCTTTATTTTCCGGGCTGAGCTCATGTAGAATCCATTGGCCTAGCTTTTGATTTTTTCCCAACCACTGTAAACGATAGGTGATTGCTTTCTGAGTAATTCCGGATTGTTGTCAAGTTTGTATTCAGTCTGGGTAGAGTTTTTACTTAACAGTTGATTCAGCTCCTTGTCTTCATTTTTTTTCAGTTGTACGGGACGTTTTCGATTAGAAAGATCTAAATCACCACTCAGAAACCTTTGAAACCATTTTTGCATAGTTTATGTATCATAACACCTTCTCTCAAAGCTAAAAAAGTAATTCCCGTAGCATTCCCGTAGCATTCTTCGGCAGCATTTTTCTAATAGGAATGTGAAAAGTATGGAATGCTTATGATACAGATTTTCGAACGGCATCATGTTACTACTGTTTTGTGAAGTTACTCCAACTGCTTGGGTAAGATATATATAGTGTTTTTAAATGTTATGATCAAAATCATGTCAAAATCCTAAAATGACGAGAAAATAGTTTAATTTAAAACAGAGTTATGATTGATTCAATTTAAAGGCACCGAATTAATTTAAACATCTAATATATATATATATATATATATATATATATATATATATATATATATATATAAATTAATTTGTATACAGGTGTTTGTGTCTGGAATGAACTGAATTTATGTAAGATAAAATCATTGTTCTCCTTAAGGAAGCATTTATGAAAAGACTGAGGACAGAAATGATTAAAAACTAAAGTCTTTTCGATAAGAAGTCAGTGCGTGAACGTATGTAATTTACGAATAACATTAGAACCTTAATCTGTACCCTATAAAGAAAAAAATGTTAAAAGTGGTAGTGACATCAGGGTGTCTACCGTATATATATAAATCGACAAAATAGATATTTTCTAAGTGTTACATTTTTATATTTTTCTGTTTTTCGCAGCGATCAGTCCATTTCATCATTGACAGTTCATTGCCAGCTTATAATGTCAACGTAAATCTATAAATATATATTTTTTTCGACAGGGAACGCAATAATACGAAAAAAATACACACACGTCTAGCACACGTATTCGTGTTATGTTAAAAATCACTCACGTGCAAAAACTGAAAGCGACACAACATCGTATTCTAATCCATCTCAACGCGGCGACAAAATATTTTCCACGTATTACGCCCATCCATCCACGTTACACGCATATGTACTCACAATCTAACACATACACACGGCATCACAACAACCGCTGACTTGCGGTTAGTACGTGCAACGCATAACGCAATTTATGCGATGGGAGTTTAAGGCTCACGCATTCAATATTAGATATAAACAAAACTGTATGCGGTTGTCAGTTAAAGATGATGTATTTAGAGAAGCTGTAGTACGTTATCATAAACTTTATGAGCGTTTGTACTATTTTGTTTACGAAGAACTCGTAGTAACGAACGATCAGAATCATGTATAAATTTTAACAGGATGTGTAACATTTCAATGTAGAGACAAGCTTTCTCATATCAAAGTTCGTTATAAATAATTATTTTCGAAAACATCTTCAACTTTATCGTATCGATTTTAGACATAGCATCAGTTCCATGATACATTTCATATACATTATTCAAAAGAAGAAATCAATCTCTTAATACTATACGTTTATTTTATTTATGTCTTAAACTCGGTTATACTGTACATGAATATAACGAGACCGTAATTATTTATTTTTATACGTTTTTTAATTTATAAAAATACTCACTTTTAAAATTTTCATGGATATACCAAGGAAATATGGTTCTTTTAACATCTTTATTTTTTTTCATACTGAAGATAAGTTCTACTTTTACAAAAGGTAGAAGTGTTCTATTTATTCTTTAATACAAAAATTTCTATGTGTTTATCTTTATTGTTATTAATTGAATTGACGCTTTATATTCATTAAAATCTAAATTATTTATGTACATGGGTAGATTGATAAATTTGGTAAATTTCCATGATATGACGCCACCATTTATTTGGCAATATCACGGATATCAAGTGTCACTTTTGAAAATAGCACAGGAGAAATTTCAGCTAGAAGTGACGCACTGATTACGTTCTACAGATGTTTTACGCGTGCATTTTAGCAGTTTGAGCAAAAATGGAAAAAAACTAGCAGGCCTTTTTGCGTCGATTCGTTATCGTGGATGAAACATGGATCCACCACTACACATCTAATTCGAAGCAGCAATCGAAGCAGTGGACAACGACTGGTAAAAGTGCGCTAAAGAAGGCGAAGACCATTTTGTTGGCTGGGAAGATGATAGCCACTTTTTTTGAGATTCACAAGAAATCATTCTTATCGATTACTTAACGAAAGGAGAAACGATAACAGGAACTTATTATGTAACATTATTGGACCGTTTGCAAGAAGAGTTGAAATAAAAACGGTTAGGATTCGCGCACAAAAGAGTGCTATTTCATCAAGACAACGCACCGTCCCACAAATCGACCATCGCAATGGTAAAATTGCACGAATTAGGCTTCGAATTGATTTCTCATCCACCCTAGTTTTCGGACTTGGCCCCGTGCGAAATCTTCCTCTTCCCAAACTTTTAAATTTGGTCCAGTGGGAAGAAATTCATGTCGAATGGGGATGTCATCGTCTCCATTAATGCATATTTTGCAAACTCGCTGGATCAAGTGTATAACCCTCAATTAAGACTTTGTTGAGAAATAAAACCTTTTTTTTCCAGAAAACAGGGTTTAACTTTCTTTTTTACCATACTTATCAAACGACCCATGTATGTTAAACAATCTTAATATTTTATCCAATTTTTGGAAATGATCATCTTTTCATGACTAGCTCTGTGCTTTATCCGTAATATTGAAGAAACAATATGTGGTTTTATATTTTATAACGTTATTATCATTTACATAATCTGATTTTTTGGAAACTATTTACATTGATAGAAAAATAATTGCGATTTATGACTTAAAAATTCATATACATTTGATTTTCTTAATGCCTAATTTTTGTGCACGCTCTCGAATTGTTGTGCGTGGTTCTGCTTCAACTAACGCCTTCAGTTAGTCGTTATGAACTGAAGAAGGCACCCAGCGAGCTACTTCAACTTTAATGCTCTCGTCTCCAGCACGAAATTTTTGGAACCACCATTGTACTGTATATTCCTTAACATTACCCACAATAAAAACATCGTTTCGTTTACAAGCAGATTCTGATGCTTTGCCACCCATTTTGAAGTCATAGAAAAAATTGCTCTTATTTGATTTTTTCCATCTTTAATTCAATAGCCCAATTTAAAGCACAATTAATAATAAAACCAGTCGATGTTATCAAAATATAGACTAAAAAATGCACTTTAAAATGATATTAACATGAACACGAAGAAATGACATTTTTATTTAAAAAAAAAATAAAGTAAGAATACAGAAAACAAAAACTGCAATTATTTTCCTACCAACGTAATACTTTATTTTTATTTGAATTTAAAAACTAATATTTATTAAAATTTGTCTCAATTATCTAAAAATCTATCATTTCCAATAAAATATAATAAAATTAATCAGTTATTAATTTATTACTGGACATTTCCTTTTAAAATTTCAAAATATATTTTTTTCCGTATCACCAAATTAAATTATTCTGTATTATGAAAATTTTAAATGAATTAATTGTAAATCCATTTAAATTTCTTTAGAATACATTGTGTGCAAATAAATTTACAACGTTAACCAAATGATATACTTTTGTTTCTAGTTACAATTTTATACAATTGGTCGTATTGATTAAAACATATTGATTTAAAAAAAGAGAACGAAACCACAGGTTATTAACTTAAGAAATGATGCAAAAATGTTTATAACACATATTTATATATATAGGCATAATGAATTATTCGCGTGTGTGAAATAAATTCCGTTATAATATTTTCTTGACGGAATAATGGCTTACATGTAAATTTTATTGATTTAAAATGTGGAAAAATGCTTTTTTAAATTGAAATGATATTATTTAATACAAAATTGATAATATCTTATACTGATAAATATGGAATCGAATGTAAATATATATATTTTACTTATCTGATATTTTATAGATATTTAAATAACGGATCGTGTTTTAATAAACACGAGTTTACTTTTTAATCCCATTGAATTTATTACTTTATTTTCAACAATATTATACATATATATATATATATATATATATATATATATACATCTGTGTGTGTATGTGTAGGTACTAAAAATTATTATACTTTCCCTATATATTTCACATAAATATTTAATAAACTAATGTATATATTTTAGTTGAAGTGAAATCTAGTAAAAGTGTTTTACAATTTAATTATAAAAGGGCGATAAAATTTTAATTAAATATTTTAAAATCAATGTAATTTATTATTGAAATTAATAACAAAAGTAAATATATGAAATATAAATGTCATTAATTAAAAAATGGACCCCTTTAGGAAATATTTTGTGATATTTTCATCACAAAAATCTTATTATTTATGTTCTTTTATTATTCTTTAAATTCCTATAATTCTTGAAATTCCTATAATTCTTGAAATTCCTAAATAATGATATATAATACTTGATATTTATTATAAACCATAAATACTCAGTGAAAGTTTTTTTTTAATAAAATAAAATAAAATTTCAAGTTTAGTAAGGACTTAAATAATAATTTCCGTATATTGTATATTTACTTGGAAATTATCGTAAATCTTTTCAAAATATGTTCCAAGTATATATTAACAGCTTCTTGAAGTACATTTGTATAAAGAAAATTATTTTTTGTTATGTTTAAAACAATAATTAACGATATTTTATATATTTAATTTATAAAATGTTTCATTAAATAAATTGAAGCGACATTTTTCTTCTGTTAAAAGAAACAAGGAAAACATAACTTAACAGTTGATATAACTTTGCAAATTACTATCTGTATTATATTTTACTGGAAAACTTTCTTGATCGAGTACTTTTCTTACTTACTTTGATTAAAAAAGAACGCTTCCTATATAGAATTTAAATATAATTAAAAAGAATCACTAAATGTACAATTATTCTTTTTTGGCACTGATAAAAGTAGTACGATATTTATTTTAATTAAATTGGGTATATTGCACCAACTAATTATTTATATGATATTTCAATACATTTAATTAAGTTTTATGAGGATGAAATAGAAAATATTCGCATATATATATATATATATATATATATATATATATATATATATATATATGTGGGCATGTGTGTATGTATATAAATGTACTTACTGTTTCTCGTATGTCAGCGTCTACCATAAGAAAGCCGTCCTTCCACCATGTGACATTCGCTGGAGGACGGGAACCTCGTGTTCGACACGTAATCTCGTGGCGTGCTGATGCACTCAATGGGGCGCCTACACCGATTAATCGTACATCCAATGGACGCACTGTAACAAATAAGAAATTAAATGTAGCGTCAATCTCGATTTTTCGAATGTAATTGTAAATCTGTTAGAAATCGATTTATACGACTTGATTAAATTTATAAATGTTGTTTCCTTTTCTGTTATATAGTTTTCGTAATTAAACATTGTGAAGTAAATCATAAATATAAATAAGCAAAATTTGATTTGACAAATATATATATATATATATATATTTGTCAAATCAAATATATATATATATATATATATATATATATATATATATATATATATATATATATATATATATATATGTGTGTGTGTGTGTGTGTGCGTATACTCACTCAGTTTGGTAAAAAGTTCCTGATCTGAGTGAATAAAACACAAACTGTAAAATGCAAAGAGCAAAATATGTTAGAATTTTTTTCCAAACCCACTTTCAGGTTTTTTCGATAACTTATCTTATTCCCAAAAAATTTAGTCTTTCATTTTGTATTTTTATTTGTGGGATTAAATTAAGCAGTAGATACAAAATAAAACGTGTATGGGTAATAGTTAAGTATAATGATTTATTTTTTGAGTAAATATTCAATTTTGTTTTTGAAACATAATTTAATAGTTAGGATTTTATTTATATTGTAAATACTGTAAAAGAATAAAAATATATATTTGTGACTGGCTAATAAAATATGTAATTATAAATAATACCAATTATTAAATATTGAGTTAATTAAGTTGACATGAGAATTTCTTTTTAACTTCTTGATTCATTTTAATTATTTGTAATACAATCAAAAAAGATAATAGAATCAGTTATATAAATTTCATCAATAGTCAAATAGATCAAGTATTGAATTGTGTCGAAAAAGAAAAATATTTTTTTAATAGAAAGAAGAAATATATATATTCATTGTTCTGATATTTACATTTAAAAATCTAAATATGTTTTTGTGTTCACTTTCAATAGAATTTATTTATATTCAATTATACAACTTGACACATGTATAAAATATACAGCTGATATGAGGATTATTGGAAATATTTAAATAAATATATCAACATATATATATATATATATATATATATATATATATATATATATATATATATATATATATATATATGTATGTATAATGATTGAAATTTATTTAAAATTCTATAACGATTCAATATGTATGAAAGTGCACTTACTTTTTAAACTATTCACGTTGAGCGAATAAAAATTTAACGATACATTTTCCGAACTACGAATACAAGCAGCTGTGATTTTTTTCAATGAATAACCCATAACAATTTAACGTACTTCACAACCTACATTAAGCTTTATATCCCAACGGCAATACCACAGCAGTTTACGTGCCATGAAATATCAACTACATTTTCACATACTTGCATATGTTTTTTAAATATATGCATATATATATATATATATATACATATATGCATATATATATATACATATATATATATATATATATATATATATATATAATATAACTGTATGTATGTTTATAAGACGAATGCCATTTTTCATTTAGATAAAGCTTTGTAACACTTAATAAGCTTATATTTTTTTAAAATTTTAAGCGTATTTAAGACAAATATATATGAAACTTTGAAGAGTACTTTAAGTAAATAAATAGAATTAAAAACTATGTAGATATTGAGAGTAAACATGTTTTGTTCCTGTTTCATGTGAATTGCGAAATAAATAGACAGTAATCGTTTTAAATACTATTATGACATGCTTGGTTTATATAAGAGACATGTTTAAAAAAGGTTGATTTAAAATGTTTAATAAGCTTTTATCATGACATTCCTTTAAATAACAACATATATTTAAGTACTTTTAAGGTATATATATATATATATATATATATATATATATATATATACTGAGGGAGAGAGAGAAGAAAGTATATTTTATGAACAAGTTAATTTTGAATTGATATTCATGATTTTAAATAATATTAAGTTAGATTTCATACTCTATGCACACTAATAAGAAATGTAATTTCTCATTTCAAGAAAATTTGTTAAGATTTTAAATCGTATAATTATGTTATTTTATGTATTTGAGTTTGTTTTAAAATGTGAAATTTTAATGTTATGTATTTTTCGTATAACATAAATCTCTTCGTTGTTTAATTGATTTTTATTATGATATTTTTTCACGTTTTAGTTACATTTGGTATATTTTTGGTTCAATACACTCTTAGAATATTCTAAGAAACAATAGTACTATTCATCATTTAGATTGTTTTGGAAAGTTAATTAGTTTAGAATATTTAAAGAGATTAAAACAAAAAAATATGTTTTAAATGATTTTTGTTTTCATAAATAAATTAAAAAATACGTATTTTCTTCCAGTAAACTTATCTTTGATAAGGTAACATATAGAAAATAGTAACATATAAGTTGCTTCAGATTTTTCAAGTTATAATTTAAAAATTTTGGTTATAATTAGTTTCAATAAAAACTTAGAATAAATATATGAACATTATATGTACAATTATGTGAGCTCACAATTTTGTACTCATTATTTGTTGTGACAGGTTTACATAAAAAAAGGTTTATTCTTCAAATCAGCGTTGAAAAGACCAAAGTTTATATTTTTTTTTGATCCAACGATTTGCAGTAGATATAGTCACAGAAAAATTAATATAACTAGTTTGAGTCACGATAAATGTCTGTGTCACGTTTTCAACTGTAATAAATTCAATGAAGGTGCTTTTCTTTAAATCCACTAACTTTGTGTTTCTAAACAGCTTCTCCATATTTGCTCTTACTGCATAATGTCTCCTGCAGTTAGAGAAATGCAACTAAAGTTTCATACTTGATGGCTCAAGACACACAATATGTATACAGATATATTCCTATGTCTTCCTTTTTATAAGTTATGTGTTCATGTACAAAAATCATAAGCTTCCTTTGTCTTTTGATTGAATTAAGTTTAAGAAATTATACTTTTATTTATTTCTATGTTTATGCAAATGATATTGATTATATGATCACGATAATTAATCTCAAAAAAAAATTAATTAATAGTTGCAATCAGAGTTAATAAGAGAAGCATTGAATGATAATTATTTTAAAAAAATACTAAATTAAATGTAAAATCCTAAATTAAAAATAAAATATTATTATAATCTAATTTAAGTAATAGAAAATAGATATTTATTCACTGCTAACGTTGTATACTACAATTGAAATATTTTATTTGTGAATGTTTAAAAATATGTCATCACAAAGAGTTGATTTGTGCAAAAGAAAAAATGCCATTTCAACCGATTGAAAATATTCAGTAAAGTATTATTACATATATTTTTATTTTTTTGTCAACAAATAAAAATATACAAAAATATACATGCATACAGAAATATAAATACATAAATTGTAAATATTAATAATACTAAGGTAAATGTTTTCAAACTTTCATCAAAAAAAATGTTAGAAATGTTAATTGCCTTTTTTTCAATTGTAGATGTTATAAAAATATTTCAGTTGTTTGAAAGATAATTTTATACAAATATCTGAATAATTGTATATATAATAAATATATTTTATATTGCAGAATTACAAAAAAGTATGAATATTATTTTTCAGATAGATAGAATTCACAGATGATTTCATTGGTTTAGATTCAATTTTTTGATACTATTTTTGTGCGCGAGATGTTTTCACCGATGAATACATTTTCGAATATCTCATATTTCGTATAAACTCTAACACGTGTAATTTCAATACTGCTTTTGAAGTAAATTATGGTAAATACGAATCGTACGCGCACGTTTTTACTATTGTGTGTACCTGAACGTAATTTCGTTACATGACAGCCTCAATTCACATATGAGCGTGTGTCACGTACGAACGAATATAACACACGATAACAAGGATTATGTAGGGAGAGATGAGGGATGATGTTAGATTGACAATACGTAACAATGATTTCTAATACACAACGTAACATCGAATTGGTATGCAAGAATTGACACGACAGTGCGTCGCGTATTATCTGACGAGACTGCGCCCCCTTAAGGACTCGTATCTTCAGCCCAGTGACTGCGTGCAGTGGTAGCTTACGGAACGTTTCGGGTACGCATCTTCCTCATCTAGTCCGTATAAATCCCATTACGTAGGTACGCGTAATGTTTTAGAAACGAATAGTATTCATAAAAACAACTTCTGTTTCCACATATCAGACGTCAGTCATGCGCCTCGGGTTTGTTCTTGTTTGCGGTGTTAAGCGTTAATTAAAATTTAAGAAGCGCACGTGTCAGATACGATATTTATTTATTAACATTGTTTTAGGTGCGGTTGAGGGTCGCAGATGGAAGTGAAAATATATTGATCTGAAATGGTGGTGACCTTGTCGTCATACGTAAACAATGGATGGATCAGAAATAACGAAGAGATGCAGTAGCTGTTGATTCAGGTCAAAAGGTTAAGATAGATTAGTAAAAGCTAGTGTTATTTTGTTGATTTTAAAGTGTTTAGATGTTTTGGAAACTATACTTGTTCCCTTTTTATAATTCAGTTTCTATGTTTATATTCGGTACTTTTTTCACTATCTCTCTCTCTCTCTTTCTATATATATATATATATACATATATACATACATATATATATATATATATATACATATATATATATATATATACATATATATACATATATATACATATATATATATATATATATATATATATATATATATATATATATATATATATATATATATAGATAGATAGATACAAAGCAATTAATTAATATTCAAATAGAATAATATGCTTTTCTTCAACACTCAAAGAAATAAAATAAATATTGTAAATTCACTTCTCACTTCTGTCACTACTGTCTACGAGAACATATGTTTCGAAAATTTCTATAAAGTGTAAAAAATTGACATTTAAAAAAAAGTAAAAGATAACATCTTATCATTTTATAACAAAATATTCACCTGACCAACCGAAGAAATGGAAGAAACGACTAAAATCTGATGGCGAATATGATTATGCATATTAATATTAAATTATAAGCAAGATACATATTCGTATACTATAATATAATGTTTTTTCATAAAGAATCATAATAAAAAAATCTTTTTTAAACAATTTATCATAAATTCACTTTTATTCACTGCAAAAACAATATAAGTCAAAACAATTTACTTTGACTTTTTTGTACATTACGATTTCATAGGACAGTAACTATTAAGCAACTAACAAATTGAAGGCATAAAAAAACATATTAACAAAGAAAATTTTTATTACTTTTGTGTTGCGCAGTTTTTATTGAATCCTGTAAAATTTAAATTCTGTGACTAATGTATTTTTTGAAATGACCGATTCATATAAAAAAGTAAGAGTCAGTAAAAGCAATAATAAAAGTAAGACACATTTCAACTGTTAAAATCTATTTAAAATCAACTTCAATGGCACCATTCAGTAATATCCGTCCGGGATTTTTTAAACAGATTCAGTATATGAATATAATGTGAAACTACTATAAACATGTAATAATTTTTGTAATGAAAATATGAAAAGGTGCGTGAAAATTTAACGACTAGATTTATATCTTTTTAACAGCATAACTTTGAATATTGCTTTTATGTACAAAACGATATAACATATTTTTTCCATGGTTAATAAGAACATTATATACTGAACTTTCATAAATACATCGAGACTGTTTGAATGCATGCTGGAAATATACAATTTATACTTGTTTTATTTGGAATTTTATATCGTACAAGAAACGAATAATTGACGTCTTTTTAACCTTGTAAAAACGTCATGTCAAAAATATTTTCTTGATTTCGTTGAGAATGACAACAAGAAAACAAAACAGAATAAAATACAAGACATTTCAGTTACGAAACAAAACGAATATAAATGAGATACCGTTTTGTAAAGTCGAAAAAAAAATACAGCACGTGTCATTATTGATTTATTTCCTTAACGAATGTTTTAGATTTAGAATGAATTGACGTGGCTTGTGTTTTCGTTTCATGTTAAAGAATTACATTTACGAATCTGTTTTAATGATAGCCAATTATTTTATGACTATATATGTTTAATATAGACTTTCGTTTCATTTTTTAAATTCAATGTATTTATAATAGCAGACTTGAAAATATATTAATTTGGTAGGAAAATAATTGCGGTTTTTATTTTCTGTACACTAACTTTGGTTTTATTATTAATTTTGCTTCAAATAGGGTTATTGAATTAAAGATGGAAAAGAAGCAAATAAGATCATTTTTTTGTATGAGTTCAAAATGGGTGGTAAAGCAACATAAACTGCTTGTAAATTAAACGACGCTTTTGATGTGGGTACTGTTAATGAACGCACAGTGCAACGGTGATTCCAAAATTTCGTGCTAGGGACGAGAGCCTTGAAGATGAAGAAATTCACGGGTGTCCTTCAGTACATAACGACCAACTGAAGGCGTTAATTGAATTAAAACCACATACAAAAATTCAAGAGCGTGCACAAAAGATAGGAGTTAGTCATCCAAAAGTTCTGGACTAATTAAAACGAATTAAATTAAAAAATGTATATTAATTTGAAAATCATAAACCGCAACTATTTTTCTACCAACCTAAATTCAAACATTAAACCAATACTATCTCAGTTTTTGTAGTTTTGCTTTGATACATGCACTTAAAGTAATCATTTTATAATTGTATAGATGCAATTTAACTATGTTTTAAATAAATGGAACATTATCTACCTATCGATCTATCTATTTGTATATCTATCTATCTATCTATCTATCTATCTATCTATCTATATACATATATGTGTGTGTACTGAATGAAAATCAGTTCTGAACTAAATTTTTACATTACTGGCGTGAAAACTAAAACAGTTTGTTTGGATAATTAAACATTTTTACAAAAGAATCATTAATTAATCAGAAAATATATAACTTTTTTTTATTTTATATCTATCTTTCATAATTGGCACATGTTGATACTTTCAAAATGCATCTATTTTTTTAGAAAATGACAAATTATTCATAGTGATTTACATTCCGTATTCAAATTTATTTCACTTTTATAGACAAAAAGAATTTTGTATTGATTTTATTTCTGTATTCGGAAATTTTGTAGCGAACGTATCTTTCTATAAATAAATTCATATCAAAGAGTGATGTGTTAGTCTATTTAAAACCAGGATATTAATTTAAATAAGCTCAAAAAGTATGTTACAATTCTGATTAAAAAACCGATTGATGTACGCTTTTATACGATTTTTTCGCGCAATTTTTTTGTCTATAAAACGGATATATCAAAAAGTATTCAATAATATTAATTTGTGAATTATAATTTTGATTACTACTTTGTGTTAATAGTAATAAAACATAGTTATTTTAATAAAGTTTGTGTATAATAATAGTTAAAAAGAGTGAGGAAAAATAATGTATTTTATACAATATTATTACATATTTTTCAAAGATTTGTTTTATTGTAGTCATACTATACAGAATATAAGATAAAAATTGTAAATTTTGACACAGATGCTGATATATATATATATATATATATATATATATATATATATATATATATATATATATATATATGTCCACACGTGTGTGTGTAATAAAACATGGTAGTTTTATAGAAGAGTTTCCATATCCACAGGTATTCAATTTCACATAAAAGAGAATAATAACAAAACAGAATACAAACTTGCTGCAACATTTCGTTGGATACTTTTAAAGTAAAGCTTGAAAGCTATTGTGTATTTTACGATGTATCAGCATGTAGCAAAATGTCTATTCGGAATGCTTCGGTGTAACGTTATCTTGACATTCACAACTTTTATTGTAGTTATTTTATATTAATGTTTATTCACATTGTTATCTCTTTTAATTTAAATTTCAACATGCACACTAATGTGTATAGATCACAGTATTGTTTTTATCTAAAAATGGCAAATTGATCTAGATTTTTTCTTAGATACTTTGACATTATAACGTATGTGCCTCATAAGTAGCTAATATGTAAGGTAATTTTTAAAGAGTTTTTTGGAAATTTAATATATATGTATTTTACTGTTTTAAGTCACACTTACCAAGACTAAAAAAATACTGAATGATATTATATATGAGTTTACAAAATATTGAATTCTGTATTTAATTTTAAAGATAATTTCACTGCAATCTAAAGAACTACATAAATGATTGCTTCTAATGATAAAGCATTAAAATAATTTATAATTTTCTAAGTAAAATTGTTACGATAATATTTACGAGTAATTTATGCCTATGTAATATGTTGATAAAAATGATAAATAATATTTTATTTCAGATAAAAAATGAATCTATTAACGGATTCCTTTAAATTGTATTAAAATTTAGTTCATTTTTAACTCATATTATTGTACAAGTATTTTTATCTGGTGTTGTATAAAAAAATATTTTTTGTAATTATGAAAATTAAAGTCCAAAACTCATTATTAACTCATTGAACTCATTTTAAATGATAAAATTTAATTGAATATTGTATAAATTGAAAATGTAATTTGTAGAAAAAAACAGTAAAATGTGATAAATTTTAAATACTCATTTCAAGAATCTTTCAAGATGAACGAATAATATTTTCAAATTATCTTGGTGTAAAAGTTTCATAACAAGTAATGGCTCTAGTAAGGATATGCATAAAACTTATGAATCAATTGTTATTGTTTAACAGTGGCATATTCATTAATTCATTATGGTCGATAGTTAATTATAAAAAAATAATAACCAACAATTTTAAAGTTGAGACGAGAGAAAGAAGAATGTTCTTTAAAGATACAATCAATATATTTGTAACGAAAAACACAAGTAAATATCAGTAAGAAAGTATTTTTATTTCATTTATTCGAACGAATTGGTATGTATTCGTATGTTGTGTATTTTCGAATTAAAGTAGGTTCAAAATATAATTCTATTTGATAATATCATCTTATACACACACACACACATACATACATATATATATATATATATATATATATATATATATATATATATATGTATATATATATATATAAAGCGACGCTGTATTTCAAATCGTATTTAGAATCGACTAGTAAAATGTTAATTATATCAGTTCTGTGAGGAAAAATAAATTCAGAGTTGAGTATTTTTCTTTGATTTTTTTATAATCTTTGAATTCAATCTATACAAATATATGTGGCGTATGAGAAACTGTGAATAATTCAAACGGACGACAATTTCATAAAGATTTCAAAGAGAATAGAGAGTGACCTTGAGACAAACCATAAAATTTGCATTATGTAGCAACGAAGCGTTAAAGTTGCGGGCACATCCACTGAATTAGATACCCGAATGATAAATAAACTATGCTTGCAGAGAATTAAACCCTTAACCCTTCACCAAAGCACGTGGTGGCTTCTTCATCAATTCTGACCACTAAATAAAACATCAAGACCGGCTGACTTCATCAAACGACACTCACCCCAACACAGAGCTGACTGGATTCCGGTCTACGTGGTTAATATTCAAGCCGTATAGCAGTACAGCTAGCGAGGCAGCACAACCGGCCTCTTGACTTCTCCGCCCGACTACCACTTTGTCTTGACTCGACGTACCACTTTTACTCCCCCATACTGCTAGTGTTCGCTCCACCACTCACGCCATTCTGGCGACGACCTACTTGCGGAACATTCTCGGCTGCTGTTCCAGAGAGAACACGGGAAACCTCTACCTCGCCTGTTCCTTCACTTTGTACAATTAATACCAAGGGAGTTATTTCACATGACACGACGTAGAAAGAGATGTGGAACGGGATGCGAAACAGTACGACAATACTACCACCATTGACAGAAAAGTGATCGAGCCGAAATTTATTGAAATCTTACTGGTTTACTAAATGTGTACTGTATACGTTACCTTACTTCTGGATAAAAGGTTACTATAAAATGCACTTGAATGTTTTCGTGCGAAAATAATACATTTCATGTTTACTGAGAGTTTATTTGTTGAAATATTGGATGGTTTGTTTTTATTTATAACTGTGGATTGTTGTTATTCGTTATTTATTGAAGTAATATATATATATATATATATATATATTGAACATTTCAGGAATAGTTTACTTTTTAGGTGCTCGTAATGATTGAAATACATTATATTTATTTTGTATTAAGTGTCAGGCATATAAACATTTTTAAATGGCAACTGTTAACCTTTAATAATAATTAATTAACTGATAAAAGATTAAACTAAAAAACGAAGACTTTTAAATTGTAGAAACTCTTTACATTCTAACCTTATTTTTATTTATACGTAGTTACATTAATATATACACATACTTTTGTATATCTCAGTGACGCGCCAGGATTTAATCTGCGGGGTCAAGTAGAACGGATAAACGTTTTCTTAATATGAATTCAATAAAATTAATTAGGTGATTCTAAAAAAAATATTTAAAGAATAAAATCAAGTTTTCTTTATTTTTACAAAGCTGTTGAATTACTTCAGTCGTGGTTACATTAATCTCTCTGTGTATACATAGGCGATAGTGACAGGGGATTAGAATAATTTCAATGTGTATATAGGAGATTGGGGGGAAAGGCCCCTTGGCTCCTCATGGGTGTGTCACTGGTATATGTATTATGTATATATATATATATATATATATATATACATATATATGTATATGTATATGTATATGTATATGTATATGTATATGTATATGTATATGTATATATATATATATATGTAAGTAGTTCGTGGTTTAAAAAATGTTATTTATTTAAAAAAAATAAGTTATAAGAAATACTACATTAAAAAAAATTTCTTATATTACTTAAATTTCTTTATTTATTACTTATAATTATTACTAAAAGTTTTGTATATTTATATTTTTAAGAGCAGATCATATTAAATTTATAAAAATACATACTAAACTTGAAGCATTTAGTAATTATATATTACCAAATAAATATAAAAAATATATAAAACCTAACATTTTTATTCATAAATTGTTTATAAAAAATTAAATTTTCAAACATTGTTCTTGTCTATAAGGGATTTAACAATTATAACAATTCGTATATTAGCTAAGACTGAAAATTCCAGAAAAATGCATGAATGGAATTAATGTGAAATAATATATATATATATATATATATATATATATATATATATATATATATATATATGAAATAATATATATATATATATATATATATATATATATATATATATATATATATATATAGTGAAATAATATATAATAATATATATATATATATATATATATACAAATCATTTATCAAATAATAAAAGAAAAATGGTACGTATAAAGTGAAAATAATTTTCTTAAAAAGCTTTTCGTGTTTTGTTCCAAGAAATGATTTCTGTAATAATGCTTTATCCATAAAAATTTAATAAAAATAACTCAGTCAGGTAAATCTGAATGTTTTTGAATAAATTATGAGATTTATAAAATCATTTTAAATAATGGGTTTCGGAAAAGAAATTTAATTAAAAGTTTAATTTTATGTAAAATTCAAAATTAGAAAAAAGCTTTAATATCAACATGTCTCCGTCATAAATATTACTTTTCTCTTTTTCTAAATATATATATATATATGTATATGTATATGTATATGTATATGTATATGTATATATATATATATATATATAATTAAAAAATAAAAATCCATTTTACCTTACATATATTGTAAAAAATTACAATTTCAAATACAATTAAATTCATATATTCTGCTAATGTTAAATTTGTTTTTTTAAAAAAAGTTCACTTGTCAACTTTTATATTAATTTTAATTACTATATATATATATATATGTATAATTGGACTAAAGGTAGTGTTATTATATTTTTGTTTTCCCTATTGCAATAATTAATTGTAGTGATAATAATTTAACGTAGAAAATTTGTGAAAATAATGGAAAATAATAATTTTGGTTATAAAAATAATGACTAAGTAAAAAATTAGAAATAAAATAAGTATTACACCCTGATAATTTCATAAAGGATTAATTGTTTCTCAATATAAAACTAAAATAAAAATTTAGAAATATTTGAGAGTATACAAAAATATTTTGAATTAGATTAATGGAATTGTTTTCTCACTCGTTATAATTTATTTATTTATTTACATAAATGTGCTTTGTATACTGTAACGAATTAATGTTTTGTAGACTCAATACGTTCTAGGTACATTAAAATTAGATTTTAAGATAAAACTAAAGGTGATGTTATATATTGATCCTTTAATTTGGCACGAGTACGTTTGAATATGCCGTAGTAATATTTTCTAACAACAAAAAATACTAAAGGTAGAACAAGATAACTATACAGTGTTGAGATAAATATTTTTATGAGAAATTGAATGTTTGTCCAGTGTATAACACAAATTAAATTTATTTTGAAATCGGTAATATAAAACATAGGATCAATGGTATCTTGAAGAATATAATAATCGTACAAAGTTAATAGCAGGCACGTAGTCAGAGGTAGGACAAGCGGAGAAATTCCCTCTAGTTGCTCCGTTCTCCCCCTTAACAAAATCTGTGGTTTTAGAAGATTTGAAAATCATGGAGAATCAGTGGAAGAATCTTCCTAATTGGTTTACCTTTATGATTAAAAACGTTGTTACGCGCAAAAAAAATCATTTCTATGAGCGTTTCCACCGTATCCCCCAACAAATTTGACACAAAATAATTTTGCCCCCTCAAAAACTGTGTTTGTATCCTGTAATATGACGATTTGGCTACGGGTCTGGCTAACATACCTTTTAGATAAATCTATTAATAGACCTATTTAAAAAATAAAAAATTTATAGACCTGTTTAAAAAATAAAAATTTAAAGATACAAAAATAGATATTAAAATTCAAGTCATTCACAGATACAACTTGTAGGATAATTAATTTAATTAAAATTAATTTTTTTTCATTCGTATACTTTATTTCAAAAAAATAATAATTAAAGTAGATATGTATGCAGTTTTGAAATTAATAAATAAATCATTTAATATATCAGTTCTGTAAATTTATTTTCAATAAAATATCTTATATATTTACATGTATAACTATTGTTGTTTACAAATGGATTAAAATTTTGCATATCTATCTATCTATTTATATATATTTATATATATATATATATATATATATATATATCTATTTATATATATATATATATATATGTATATATTAAATATTAATATTATATATTAATTTGCACGATAGAAAAAAATTAAAAATTGATATCACTATGATTCTTTTGTGAAATCAACTTATTTACCTTGAATATTTCTTTTTAGTTTAAAATTGAACTGAATAAAGAACATATTTTTGTATCAAAAAATTTGAAATTTATCAACATATGTAAAACGTTTAATTTTGTTGAGTTGTGTAGTAATTGGACCTGATGTTTGTTCAATATGATGTTCTTAAATCCTTCAAAATGAGTAATAAGAATGTACGTATATCCTGGCTGCCCTAAAACAATATCTGCAAGCGTTCATATGAAATTCAATGTTATTCAGAATATAAGAAGCTTTACCGCGAATTGCATAAATTTCTTCTGTATCCTTGTATACGTACATTTTCGAACGTTTATCACGCTACTAAAATTGTTATATAATCATTTTGTGTTTACTTTGTGTAAGTCTTCAATTTTCTTAGCTCCGAAAATGCTGTAAATTTTCACAGCAGCCCTGTCAGAATTCTTACAGAATCTAATAATTCATACTGAAGCGAAAAGTAGCTTGTTGCTTTTTCGCTACGTACAACGGAGAAAAAAATGTCCGCATATAATGAAATATAAAATAGGCTAATTCGATTTATTTATTGAATTTCAACGAGACGGTTGATTTTATTTCAAATATAAATGACTCTAATATCGTTATTTTTATTTTTCACTTATATACCGTTTTCCATTCAATTATAATGGCGAGTTTAATATTAAAATTACTTTATTTATAATGCACTACTCACTTTAAATACTTTAATATCAGATCCTCTTACTCAATTTAACATTAATTTTTCGTAAGATAATAATATTATTTAATAAGGTATGACATGTATCAAAATATTATATTTTAAAACATTTTTTATCAACTACATATTAACTGCTGGATAAAATTTTATAGTATATATCAAGGTATAATATTTTAAGGTTGATCTTTTTAGTTTTGTGTGATACTACTGAATATCTTTTTCGTAATGTATTTTCATTTTTTACAAACTATACAATAAATAGATGGGAGGCAGGTTTTTCTAAATGAATATGTAATAGGATTACATTTGACTCATGTTAGTGCTTCTATATTAAAAAAAAACTCATTTGTATATAAGTGGATTCTGTAATTTAATAATTCAAAGTAAAAAAAATACTTCGAAATTCTAAGATAAAAAGAGTTCTAGCACATTAATCAAACTTGTTCTTATTTTTTGGATAGAGTCTAATAAAAAAGGACTGGAAACGCTATTTACATATTAAGAATGATTGTTTAACTATAACTGAAAAAAATGCAATGAGTATAGGAAAAACAGCACCCTAAATGTCAACAAATGGCATCGAAAAATGGTTGAATTTGATTATAATAACTTTATAAAGCGATAAATGATTTTTTCTCTTTATAAATTAGTCTTATTTTTATGTTTGTAATATTAGATATGCATGGTTAAAAAAGGAGATTATAATCAACGCAATTAAATTTTTGCAGCAGGTTCATACTTATATTGTCTATTCGGTGGATATTTGGGAACACTGTAAAATAAGTTTTGAACACAGAAGTTTATGATTCGTGTAGCTCAAATTGAGTGTAAATTTCGTGAGCCAGATTTTTCACTTTTTCATGGACACTTCCCGAAATTTATCTAGCGGAGCTTCGAAATATACACATTCTCTTACTGGTCTGTATCTAACGGCTCGTCAGGATATTCATAGTTATAGAACTTTCTCTTTTCAGAGTTTTGGTCATTTAGTTTACTTTAGTGAAAATATGAATACAGATGCTGGTTAATTTGTATGATAGTGATTTGTTAAAGTGTATGGACTAGTGTGGAACACAAAAGTAAAACTGGGCCCTATTCGTGAATAACAACTTAAAATAATAAAACAAAATGAGCTTTATAAAAGGGAAGTACAAAAGAGAATGTATTTAATATTTTAGAAAAGAATATAATTCAAATAAAAGAGTTTCATAAACAGAACAAATTATAGTAATGAACAGATCTATAAGATTATATATTGTACAGATATTTGTACATATATATATATATATATATATATATATATATATATATATATATATATATATATATATATATGTGTGTGTGTGTGTGTGTGTGTGTGTATATGTATGATTTTGTTATGAACTTGCCTCGTTCTATTATTGTTGTACGAGTAACAGAAATCTAATTGACGATTCAACTGATAAGTCACGTATATCAAGTCACGTACATTCACGTAAATAACATAATTTAATACGTTTTTTTTTCTGTTTTCCGTCTATTATGTTATTTTATGTATTATATTATTTAATAATGTTGTTAATACTGGTAGATTTACGAAACATCATAGTTTTATTTAAGTAAAGAAATGTTGTTAGAAATGTTTTATGTTCATTTTCAATAAATATAAACATATCAGTTTGATACAGTTTTATTATTTATACTTTTTAAGAATATATATATATATATATATATATATATATATATATATATATACACATATATATATATATATATATATATATATATATATGTAATATTATAAATATTTACTAATTGTTTTACATAATGTGATTAATAATTTGAAATCTGTACTGATGTTGTGCAATATGCGACGGACTTGAGAAATAATCTCTAAATATGAGGCCTTAACACGTCCAAGTATGGCCGGAAGGAAGACTTGTACGAGTGACTTGTATGTCATACTCGTTCGAGATCTTATCGCGGCATAATAATAACTTTATTAACAAAGTTAACTCGTTAATAGTCAAGTGGTAAACGCAGCCCGCAAGTATTGGTATATAATAACTACCCTTATTCTCTCAAGGTTGAACTACCCCTTCAAACTTAAAGTTACAGGGGTGGAAGATATAAGATTTTATATAAATCATTTCATATTTATTACAACGCGTCATATAAATATACACAGACACACACACACACACATACACACACACACACATATAAATATATATATATATATATATATATATATATATATATATATATAAATATATATATATATATATATATATAGAAAGAGAGAGAGTTTATATACAGATATGTACAACGCTTCATATAAACATATTACATACACACACACACACACACACACATATATATATATATATATATATATATATATATATATATATATATATATATATATATATATATATATATATATATATATATATATATATATATATATAGAGAGAGAGAGAGAGAGAGAGAGAGAGAATTTATATACAGATATGTAAGTAAAGTAAATGATTATAATAAAATCTGTATTTTATTTAAATATTCAAGTAATAAATCTTGCAGAAATTTAAATTCTAAATTTTCTCAATTCTGTTTTTATGTTGTTCATTGTTTTATATTTTATCAAATTTTTAATTGTTTCCTAATGATGTTATTTTAGTAGTACAAACCGTTTCGAAAATGTACATCTTTAGTATTAGAAAGTTTTGTTGACCAGAAAATATTTTGTCTATATCCTATTAGTATTTTCTTCTTTCCTTCTCATATATATATATATATATATATATATATATATATATAGGTATAAAATGTAAACTTTAAAAATTCAATTCTATTTAAAAAATAATTAAAGAAAAGGAGATGATTCAGTCATGCCTTATATTCTGAATTTAATATGAAATAGCATCAGAAACACACATTAGTGTATTAAAATAGATAACAATTAATATGAGATATTTTGATATGGAACTTTTGAAATTTATTAATGAGAGCCTGTGTTTGTATCGATATTTTAACAAAAAAAGATATAATAATAAAACATAAAAAGAGTTTTAAATTTTACAATATTAATATTAACTGAAATATTTTCAGTAAGAGAACCTTAAAAATATTAATAAGGAGAATAATTATTTGCGTTTCAAATATTCCATTAATTTTTTTAAAGTATTGTATACTACTTATTATTTTCTAGTTTTATTTCTTCATTTAATAAAATATGCTGTATAATTATATATTAAAATAATATATAGCCCGTCAAAATTGAGGAGAAAATAGAAAAAATCTATTTATTGGTTTTTATAACATAATTCAAAAAAAAATAAACACAAAAATACTTAAGAACGAAACTGAATGAATTAATCTTGAAACCTATGAGATGATAAAATAAGCATTTTTTTCGTCACCATAGATACTTGTTATTTTGTCTTTCGGACAAAGTGACGAGAAATGTGGGTTTTCATTATTATAAAATAAATTATTATTTGAAATATTGCAGAAATTAAAACATATTAAGTTTGAAATATCATAATTCTTAATAAACTTTTAAACAACTGTATTTTTTAAAAACTGGCACTTGTGAATAAATCAATAATAAGCCACTTATTACAAAGAAAAACTTATGATTATTGTGATAAAATGTTGAATGTATTGTTGACTAACTTTCAGCTATTAGTTCTGAATATATATTCGTTATTATATGATAATACTCGTATATGTTAGCAACTTTATTACACCTTAAACTGAAATAATGCAACAATATTTCACAGTAGTCAGTGATATTTCATTACACTTTTCTTAATTAAAATTTATATTAGATATGAGTTACTAAGAAGCAAAATTTTAATATAAATAACAGAATATTTCAACTTTATCCATCATAAAATTTTCAAGTTCTACTTAGCAAAAAAATATGCATATTTTTTATGCAACAATTTATTAATAGGAATAAATTCCATCTGGATATTAATTAAAAAAACATCATTTATAACAAAGTATAATAATTTATGTAAACTATATCATATTGTTTGACTCTGTCATTGTCTTTCATATATATATATATATATATATATGCGTATATAAGATTATATATTGCAGCAATATTTTAAATCCAGCCCTGTTACCAAACTACTTCAACAAACTCTGTATATGCTATGCTTACCTCGCAAACAAGCCGATGCTTCAACATAATGAATTCCTATTCTGAGTTTTAACTACAAACATATATATATATATATATATATATATATATATATATATATATATATATATATATATTTCAATATATGTATTAACACATCCAGTTATATAAGCATACAAACGTACAATACCCTTACGTTTACCTGTAAACTTTGTTCACAGTTGAGAGTGCGACAAGGTATAGTAATAATCGTCAACCTCCTACGTTGTTTATTTTCTCACTTAATGAATTGTTTATATGTATGTATATATATATATATATATATATATATATATATATATATATAATACACTTGAGATTCAAGATGAAGAGTAAAAAGTTTTTAAATAAGATACAGATTTATATGATGTGAATTCGAAATTCCGTTATTCTTCAATTATTTTTGAGTATTTTAACAAACAAAGCTAAGATTGAGTATTTTTTATTTACATTCATGTAGGGTGTCACTATAAAAATATTTTGAGTGAGTTTTTTTTTAAAGACGGTTAGAGATGGAGGAAAGAGATTCGGTAACTAAATTTATAAAAGATGAAAGAGATATATTTGCATGCTCTTGAGTGAATTTTGATATTTAAGATACAGGTTTGGATTTCAATTTTTTTTAATAAAGAAGTTAACTTCCAATTTGGTTCAAGTTCATCTTAGAAACTGTCTAATAGATCTCAAAATTTATAAGAAATGCCTCCTTATAAGAAAATGTTTTTTACTAAATGAATTAAATTAATTTAATGATAAGTGAAAATTTAGCTTAAATACTGATAGAACAAATATACATTTAATTTGAAAATAAGTATGCTAGTACTATCGAATACTTTCTAATTGAATTCGGATGTTATAGTATAAATGATTCACACGGAATAGTATTTAAATTTTTAGATTAACTTCTAATGATATACTGAAAATTGTTACTCTTTTTATAGAGAAGATCAATACAAAAGATGTTCAACTCAACGAGTGTTAGTTTAATGTTCCAAATGTACTTGTTATAAGTAAAAAATAATGTCTTGTTATCTTAAAAAACAAATATTCAGTAATTTAAGGCCACCTAAATATGTACTTCGTCTATATAAATTTAATCTAATCTATTCTATCTATATAAATTTAATAATGAGTTTCCTCTTTATAATTTATCATCTTCTGGAAAATAACTGTATTTTTTAGAAGATACTACTTATGTTAAAATTGTATGGTCTTTGTTTCTAATGTTTATCTAGTAAAAAAGACTTATATAATTTTCACCTTAGGTTTTTTTCAAATTAAGTATTCTCATTTATATGTGAATTCAATATATTTTAAAAGAACAGCATGACTCTTACTTTATAAATACGCAACAAGACAATTATTCAAGAGTTATTAATAAATAAGTAAAAAAATACTTTCTACATGAATCTTTAGTACTTGAAAAGTGATTAATTATAAGTTTCGTTATTTATTTCTATGGAAATATATATTTTTTTAATTTTAATCTTACATTTCTGTAAATAATATGCAAAAATGTAATAAAATCAGTGACGAAAATTAACTAAAGAAGAAAAGTTTAAGATATAATTTAAAACCAAAGTACAAGTATTTAATTATACAAAAGAATTCCGAACAAAAAGAGATAATTAAAAGATAAAATTTTATAGATGACTAATTTCGAAAGATAGAAATTTCAGAGAATTCGCTTATCTTTTTCTTTTAATACAGTATGTTTTTTTAAAAAATATTTATAGTTCGTCTTTTTTGTGTTTCACATATAATGAACTTTAATATCTATTTGGACAATAAAATTAAGGTATTATTACTCATGTTTTATGTTTGAAATCATTATATATTTATATATTTCGTTCTTAAACTATACCTGTTCGACTTTAGATCAAATATATATAAAGACAAGAATGTAATATAAAAAATATATTCTTGGTTTTACGAACTTTATTGGGATATATTTCATGTATTTGAATTCTTTTAGAGCATGCATATTATGGATTGTAATAAAACAGAAGATAAACAAATATATTACAGTTTAATGATAAAAATAAATAAATAATGTTTTTTTTTATTGTTCGATTCCTTGGATACTAAATTTATAGTTTTATTTGCAGTTTATAGCAGGTTGACAGGAAAAAAAGACGTGTTCGTTTCTTACAGAAAAAAACAATCATCAAAATGTAAACGTGATATCATTAAACATTTTCGTACATTGTACAAGATACTAGTGTCATATCGTTTATAGCACTGGACAAAAGAACATAATATTTTAGCAGGAGATGTTACATCGTCCAATATGTAACATATGACACGCGGCTGTTAACTTAGCCTCCCTCAGGACAAATGAAACTTATTTCACTTGACATCACCATAACCCGGTATGACATATTCTAGTCGTAACAATAGAGCATGTGAGAGTCGGAGTCTGTCTGTTGGAATGCCATCTGCTAGTGAATGTGATGTATGTTTTGATGGTGTGTACGGTAGAGTATTAAGTTTTGACACGATTCGTGTGATATATTCGTATATCGATGACATAGCGATGAAAATCGTCATGTTTAGGTGCGAGCCGATGAGGATAATATTCATTACACACAGTTGACAATAATATGTGATGATAAAGCATGTTATTATATGTGCTATATTAATGGACAGGTGTTTAATTTAGGACAGTAATTTGTGAAATGAAATTGAAAATTGAATTCCAATTTTGTGTTACCAATAATGTTTAAATAACTTCTAAAAGGAATGAATTATATACTTGTAATATTTTTAATTAATTAATTTATTAATAATTAGAAAAGAAAATTAGTATTTCAACTAAAAGTTATTTTATATTAGTTACTATTTTACTAACGATGACTCACACTAGGTACTCTGGGACTTATTAGTATAAAAATCACTTAATTATAACAACTAATATTAATTTGTTTTAATT
This sequence comes from Acanthacorydalis orientalis, assembly GCA_034766995.1. Lineage (NCBI taxonomy): Eukaryota > Metazoa > Arthropoda > Insecta > Megaloptera > Corydalidae > Acanthacorydalis > Acanthacorydalis orientalis. The sequence goes on along the minus strand of CM068318.1, from coordinate 15,789,637 downwards.
ATTTTATAGCATAACTCTTAAATTATCACTCTTATTCTCAAGCCTATCCCATATTATGAACATAATTTCTGAACATTGTATCCAAAAATTATATAAGCGGACACGACAAATTTTCAAAAGACCAGAAAAAATTTTTCGCTCTTATCAACTTTTAAGACGTTTTAGATTAATATATAAACTGTATTTTGTACAATTATCGATTACAAAATTAGGGAAAAATGTAAAGAGAATAGTCGGAAAACGTTTTATATTCGATATGTTGGAAAGTTAATAAAAAATATAGTTCAAAAATATGAAATATTATTCTTTTATAAATGTATAGATAAAGATATTCGAGTCTCGAGCATATATTTCAATATGAAGTAATTTCAAATTGGAATTTTGTAATTATCTGCATAGATTCAAATTACCTTCAAATGCTTTTCTTATTAAAGAAAGATTAGTTAAAACAAGCCATGAAATAAAAATAAAATAGAAAAAATACCAATAAGCTTGAGGTTTTTCTAAATAGATGCACTAAATCATAGATTTCTAGGCTATTTGTTTTTAAAATTATATTGCGGAATCATCAAGCAAATAAACACATATTTACTTTTATTTGCATGGTAAATAGAGTAAAATCTATGAGAAATGAAATAATCAAAAAAGAATAAAATATTCATAAGTATATAATGAATCAATCAAAATATTTGTAAATGTGTCAGTAATAAAAAAATCATTAGTATGTAAATAATATATTTTGTTTTTCTTTCTTAATTTTTTATGTTTAATTATTTTTTTTCGTTTAAAAAATAAATTTCGTTTTAAAATTTAAGTAATAGTGTATAAAGTAAATCGGAAGCAATCTGAAATATTAATTTTGTATCTGAAATTCTATATTGTACGTATAATAAAGTGTTAGACTATTAAATTTGAAACCGGTAATTTAAATCTTGAAAACTAAGCACATAATAGACCAAAGATGAAGGTGAGTAAGATTGATGATGTATTAAGGATTATTATTAAAAGTGGTCTATGCCAAACAGTACAAGACAAATTAGAAAATTATAATATAAGATCTAAAACTATTTTACATAAAAACTAACAACAATTAAGTAATAACAATATTTGGTTTTATACAAAATATTGGAAATGAGAAAAATACTGTGTCTGAAAATTTACTATTCGTTAACTGAAATAATAGTGTACAGTTTTTGTATAGAATTACAAATAAATTAGATTATTCACACTAATATACATTAGGATTTAAAACAGTTTAACTGATATAATATTAACATTAACTGATACAAAATTAAATTGCGCCTATAAAAAAAGTCAGATATGGTAAGAGTTCAATACTAGAATAATTTAATATAAGATTCTTTACCGAGTGAAATTTTTATGGGAGGGAAGTGGAGAATGAAAAATATTCCGATTATTTGAGCTTTACTTAAAACAATGACGATATATATTAAATATGTATTCAGTTGAGAGAAAAGTATTTATGAAAATGAAGATTAATTCCAGTAAATAATTTCTGTAGTAGAATTTAGTTGATAAAAGTTTTATAAATATATTTGGTATTTAAATATGATAAATCAATAGCTTTATAGAAGCAATTATATAGGATTTTACTAAAATTGTTATGTCTATATACTGAGACAAAACATATGAATATTCATTATTTTAATAGACATAATGTATTATAATTTTTATTTAATATAGGAAAAATATATTAAAAAGAATAATATATTAAATATTTAATAATAATATAAAATCTATTTAAAATGTTATCTAAAGTATATATATATATATATATATATATATATATATATATATATACATAAGTATATAAACATATATATATATATATATATATATATATGTATATATATATGTTTATATACTTATGTATATATATATATATATATATATATATATATATATATATATATATATATACATACATACATTAGTTATAATGAACATAGTGAGGCTAAATATACTTTCTCGATAAAACCGTTAATCTTATTGTCAGTAAAAGGAAAATTCTTCATATGTACTTTTTTTAATAAATCGCAGTGTATGAGAATAATAAATATGAGAAAGGTATATATTATTTATTATTCTAGACGAATATTCTAGACTATGTATGAGTTCCTTTCTTCTACCATTGGTTTTAATTTCTGTCACCTTCAGGTAGACCTTGAAATATTAAACAGTTCCGTATTATCGTAGACTCTTTTAGCTTATTATATTATATTAATTATTTTAACATAATTTTGCCAGTTTTCAATACATTTTTATTGTATTTCATCATATGTCTATTGATATTTACAGAAAAATATGTGAAATATACAAAAAAGAAAAAAGAAATAGTGTATTTTATGTAATCTCTCCGGAAAAGTGACAAAATTTTAACTTTTGAATTTTCTAACAGTTCAAAATTTAACTAAGTACAATAAATGTATGTAGACTATAGGATTTGTAAACAATAATTGCAAATAAATGTTAATAAAGTTGAAATAAAACATATGTAAATACTTAGAAAAACTATATATATATATATATATATATATATATATATATATATATATATATATATATATATATATATGTATAGTATTATTTAATATGTAAAAAAATAACCTGAATTAAAATAAGAATATTATAATTGTTTATGTTTGCACTTGTGATCTTGTTGATATTTTGTCATGATGGTCTTCGTCTTTCATCGTTACTTAGATCTAGAGAATTGTTAATTAATGTCTCATGAGTTATCTAAATTTACTTAAAGACATCATACACGGTAAAATAGTTGTAAAAGATAAACACATGTAATCCAAAGCGACGAAGTAAACGATGATAACAAAATTATATATTAGGTAGACAAATTGCTAATTTTATATTGGAGATGAGTAGATTAGTTACGTTTTAAATACTCTAAAAATAAAGATAATAGAATTTAAATTTTCTTGATATATTTTTGTGAAATAAGTTTGCTATAAAATTGAAATATACATGAATTTTCATACATACAATCTATTTAAATATTTTCTCGTTATAACGGAGATAACGTTAAAGGGTTAACAGAGTTTTTTATATATATATATATATATATATATATGTATGTACATGTATATGAGTGTGTGTACGTGTATAACGTACAATGTTGACAGTAATAACTGTTGTAAAATATTCATTTGTGTCCAGTTTTGAAGATAACAATGGACAATTTCAACATGGTTTGTAAACCACGTTTGTTGTTTTATGATGTATAACAATCTATGGTTATATAAAATTTAGAAGCATGTAATTCAAACGTATATCTAACTGTATATCTAAACGTATGTATATTTACTAAGGGTCATACTAATAAAGGTTATTTTAGTCTGGGAATCAGTAACTATGAAATTAGAACAAAATTATAGTTAGGAATAGAAAGTGAATGAAAAACTAGTGTCACTACGACTTGAAGAATGTATTATAATAAAAAATGTTTGAATTTGATACTAAACTTTATTTTTTTCAAGTTTGTATTACAAGGTTTTGAAGAGTCAATAATATTTTTAGATACTAAGGCTATCAAAAATTAAGTGTTTGAAATAATAAGAACTTGAGGATAACTCGAAAGTTGTTACAAAATTACAAAAAAATGTCATTAGAGTATGAATATAGGCACAGAAGGGAATAAAATTACAATAAATAAATAACAATGGAGACGCAAGTTAAAAAATATAAATATACTATAGTTTCTATGAGATAGAATTTCATATATATATATATATATATATATATATATATATATATATATATATATATATATATATATATATATTTATTTTTAACAAAAAAATTTTTTCTGAAACAATAAAAAAATAGTTTTAATTCTACGAAACTAATGTCGTATTTATTTTAAAGCTATAAAGTAAAATTTGTACAAAAGCAATAACTTTATATTTCACAATAATTTCCATTTAATATTTGTCAATCAATTCTGTTTGATTGAATAGTAAAAACTTGAGTGTTCGATAATCTGTAAGCCAAAAATATACGTGTATACTGTACAGAAATCGATTTTATGATATTAACGAGGCATTCCTTCTACGTTTCGAGTCAATTTATCATAGTAAATCGTAGTTTATTGAAACAGGAAATGTAGAGAAACGAAAAAAACATTGATAGGTCTAGTATATCAAGAGTTGACTTTCGACGCATTAGTGAAAGTTTTTTCTGTAGTTCGTGCAATTTGTGTGACGTGCAAACACAAAAATAAAAATAACACGTTGAGCAATTGATACGGAAAGTCTATTTATAGTCTGGTAGTGGAATAAAATGTTCGAAGAAAATTAATTGATCAGTTTTTCTTTTCCTTCAGGTACAGTACTTTTTCAAGTTTAAAAGTATCAATAAATTATATTGAGTGTTTTAGTAAATAAAGACGTATATTTATTCAACGATTTTTAGAAATATAAGGGTTTTAAGAAATTTAAATAGATTATTGACTAATACTGTATGCTGTTATGTTTAACTATTAGTTGATTGCGAAGTTGCAATCAATAAAAATAATAATTCTAAATAATAATATATAAATGAAATAATAATGAATACAAATAGAGTTTTTCATAAAGATAATTAATTAACATATATTTTTTTTAATTCAAATTAATTTAATCAAATTTAATTGAAGATAAATATTATATTTTTTATACAGCAAATAAACGCATTTTCACTCTTTAAAACCACAATTATTTTTCTGATTAAAATATTCATTAATTGATTATTGTTCATTTTCACAATGATTAGTATTTTCAGATAAATTAAGTAAAATTAATTAGAGATATGATTTAAGATATGTGTGAGAAAGTTCAATTTAAAATCATTTTTTTTGTAAATTAGTGTTCTGTAGATGATAAAATCACAATTTAAATTCACAGTGATCATTATTAAAATGATAAATTATTAATTACTGAATATTTTAATCACAATGATTTTTTAGGGAATAAAAATTCATTTATGAAACTAGCTAAAGAATGTAATCAAATTTAAATTGTTTATATGAATTTTAAAAACGAATTTTGAGAATAATATTATTAAAATTTATTTCAAAACAGCATAAAAGAATACAATTGGATCACATAAATAATAATTAAAATACACAATTTTCAATTTATCGTTTAATTTCTTAAATCTAATAAGTCATAATTTTCAGTAATTAAAACAACAAAATAGCATTTTTTATAACTTTTCTGATTATTGAATATTTTGTTTCATTCGGTTTCAATTTAATAGAATTTTTTTAATACATAAATTTATATTGTGAGTTAAGTTTTTCTTCAGTATTATTTACTGACTTTAAAAAGGAATATAAAAAAATCTATCTATCTATCTATCTATCTATCTATATATATATATATATATATATATATATATATATCATCATATTTTAAAGATTAATAGTTTGTAAAACAGAATTATTAATAACAATATTAACTTGTATATTGAGAAGATTATTATGTATGTATGTATGTATACATACAAATATATATATATATATATATATATATATATATATATATATATATATATTCATATAAATTTTTATAAACCTGACACCTGATCAAATTTCATCAATCAACTAACGTTTCTGCCCGTTATGTGTCATTTGTCAGTAGGCGTTATATAAGATTATATAATATCTAGACCTGTCGTTTTGTGCGTATCTGTTAATCTGGCCATATTTGTGATATATTATTTTCAATTAAAGGTTCAGGTGTATATTGGTAACAGGGTTTCATGTCTGTCGGGTAATTATTGCATTTTGTTCAATACTGATTGATTATCTTTCATGATAAATTTTGTCTCGGGAGATATAACGTGTTTGCAACGATGTGACAAGTCAGTATTATATGTTGGTTTATGTTCCCCATTATGAGGGGAAAACAACATTTTAGGTTTTCCAATTGGGAAATTGAATAGTTTGTTACATAAATGTACGAATTTCCAAATTTTAAATTTTGTGAATGTAACTGATTGTATACTAATTGTATATTGAATTAATTTATTAATAAAGCACATAAATTATTTAAATGAATATTTATTTGTAAATGTTTTGGTTTTACACCAATCTTTATCTCTACATAATTATTTCTAAGAATGTAATTTATTTTACTTCTAATACCATAATATTATGTCAGATTTAAATAGAGAATAAAAGTCAATTACTAAACTACAAAGGTTAAATGATAGAAATGTGTAATTTTTGAACATATCTACATTTAAATCAAGTAATTATTAATTAAAAATACAGTAGTAATATTTCAGGTAGCAATTACTAAGTTCTAATTTTTATTTTTGATTTATTTATAAATTTGACGTCCTATTAAATCATGCTTTCTGATTCATTACTTCTGTTTGACCGCCTATGAAATAATATATATATATATATATATATATATATTTCATAAAATTGTGTAAAATGACAAAAAATTATAAGTTTATTTTGTGTGAGGAAAATAGAATAGAAATCAAATAATATAATAATACTGTAAGAATGAAAATAAAATTTAAAAAGCAAGCAGTTATTTGTGTTTTAGAAGCATACTTTACATAATTTTTTGTTGTCTCTAATATATATATATATATATATACACATATGTATATATATATATATGTATATATATATGTATATATATATAGCATGTTTATATCGTACGTAATAATTGAAATAAAATTTAAAAAAGGATGCAGTTATTTACTAAATTCATTTGCAGAAAAATCAAACTGAAATTTAATTTTCAAGTCATAAATAGAACATAACCTTGGATTTATTTTAATGTATTATCACACTATTTTCTTTATTTATTTGCCTTTTTATTATTTGCCGTATAAATTTCTAACTCCACTGTTCTATACATTGTCCTAATTCGTTTAAAAAATACTTAGTGGGAGATATTGATATACTTTAGCACTTAATGATGATGCCATAGTCTATAATAATAAAAATAAAATATTTTTTTGTAGTTAAGCGTCCTGAAGATAATGGTATCGCCATTGAAATGTGGGTAAACAAGTGTCAAAAATGATCAATAATCGATTACTGAATATATCTGATCAGAAAAAAAATGTTGTTCGTTGAGTGTGTGAAAGATTCTTTTGTGAAAGTTTATTCATACTATTTTCAATTTACGTCTCTAAGTTCTTTGAAATATTATAAGAAACAAAATTTATTTTAATTTAATTAAAATATCTATTGTTGTTTTGTGTGCTTTAGTGTATGTTTTAAGTATATATAGCACATATATATATATATATATATATATATATATATATATATATATATATATATATATATATATATACGAGAGTATAACCCACACCAATAATTTCACATCCACTTAGCGTAGGCAACCTGTCACTTTGTTGAAACGTATAAGACAACGACATATCGTTGCCGTCTACTTCCTGTTACACAGCTGAGACAAAATTAAATACCCTTCGCATAGCACGATATCTCGCACGACGCGCATCGCCTTTTTCAAGCAAAGAATATCTTTGTTCTTAAACTGTACAAGTCTTTGTGATTAAATATCGATAGTTATAACATGTTTGCTGGAAGTTTTTTCACGCTAAACTCCTGCAGAATTTGTATCATTTATCAAGGAAAATGGACGAACTATTATTAACACAGTTTCATCAAGAATCGTCAACCCAACGACCTCAGAGTCAGTGGTAGCCTGTAGTTAGTAAATACATAAAATGGGGATTTTTGGGTTAGTTGATTCGATA
>CM068318.1:15691870-15776870 GCA_034766995.1 Acanthacorydalis orientalis | reverse complement strand
CTATTATAACATCAAAAAGGTGGAAGGAATGTTGACTCCTTGTTATAAAGGTCACCATCGCCGAGAAGTAAAATTGATGATAAATCGTAGGACGTAACAGAGTTTGTAGATAGATGACTGTGGATTAAGCTTTTTGTGGCTAAGAAGTGGTGGTAACATGTCGTAAATACATTTCCTTCCGGATACTATTTTTTTGCCGCGATCGGCAGGAAGTTGTTTCTGGAGATGTTGTCTGAGAATGACAGTAAATTGAGACATTTTTGAAATATATGTCTAGGACATAACTGGTTTCAACGAAGACAAAAAAAATACTATATAAATCACAAATCATTCGAATAATTTCCCTCTTGTTAAACTGATTAATTTTATTCTGAACATTATAACTGTTGTGATATAAAACTTATTATGCTAAAGAAAAATTTTCAAGAATGTACTTTTTTCAAATACAGAAATAATATTTTTATTATACTCTTTATACTAGAAACATATTTTATAAACTACGAAAGAGATTATTTTGCTACAAAATTTATAAAAAAAGAAATAAAGATATTCATCTCTTGGTGAAATTTTCACTGAAGCCAGTTTACAATTCTTGGAAAACTTGTCTATAATAATTTTCAAGATACACAAATAATATAAATATTTCAAAATGTAGAAACGTACGCTTGCTTTCATACACATTTTATTTTCTTTGTACATTATCTATTTTATATTCCATCAATATTGTTAACATATTTTGATCAAATCACAGCTGAATAAAACTTCATTTCTGTTCGTGAGATTTTCTATAAATTTCGATTCTTATATATCTTATATTTCATTTTATATTTATATTTGCGATATTGAAATAAGTATATATATATATATATATATATATATATATATATATATATATATATATATGGACTGTAAATAATTTAGTAATATATTAGACAGTCCAGAAATATATGCCAATATCTAATAGATAAATAATTGTAATCATTATTTTCGAATAATATTGAAATATTGATTGCAATTATTTAATATTTTTCATTTAGTAAAAATATATCTTATTGAAACAGTAAAAGTATTATTAATGGTATTAGAATTATCCATAAGATAATTTCAAAACTCATAAAATATATTTCGTATCGATGAAGTTTCAAAATATTACTACTATGATAATAAAAACCTAAAACGTTTAGAGGAAAAAGTTGTTTTAAAGAAAATTAATTAGTTTATACTTTTTTTTAGATTTCTTCTCAATAATAAACCAATCACAAAATGTTTATTGAAAAGTGATGATAAATAAATATTAACTTTAATTGTAAGTAAAAGCTGTTTAATAAAGTGTGATAATTTAATTGTGATGAAAACATAAAGGGAGAGCATTTAAATTGTATAAATTATAATTCATTTCTATGATAAAATTAATTGTAATATAATGTGTTCTTTATTATAATTATTTTATTCTATCACAAACAGCAATTTTTTTCTTATTAAAAATATTAAGTGAGTTTTCATTGTGTGATCACGACTTCATCATTTTCAGAGTGTTAAATTACCGAAAAAAATGTATATTTATCACATAAATCTTGTAAGTTATATATTAGTTCATTTCCTTTTCAATCAGTTTAGACTTTCATCATTCTTGGATGAATGAGAAACTGAGTGAGATCTTGAAATGAGTACAGGATCTACCTAAAGATGATGAAAGTGAAAACAGACCGTAAAAAAGGGGTTCACATGTGATTTACATAATTTATAAGAATAATGTATAGAAATTATATAAAAGAATAGTACAATAAAGAGTTGGTAGATTTAAATTTCTTATCTAGATTTTCATATTTTTCAATATTTTTATGTTCGCTCTGTAAAGACGTGGAACCACTATAGAAAAATGCATAAATGACAATCAAAAATGTTCTTTCAACCAATATTGAACATTTTTAATAATACTTTTTTATTACGCGAAGAATTGAAAAATAAATTGGGGAAAGTGAATTTAGTCATCACTATGAAAGTCATATTTTACTGTTTGTTACTTGAATAGATAGAATTTGAGGTTTTTTTTAGAATGATTGATATTTAAAGGTAATAAAAAATGTTCTATGCCAATATTCAGAAGAAATAATCATGAGTTAAATGTGATTTTAATGGATCTTCTAATACAATCAATCTTGTAAATCAATTTTCATGTAATATAATCAGAATAGAACATCAAATTGAAGTAGCGACTTGAAACACACTATGAACAAGTCTTCATTTTCCTGGTATTCCATCAATTTATTATTAACTACATTTGATTATAAACCATATATTGATTATATCCAATAATTAAAGTTAAAATTATTTTTGAGATAAAATTCTATAACTTGACAGTTTCAAGACGAAGTGAGAGTTTATACATAACACTACATTGATATTACAATATAATATCAATTTGGTGTATACATAATACACTATTTTTTTGTGTTTGTATGTTTATATAATAAATTAAATTGAAGTTATTACACTGATTTCAAACTAGAGATGAAACTAGATCTTTATTTCAGTTGCAAATTGCGTTTATATTCACTTTAAATGAGAATGAACATAAATATGCTGTTCAATATGCTTTGAAAAACATCGTATAAACGTAACTAGTGACCTTTATCAATTGATACAGTTTTATTATTCTTAAGAAATGTTGTAACATGCATTTGATAAGATTTAAAATTTTAATTTAATATGTACTATTAAGAAACGTAGGTGATAAAATAATAATTGAGTAACATTGAACATAGAGACATTCAAATTAAATTTTTTTTTTAAAAAATTCTAATTTTTCTCTATAAAATGTTTTTTTTTAATCAAAACAGTAATTATCTGAGCAAAGGCAAAAATAGAAACAGAATAAATTGCTTAGTTATTTCTATTATTATACAAATTTGGTTTCTTTGCATTATCTTTATTTGCATTTAATAAAACTTGCATGGAACCAAATTATAAACATTTATTGATTTTAAAACTAATGTTAAAATATTTTCAAAATATATATATGTTACTGAAATCAATTTTATATTTATCCAAAAAATGTGAAAAAGTAAGAAAACAGTAATAAATTTTATCAAATTTAATAAAAAAATGAATTATAAAATAATATATGTCTAAAGTAACTCGTAATTAACTGTCAACAAGAAAAACAAATAAATTCAATCAAATTTATTAGAATTAATTGATGAAAAAGAAAATAAACATGCACATGTCATTAAAATATCTCGCTCGTTAAATTCTATCTACTCAAAATGAGTTCAGTCGTGATTTAATTGACTACGTTTTTTTTTTATAATGAAGGAAAAATCCAACATACATGCAAGAAAAAAATACATATTCTGTCAATGTTTTTCGTTTATCAAACGTAAATAAAACGCATCGAGTAACAGATGTCGGAGTTGACAATTTTTGTGATGAGTCGTAAAGTGGGCGCAGAATCAAACACCTTATGTATTCCGTTTGAGCAGCAAACACGTTTCACAAATATTTATGTTTGGTACACAAGGCTAACGGCGATGGTAGTTGAGTCATAGCAACAGGAATAAACTGAATTTAGAATAAAATCAAGTTCAGAAAATCGATACAACTGCAGAGAATATTTGATTATAGACAAACAATTTAGTAATATTTATTAATATATCTCATTAAATTTTATAAACATAATTACGTTTTACAAGTATATGCTATTTTTAATTATTAATTATTGTAAATTCCTATAGTTAAGCGGATGTCAGTATGATACATTCATGACTTTATGTACCTTTTTTCACAAAGACTATTAAATGAATTATTTCAAATTTTAATGTTTTATGCAGGAACATAATTAATATAAACTATTCTTCATTTATAATATTAACAAATGTGTTCAAAAATATTTTTTGTAAATTGTAATAAAAATACATTTTTAGAGTTTTTAGTACATGAACTCTAATAAAAATATATATTTACCAATTTTCTTTACTAAAATGGAGATTGTGCAGAGTAGTATATTGCATCTTTCTTGATAATTGTCGAGATAATAGTAATATACTTTTCTGATAAAAGCTCTGCATATTTTACATTAAAAATGAGCTAAATTAATATCATGTTCTGCTGATATTTCTTTATATGGATCGCCTGAGTTTCAAAATGTAAGTTTTCTATCCCACTAATAGTTTGAAAATGTATTACGTTGGTAAGAAAATAATCGCGGTTTATGATTTTCAAATTCATATACATTTTTTAATTTAAGTGGTTTTAAGTGGTCCAGAATTGTTGGACGACTAGCGTCTAACATTTGTGCAGGCTCTCTCGAATTGTTGTGCGTGGTTCGGATTTAAGTAATACCTTCAGTTCTCGTTATGAACTGAAAAAGGACACTCGCGACTTTCTTCATCTTCAAGGCTCTCGTCATCAGCACGAAATTTTTGGAACCACCATTGCAACGTACATTCTTTAATACTATCCACACCAAAAGCATCGTTTAGTTTATGAGCAGTTTCTGCTGTTTTACCACCCGTTTTGAACTCATACAAAAATGTTGCTATTATTTGCTTCTTTTCCATCTTTAATTCAATAACCCAATTTGAAGCAAAATTAATAATAAAATCAAAATTGCTGTTGCCAAAATACAGATCAATAAATGCCCTTTAAAATGATATTAACCCAAATACGATGCAATTACAATTATAGGAAAAAAATAAAATTAGAATTCAAGAAACAAAAACCACAAGTATTTTCCTACTAATCTAATATTTCCAAAAATCTCTATTTGTTTTGAGTCTCAATAGTACGTATAATATTTCTGTTTAAGGTAAATTTTTTATTGAACAATTTCATTTGTAATTTGGTTAAAATTTCGATTTTGAATTTGTTTATATTTTATTTAAAACCGATTGAAAAGTGTATTTTTTTAAATCAGAAACCTGTCAATTATCAAAATGTAATTATCATACAATAATAATTAAAAATAAAAATTTGTATGCACAGAAACGTGAAACTGTAATTAAAAAAAAATCTGACACATAAATACAGACTTCAAAACATTTATGAAACGTAATATTTCAGCAGCCATTAAATATATAATGTAGACATTACAAACCAACGACCGACTTCTTAAATATTCGTCTGTACTGAAAGACATCTTCGTACATCTTATACGGACTGTTATTTCAAGATTTCGTTTTTGAGTCATCCGACTGAAAAGTTTCGACTGAACTTTGTCGAAACACATAATTATATATGTTTTTATCTCCCCACACTCGTTAAATGTTTGAACTAAAAGCTTTCAGTTAGATCGCGTAGTTTTAACTCTGATATTTGATACGGTTTTATTGTAAATTTTCACGTCGTGTATTCGATTTGCGTCAAACGATGCAATCGATGAAACTTTTTAAAAGTTTACATTATCGATTACATTGAAAACTTCTTAATAGTTATCGCATTACAGGCTATCTTTCTGATTTGTTTTAAATTCGGAGTTTTCATTTTAATTTAATTTTTATAGCAGATTATAAAATACTCTATAAGTAATTGTCTTGTAGAAAAATTGTAGAATACAGTAAGAAAAAAGTATTCATATATTGTACTAAAGATACATACATACATACATATATATGTATATATATATGCATAACTGATTTATTTTTTTACCTTATTCTTGAATTGCATTTCGATACTGACAAGAAAAAGAAAATAATAAAATTAGGAAGTCCAAGAGTTGAAAATAATGATATTTGTAAACATTTAAATCATATATATGATTTTTTTTATTATATGTTTGATGTTTTCTTTATGTTTATTTTTTTGTGAATAAAAAAAACCATCAAAGGTAGTGAAGAAAGGCAGCATCTGTATATAGTATTTTTTTTTATTTATCATTATTAATATACTGTTTTTTTTTTAATCTAAAGTCTATTCATATTTTTTGGTTCACTCTACTGTAAAATGAATATTTTTTGATTTACTGCAACTAGAAATTTATAAAAGAAGTATGTAAATGGTAAGTATAAGAATAAACACGTACATTTTTATATTAAATTTGATGTCACAAAATTTTTAAAAAATTGTGATATTTTCAAATTATTCCAACTCTACTTTTGGCGTAAAATGAAATTACAAATAGTACTTTCAATAAATTATACATATATATATATATATATATAAGTATATATATATATATATATATATATATATATATATATATATATAAGTATGGAATTATTATTATAAACGAAAAGTATTTGTAAAGCAGTCATACATAGAAGTTGTTATATATTCTAAAAATAGAAATTTTTAAAATACTCTACTAGCACCTGACATCGTACAGTACTCTACTTTAACAATGTAAGCGTTTGCCATATAAGGTATATTTCTTGAAGAACTGGAGCGTGTACAATACTGTTCGTATACAAAAGTGGATTTTTGTAGCGAAATAATCAGACTAAATTCTCAACTGTGAATGTCAAAGTGTCTATAGAGAGACGGATGTGTTTTCGCGATACAGTAAGAACTTAAACTGCCTTAAACTTATTGCAACTTATTTACTTTTCAAGCAGAAATTTTATTAGAAAGAACTGCTTAATTTGATATTATGTTTCCTTCTTTTTTATGTCATATATATATATATATATATATATATAATATATACATAATATATATAATATATATATATATATATATATATATATATATATATATATAATATAAATAGTCAATTTTTAAACATTTTTTATCAATGGCTTGAAAGTGCATTTATTCATATTCATTAATTATAATTTTTAGTATACATATATGAATAAAGAAATATGAATTAGTTACACGTGTGTGTATTGGAAATTCGACTTTATAGCATATTATGAGATTATAAGGATTATATCTAAATGAAATAATCGGAGGAATTAAAAACTAATTACAATTATAATCTCTTTACATCAGTTAACATAATACAATATTTTAATTTAATTAATAGATGTAATGTCCATATTTCATATTTGCATAAAAAATTAACAAACCAGAAACACAAATTCGATCTATCCGTAGTTTGAAAAACAATTTACATTTTTGTCCCTTAAATTATCGTTTATATTTTTAAAATGCTCATTTACTATAGAAAAATGTGAAATCAAAATTTAAAATTTTCATGATCTAAATATGTAGAAATTTTGATGTTTTCTTATCAATTGTAGGATAAAAGTTGTCAGTGATTGCCTTAAATTTGAACTGTTTAGGTATATAAATGAATTTAATTTGTCATTTAAAAAAGTAAATGGATTAACATTAATTTTAAATAAAAAATAAAACAACGAATAAAGGCATGTTGAACATAAAGTATTATAAAAAAATGGTATATATAGTTTCTTAGATAACAAAGTACATAATACAATAAAAATAATAATCAATGCACATCTTCATAATGTTGTTTTTCTGTGTACTTACTCCTCATTATTCTACACGAATTATTTATATCTCACGCTAGTTCTTTAATTCTACTGCCAGTCTTGACATTTGTCATTCTCAGGTAGACTTTAAACTAGAGTTAAAAACTATCTGAGAGTAAATCACATTTTCTACTCACAGATAGACGAAGATCTAGGTACTAGTACAATATTTACTTGATGATGACAAGGATTGAAACTAGTCGTACAAAAAAGGAACATATTATACAGAATTCATAACAAAAATTTAAAATTAAATGGATTTTAGAAAATATCGTAACTAAAACTAAATTTTAGGTAAATTTATTTTTCAAAATGTAATCCACTTATTCTAGCATTAAAACATATTAAAAAAATATTAAATTAATTTCATATTAACGAATTAAAAATATAATTTGCTTTATTAAATAGGAGTACATTAATAATTACATTTAGAAAAAGCATGTTTATAAATACATACATACATATATATATATATATATATATATATATATATATATATATCCAATAAAATAATTTCCTAAAAACAAATGCTACTATTTTAATCGTTATTAGGTTTTTATGCGATTGAGTGCCTTAAATTTGGTATCCATATTTCTAATAATTAATTATTAATTGTTAAAAAAATCAATTCAAATAATTAGTAATTGAAATACTTCTACTTATCTAAATGAATATTCCCTCCTTCACATTCCACAAACACTTTTTTTGAAAAAATTTTAATAACTGATTATTGATTATTTTGATTCTTTGTTATACATATTTTTATAGCAATTCTATCATTCATAGAGCACTGAAATGTTCTCTCTCTCTCCCTCTCTCTCTCTCTCTATATATATATATATATATATATATATATATATATATATATATATATATATATCTGTAAAATGTGACCATACTTCCATGAAAATTATAAAGTTGAAATTAAGTATAATAAAACATTTTCTTTGCCTTAGTGTCCTCAAGATTAAAACATTGCTATCAAAGTTCGAAATAATAACAGTAAAATTGGTCAGTAATGAATTATTATAATTATTATGGTTAATGGAGGAATAAGAAATTGATTTGTGGAAACGAATTAAGTCATTCTGTCAAATACAAAATTGGGCTTACATGTTGACATTAAAAAATAAATCTAACGTTACTTTTGTGAAATATTTTTAATTCTTATCAAAACATCATTCATTATACCGAATTTCATAAAAAGAAGAATATAATATAACAGAAATCATTCTTTGATTACAATTAAAATGTAAATATTTACAATACAATTGTATTAATTATATATATATATATATATATATATATATATAAATATCAAAAGGAATTTTAAAACACGAATTAAATAAAAAAGAAAGAATGGACGAAGTTTGAAATTAAATAGCAAAACCAACAAACGATCCGTTCGGTTTTTTGAACAGAAATACTTCATCGACAGAACAATTATATGGAATGCTTCAGATCAGTTATCATTAAAATTTATTCTAAAATAATTACATTGCTACTTCAAAAACATTTTGCCGATATTTAAATTAATAGTCTCTGTATACGAATATGTTAACATATTACTTACAACTGACGTTTTGGATTAATTAAATGGGTGTTATTTGTTCAAATTAGATGTAAAATTAATACTTGTCATACATTGATATAAAACAAAACAAAAATTGGGTATAATTTATTGTAACTGTATATGATGAATATATATATATATATATATTGTGTGTACAAAATTTAGTTTAAAATTCAATTAAAACCTGGCTAAACAAACAAATTCTGTTTTACTATTTTTAACGTATAATGAAAATTGCATTGCAATTAGTATTGTTTGATTTATATTGAAATATCAGTGAAAATTATTGTTTGTTTTACCGATTGCTTTTTTCATTTCGCTACATTTTATTTATATTCACCATAACAACAATTCGTTATTCATGATTGTATTGTTTAATTAATTTTTAATACAAGATTTTTTAATTAAAACATTCTTTTTCATAAAAAGTATTACTTGAATCAACACATATTTTCAGCTTACTGAATTAATTGACTTCATCTGCTGCTGAAAATATGTGAAGTTTGTAGTATTATGATTTTTTTATAAGCCGTGACGAAATAAAATTCTATATATAATTGGAGTGTGCCGATTTGTTATTCTATTTTTTAATTAGCGTGCGAGTTTTTAATGTTTTAAACGTTTTGAAGTGAGCATTGTTATGAATTTATGTTATATATCGAAATGAAAAACGTGCATAATATATTCTACTACTAAAAATATAATCATTAATTTTATAAAAAAATTATAATAGCTATTAACGTTTTGATATTATATATATATATATATATATATATATATATATATATATATATATATATATATATATATATATATATATAAACTCTCCCGTTTCTTTGAATATAATAAATTCTTAAATTAATTTTCGTAGAATGAATTTACATAAGTTGGAAATATAAACACTATTAGTTCTTATGGAAGAATAACCATGCTTTCTTAGGATTGAAATATCAATGTTCATTAATGTTATAATATCATCTCTATTAATACCTAACATCAATATATAAAAACATAAAATCTCGATATATAAAAATATAATAATCGTCAATATAGACAAATATAAGATCATAATTAACTACAATAGAAAATGACAAAAAAATATGCTGATCAAAATGATTAATGAACAATTATTAATATTTTGACTCGAAAAGTTAATGTTATTTAGGGTAGTGATTCATTGTGAAGCACAAATTTAATTAATTTGGTAATTGGTAATATATTATTAAAATTAAAAGTTTTGATTACACTGACACATAAATAAAAATATAAAATGATCACTTTAGCAGGAGGAAATTGACTTGTCAGCTTATGCGAATGCGTTGCCTTTGACTTCAATTGCATAATGAGAATCGATTATTGTGACACCAACACGAATAGTGAGCTATTGGTGTTGGTGAAATATCTTAGTCATTTCCTAGGTAACGAATTTTCTATAAATATTAGAACATTTATGCACGGCCTCTAGACGGGGTCTCCTTTTATAATTCAAATACAGAGCCCTATACAACCTTTGTAGGTATACACTTACTGATTTAATCAGAAAGTTGATGATGGTCGCTAACAAACATATATATTTCTATTTAAGTTGCGGTATAAATTTCTTATTTGATATTTTAACGGTAAATAGAATAAGAGCAAAATCTAAAAATCAAATTGTTCGAATTCATTTTCATACTTTAAAAAAAAAATGTTCAATGTAATGCAAAGTGGGATATTAAACGCAATTATTTTATTTTGATGATAATGCCATACTTGTTTATAAATTACAGATTTTATGGAAAAATATTTAAATGTTGCAGTTAATGCCTGGTGCATTTGAGTTATCATTAGGTTCACTTAGGCAACAGTGAAGTGAAATATGTGTTACACATTAGGTAAAGTGATATAATTATTTTAAATATTACATATATATATATATATATATGAGTTTTTTACGCAAAATTTTATTTACCAACAGATTATTAATTGCCTACATGTTTGCAAACATACCGCTATTTAAATACAAATCTAAATGTTCATGTACTAAAAATGAACATAACCTGAATATTTTCATACAATTCTAATAAAGGTCTAAAATTGTCACTAACATTCGTATTTTGCAGAACATCCCTATCGCATCCTTTACCTATTCTAATTATAAAGATTAAATATTTGTGGGCCTTAGAGACACTATTATTAATATGGCACTCCCAGGATAGTGCTGAATTTATGTTTTACTCTAAATATTTGCACGAAGATTGTAAATTTTAATAAACGTTCCCCTATGTAATAAATTGTTTTCATAACGTTTCTCATATTCGCGAAACGAATAAATATACTTTTCAGCGTAATCAATGTATGTTTATGATTTACCTTATATATTTTTTGTATAATTGAGATTTATAAAATCGACAAAAAAAGAAAACTAATCGGTAAAAAAATTGTTAGAAAATGATAGTAAACAATTAATCTTCCTTATATTATTAGAAATTGTAAAAAGTTGCTAAACTGTTAAAATAAATCATTTAAAATAGTATATTAATACCAAAATAGACTTTCCAGGATACATCAATATACAGTAAATGTAAATATGTGTTTAAAAAGTGATGAAAAATATTTGCAGACGAAACGAGTTTATAAGTATATTTCATTCTCATCATAATTATAATTTCGTTACATATATATATATATATATATATATATATATATATATATATATATATATATATTCCTGGTAATATTTTTGTTCAAATGCCTATGATGTTTATATTATAGTTTGCTAAACTGGGTTTTAAAACTTTTTAGATAGCTTGTGGTTTTTGTGTAGTCTTCATGTTTATTGTTGAAAGTTAATACAAATATCAGAATATGCTTTGTATAATAAATACAAAAAAAATTCAACCTTAAATTATTTAAAGATACACAAATGTTGAAACTAGTCATACAAAATTACAGAAAAATATGCCGGTCAAAAAAAATAATACCAGAAATGGTCAAGTTTGATATAGAAAATATTTATTTTTTTTTAATTGAATAAATACTGAATATAACATATAAAATATTGATTACTGAGAGGATTTTCCTTTGATTACAACTACTCAATTAAGAGACTGTTTTCACATATTATGTGTATTTAAATATACTCTAAATGAACTACAATTTTTAATGATGATTTAATAAGGTATAATAACATTAAAAAAGATTAAAAAACACTGGGCTTCACCTACACTTGTGAAATAGTAACAATTAAAATTAAATATAAAAATTTCAGTCCACTATTAGATACTGAATATATATATATATATATATATATATATATAATATTTTTTCATTAAAAAATTGCAAGATTTTCAAATATCGCTTATTTATTGTACTGTAGGTGTAGGTGGTAGGTGTGTGAGCGCGTGTGTGAATAAATGAAAAGTAAACTAGTCCAGAAAATATATGTAATTCGTATAAATTAATAAAATGTTGAATAAGATATTAAAAATGAAAAAATAATTTAATTTTTTCAATAATAAAAATGTGTGTAATGAATATCAATGTAAAGACTATTGGAATATACATAGGAAAATTTTGAATTATAAAATTAAATTTAATAAAATTTAAATTAAGATTTTATTAAATATTATTATTTTTTGTAAAATATTTAAAATTTGTTTAAATCATGTAATTTAAACAAAAACTGCAATTGATTCTTGTACATTTCAACTGAAACATGAATTCAGTTTGTTTTGACGGTCGTAACTTTAAAACGTGCTACAACTATAAATTGAAACTTGTACAGATTTATTGATAGATGGTGGAAGTTTAATAAATGTTGGTGGTATGTGTCAATCACAATTATTCTTAACATAAAAAAAAACTTTTACAGTGACCTTTTATATAAGTTAATTTGTATTTTACAAAGAAATTGAATTACATTCTTCGTTATTAAGATTGATAGATATTTAGTATAATGCATTTTGGAATTTGTTTTCAATTTTAATACTTGCATGCTGTGGGTAAGTACATTTTTCGTTTTTCTTTTTTGTCGAGGTTTTCAACAGTAGACTTTTTAATATTTAAACAATATGTTGTTAATTATCATATATTATGATATTTTATTGACATTTTATGATTTTGTATCTCTTACACTCATAAGTTAATAGTTATTTGTTTCTATTATTGAAATGAATGTCTTTTTCTATTTTTTTTATGTGCTCGTAACTATTTAAACCATACATATATTTAGTTTTATGCAAAATACACTTGTGTATAATTTTACTCTAGTATATTATATGCTCTTATTTCTTCATATTAAATAATATTTTAATGACTAAAAACACCATGACTGTTGTTGAGAATTGTTTAATATTTTTGTCAATCTAATATTAGTACAGTTATTTCTCTATAAATTTCTTATTGAGTAAATATACAGGTTGTAATCTGGGGTATAAAATATTACCATATATATATATATATATATATATATATATATATATATATATATATATATATATATATATATATGTACATACAAGAATACCTCGATTTAAAACGCTTCGTTTAAAGTCGTTTCATACTTAAATCGTAAAAAAATTCCCATCTCGAGTCGATATTATTTCGGTTCGATATTTATTATTGCCTACCACCATCCCTCTAGATAAAAGCATGGATTAATTAAGAACTCAAATTAACAAATACATATGTATAATGTACATATGTATAGAATTCTTGCGAAATATTCTTCTATATACATATATGTATATACAAGAATGTCTAATAATTTATAAATAAATTCCCATAACATACACTTATCCGTATATACATACATTATTCTAAATTATGTGAGTTAAATTTTGCTTGGTATACTTGTATGTACAATTTGGTACGATTTAAGTCGTTTCAAGTTGAATCGCAATTTTAAGGAATTTAACCCGGTCATAAATCGAGGTATTCCTGTATATATATATATATATATATATATATATATATATGTATAATAAAATAAACTAAAACGTTTTATTCGCTGACTGAAAATGATTGAATATTACAAGAAATTTCAATTACAGACAAAGTTTATTTAAGATATTTATTGGTTAAAATTAAGGACAAATTTAAAAAAAATGATTTTTTTTTTATATATATATATATAATTATAAATTTTAAACAAAGAATGTAAGTTACGTTTAAATCTAAGGTTAAAATCAATTTAATCCCAATAGATTCCAAGTAAAAAGTTCTTTACTGACATAAAATTTCAAGTTTTTTAAATCTATCTTTTATTACTTTGAAAAGATTTTTTGATTTTAAATTGGCACATTTCTAATAAAGAAGACAAAAGTGTAAAAGATTGTAAAGTAAGATAAAAAACCGAAATTTTAAATTCTCAATAACGTTTATAAACAATAGAGCTATGATTTATTGTTGTGAATATAATAAAATGAAATATGTACTTACAATACATGTCGATAATGACTCGTTTCGAGATCGGTGGTCGAAGAACCGTGTTCGCTGCTTCGCAAGTGTAAGCTGCAAGCACGTCACGGCGTGTCACGCGCGCGATTCTCAGCACATTGCGTGTAACATGTCTTTCTTCGAGCAATTCGTCGGCATCGTCGACAAGTTCATCGCCACGCCACCAGGAAATGCGAGCCAAAGGTTTGCCTGCACAAAAACGAAATATATACACCGTTATTATCGGTTTCGTCGATATGGGACACGTATTGTTGCAAGGCTTCCGCCAGTCGACGCTATCGCGCGCTGTTCGTTAATATTAAAATGTTCGAAATAGAGATTTATTTATGTTGCGGAATTTTCTGTGTTGGAAATGAACATAAATGTTTCATGATATACGAATGAAATATGTGTTACACAAATTGTTCTGAATATTGTGTATGATGTTATTTTTTTATGTAAACCTATGTCAGTCAAACTGTGTTGAATGTTTAATAAATACTAATATAACTATTCATAACTAATTAAGACTTCAAGGCATACAATTATTAAATATGAATTTTAAACACTTAATTTTTACTATTTATCTGTCTAATATATATATATATATATATATATATATATATATATATATATAATACAATGAATTTAAATACTCAGATAAAAATATCAGATACTCAGAATATTCAGAAAAAAGTATGTAAAAATGTACATCATTTTATTTTTCTAAATGTTTTAACTTTAAATAATAATACTAACAATCTAGACGTTCATTACGGATTGAAAATAAATAAATATAAGACCAGTAATAAAAATAAAAACATTCATATTTACTTTCATTATATACTAAACTTATAAAAATATATTTAACTATATATTTCAGAATTACATTTTGTAATTATTTATAAATATTGAATGTATTATTATATCTTTTAATTGTAATAATCTTGCGTTGGGGCACTTATGCTCACAACTTATAAACTAGTTGTAAATGTTTGTAGCCAAAGGATTATTCAGCACTTTCATTGAAATCATTTACGCTGTTACATAATAAACATCCTTTTTATTATATAAAATAATATATATATATATATATATATATATATATATATATATATATATATATATATATAGGAGTAAGAGATTAAATAGTTTAATTCAAATCATACATTGATATAAAATTATAATCATTATACTCGTAAGTCCATGCAATTAATAATATAGTATATATTTTATTAAAAAAATGTTATCTTGATAGTTAAAAAAAAAAACAAATACAATTAACAGTATATTATATCATTTAAAGAGTATTGTTTAGCTAAATTTTCGAAAATGTAAATAAACTTTATTAATAGCTATTAATGTAAGAAGAAAACTTTACAAAAAAATCGGAGACTAAAATATAATTGTAATATTAATTTTTGTTACTCTGAATATATAAAGTTTTTTAAGATATGATAAATTGTCTTTCTTTTTATGTAAGTATTAAATTTTATGTAACCCATTGAGCATTCTGTTTCTCCTCGCTTATACAAATTCCTCTCAAATAATAAAAGATTTCTGTTGAAAAATCTCGAAAAAAAGGACTACTTTAAAAATATTTATTTTGTATGAATATGTTTTATATCTTTCGTTTACTTTACTTTATCTCCTAACTTTGAAAAATCATCTGATAGAGATGTGAGAATTCATAAGGAAATAATCAAATTGTTCAACAGAAAATTTGAACCGAGTATTTCATATCATAAAAATGCAACAGAAAATAAATATTCATATCAAATAAGTTTCAAATAAACTAGTCAAAAATGTCTAGTGTTTTTTTCAAATAATAGAATACTTCTAAAATATAATAAATATGAAATATCTTTAAACATTAGTATCATATTCAATGAAATGTTAATAAAAATATCTTTCTTAAAATATTTTTTTCAAATAATATTGTATATGTATTGTATGAGTAATTTTAGTATTTCAAATAGATATTAATTAAATATTTGTATTAATGAATGATATATTAAAGCATATTGATATTTTTATATTTAATGTCAGGGTATTTTTTTTTTGATATATATATATATATATATACATATATATATATATATATATATATATATATATATATATATATATATACATTACTGACCCTATGAATATTGTACAAACAAATTTTCTACTGTTGAATGAAATTAATGAACAAAACAGACAAGTAAATTCATACTATAATTTGAATTATACCAAAAGTTGTTCGGGACTTAAAATTTGATAACAGAATAACAGACTGAATTCATAATCCGGATTAATTTAATTGAAATTATTGTCTTCTTACCTTTGTTATTAGTAGAGAAATAAATCTGAATCATATATACATATATATATATATATATATATAAATGTTAAAATTATAATTTTTAAATATAACTTTAAAAACCCAGTAGTCATCGTACATGGAATATATAATAAATTTTATCGTGAAAAAATTTAATTGTTTCTGAAGAGATTTAAAATATATTAATATATATATAAATATACATATATATATATATATATATATATATATATATATATATATATGTATATATATATATATATATATATATATATATATCAAACATATTTACAGGAAAATACTAATAAAAAATTTCTAATTATAGAAGAAATGTGGTGAAGAAAATAAATTGAAAAAATCGATACTTTAATCTGTATGTTTTATACGTTTGTATAATTATATATGTATGTATGTATATATATACATATATATATATATATATATATATATATATATATATATATATAGATAAAATAAATCAAAGACCCTCAAACATCTAAAGTAATGAAATAAAAACTACATAAAATGTTCATCCACAAACATTAAATTAAAATCTCATTTGGCAATAAAATCTTATTAAAAAACCAAAAAAAATAAAATTAATTTTATTAAAGAGAAAGATTAATTAATTCGTAAATAATTTGCTAAATTGTTAAGTTGTTTTTCAAATAACATAACTATTAGGAAATATGAAAATAATTGATATTTTAACATTAAAAAATATACAGCAGTTACTACCAATAAAAGTATTTATATAAAATGAGTTCTGGATATTTTCAATTATGTTTTACGTACTAAAAATACTTCAATGTTTTATTTTTATTTTGAAATGAATAATTAAGACTTCCATCTTTTGCTCTGTTGAATGTAGTTCCTTTTTATATTCAAAGTTAACTATCCATCACTAATGAATAGAAGTACATGATAATATATTCCTAAATCATAGTCAATTCATAATATATGAATTTCTTTAAATATATATCATAAGTTTTTAACAGTCTTAAATCCATACAGATTTTCAATTGAAGTACAATATTTAAACAAACATTACAATTATTTATATGGATATAAAACGTTTGAAAATATTATTTACATACATACATATATATATATATATATATATATATATATATTATATATATATATATATATATATGTATATATATATATATATATATATATATATATATATATATATATAGTGAGGGAGAGGGAAAAAGATGAGTATTATATAATTAAAAAACTCATAAAGGTTCATTTATAATTATTTTTTTATCATTTATGATTATTTTTCGTAATCAACAACACTTATTATTACTCGTTACGATTAAAATACGAAGCCGTAAATTACCGCTTTTATTATTATTTTTTTGGTAATTGAATATAATGAAGAATTAAGGCACTCAAGATAATGTTGAAGATCCAATTACCTCTAATTGATTATATCAATTTTTAATAATTATACTGAAATTCTGTGATGTATTTTTTACAGTCATTCATCATTATTGATTTAACGTCTCGCTAATTATATTAATTATCTGAATTTTTTATGAACACCGACTCCTTTTAATTACTTTACGTTTTAAATTGGTATTTTTTCCTTTATATTCAATTTGAAATCGCGCTTATATTTTCTTTGAGTGTGTGATCATATAACTTGTAATTTATTTAATTGTATTATTTGAATCTGTGTTGTTATTTCTGCTTGTTTCAGTACACAGACTTCATTTTTCAAATACATATAATTATATATATATATATATATATATATATATATATATATATATATATATGTATTATAAACTTTATCTTTAACGATTGAGAAATAAATTTTCAATTTGTTCAATTTAGACAATTCGGTGCTTTAATTTTCTATAAATTATCGAAATATTTTTTATTACATTTGCTGATTTATTTCTGTGAGATATTGTATTTCTTAATTCTTAAAAAGTTAATAAATTTTCCTCGATTATATACTCTTCGTGCAATATTATTTATTTATAATTTAATCTTTATTAAGTTATTTTCAGTTACTCTTTTGTACTGTATATCCATTTTATTATTTTTTGTGTTTCTTTTTACTATTAATAACATATATTTCCATGTCCTTGTACGCTGTCTAAAGTTACTAAATTAATTTTTAAATGAATTAAAAGTGATTGAATGGAACCAAATCGAAGTTTTATAAATATTTTTAAGTGAAATCGTCTTTTTCTATCGTGAAAAAAGACTGAAAAATTTTATCTTATATATATATATATATATACATATATATATATATATATTCACACACACACATATATATATATATATATATATATATATATATATATATATATATATATATATATATATATACATTTTATCATATATATGTGCAGTTTCAAAATACAATTTTGATTAATGTATCTAATTTTTTTAGTTTTTGTGACAATATTTTGGGAATAATCTAAGTAGTAATACACATACTTTTACATTAAAAAAATCATTTAAGTATAAAAAACGAATGGGAAAAAATTAAATAATATAAAAATACAGATTCTCATAAATAAAAATATAAAAGATTTAATTAAGAAATACCAGTAGTGATTTAATTGTTAATATGTAATAAATTAATGCAGATATTTTTCATGTTTTCTTAATCAGTCATCAAATATATTATTTAAAGTAACTTTTGTCAGTAAGAGTTCTAAATTTATGTAGAATTATATATATATATATATATATATATATATATATATATATATAGAATTATAATAAAACAAAGTGTATATTGAAAGAACTACATATAAATTTAACAGTTTATATATAAGTATATATATTCCTTGACGTCAAGTGAAAAAGATATAGACGATAAACGTAGATTTGCAGAGATGAGAAATGTTGTTTTAGGTACGTCATTCCCAGGTGTTCGTGACAATGACAGCCGGCTGAGCAGCAGGTTGTTTTAGTCAAGCGTTCCGGTGGCGCAGACGGAAGCGCCATCGTTTCTTCTCAGTCTTCTCAAACTCCCAGTCGACCACGTCACGTGCATTACGCCGTTGCTACTGCTATTCTTACAAACGCCATCTACGTCCTACCAACTCGAACCGGCGTCATCGCCATACCACAATGTATACGTCGTTTGACAATAGTGTCACTCTGTAGATTATATTGCAGTATGGAAATGCTTATTAAACGAGTTTGCAATTCATACTGTACGGGAATCCTATGTTGTTTAATTCAAATATAGATGCTATTTATCAAAATGCACTAGTTATTCACATCCATATTCTAGCAAGTAAAGTAATATAAGGTGATAATTTTCAAAAAACAAATATCAAAGACAATGTACGTATTATATTGTAGCTATATTAATATATATATATATATATATATATATATATATATATATATATAATGTGTGTGTGAATGTGTGTGTCAATGTGTAAACTGCATAAAAATTAAACAGGATATTACAGGTCTCTTACTCCCTCACACACACACACATACACACACGCACATATATATATATATATACATATTTTTTATCCCCGGTTTTTTGAAAATTTTTCCCGGAAAAACTCGCATGGACAATAATAAAAATTTCCAAAACACAACACACCACTCACAATTCTTTAAAGCGGATAACTACCGGCAACGGTATCCCGGTTTTTTGAAAAATTTTCCTGGAACCCAAGTATGAGACAATAATAAAAATCACATAAACACCACACACAACCCACACACCACACATGCGGATCAATACCGAAAAGGTAAGGGCACCGCACTAATGTCAAGAACATAAGGCCAAACCCGGCCCTGTACAATATTTAAGAGCAATAAAATACATTTTTATTTTTATTATTTTATTATGGCAACGGTAAGGACGCCGCATCAAACACATGAAACAAACCGGCCACACACAGGCCCTGTACGATATTTATTATCAATAAAATTTATTTTTATTTTATTTATTTACATATATATATATATATATATATATATATATATAATTTTATACAATAAAAGGTAATTTTTTTATCTAAAAACGTAAATCAGCTCACTGAAAGTGCTGAACAATCTTTGGACTCCAAACATATACAACTAGTTTATAAGTTGAACCTAAGTGTCCAAACGCAAATTTAGTACAGTTTAGAATTACAATAAAAGAAAAATATTTATAAATAATTAAAGAATGTAATTCTGAAATTAACAATTGAATATATTTTTGTAAGTTTAGTATATAATGAAATTATATATTAATGTTTTTATTTTTATTACTGATTTAATATTTATTTATTAGTAATCCGTAATGAACATCTAGACTGTTTATGTTATTATTGAAGGTTAAGACACTTAAAAAATGAAATACTGAATTCTGATTTATATACTTTTATCTGAATATTCTGCATTAAAATTCATTGTTATAACAGTATAACGGAAACCTATGTGAGTTCTGAATCGATATTTGTAATTAAAGACTATCGCTGGCGAACCGTTTAGGAAGTAAGAGTAACAAATTGAATGTTCGAAAAGGAAGAGCAATATTTTCTTGTCAACGTCAAAAATCGATTTTGTGATTTTGATAAACATGTACGGTTTAAATGATATACGAGCCTCGCTACTGTCGAATAGATATACATACGGATAGCATAAAGCACACACAGCGGAGTGCGTTACCACCATCGACCAACGTTCCTACTAGTAAAATATGAACACCCAATAGGATTAATGTTCTGTGTTTTTGTTGGCACGTTGGTATCCGTCAAGGGATTTGTTTTAAATAAACTCTCGCCGAATTGAAGTGGCCGTGCTCAAGGTGATATCGATATGTTTTAGTTACGTTTTACAAGGGTTTGGTTTTAAGACTTTTTTGTGCATCTTCACATACATTCATATAACTAACTTCCATGTTTTTGTTATGGAAGACAAAAAGAACCTCAATTGTATAGACAAGAAATGGTATTGTTGAAACGGATTATAACAGGCAGTTTACTTTTTCCCTTGTGGTGCACTTTATGACGATGGATTGTTTGACGGAATAAATTATATTTCTAGAACAAATGTTTGTACGTATGTATACAAAAGAAAATTGTAAGGGGGTAGAGTGTATTTGTGTGTTCACACATACGTACATTTCTTTCCATCCATAAAAACAAATATTTATTCATATATATACATATACATACTTACATATATATATATATATATATATATATATATATATATATATACATACATATATTCATACATTCATACATACATACATACATACATAACCAGGTCACTTACATTCATATGTATCGTAGGTGATTATTCGCTAACGTCAAATAAAATTTACACTGTTTAATTTTTTGCAACGTTTTGTTACTGGTTTTGTGACAAGTTATAATAACTTGTCGATATATATATATATATATATATATATATATATATATATATATATATATATATATATATATATATAGACATAAAGGTTTACATTTTTTTATCAAAGTCTATCAATTAGTTAATTTTTTGAGCATAAAAGTGTTAAACATTAAATATTTTTTTCCTTTTTATTTGCAATGTTGTTTCATAATCTTGTCATTAAAAAAATGAGGTATTTATAATTGACAGATCGATTATTTTGTAAAATTGCACAAATTTTCAATAAAATGTTATAAAAATAATTTAATGTCTCATATAAATTAATAATGTTTAACAAGTGTTTAATGTAATTAATATAGGTACGAATTATCACTACGAACTAATTAATTAGGCTTATATCGTGGAACAAACTAGATAATCAATCATGAAAAGGAGGCATATGGATAATAAAACATAAATAATAATCTTTGTTATTTAATATACTCTGTTTTTAAACAGTATAAATCCTATTATTTATGAAAAAAACTAAGAAAACAGTCGGAGGTTAGAAACAACATCTATGCATTAAAGAATTCAATAGAAATCTTTATTATCCTACACTTAAGACTTTTAGTAAGAATAAATACTTCTGATCAGTGACGTACGTAAGTTTAGTTTGTAGATACGATTTAGTTTTTATTATTATATGTGTACACCGTAAATAATTAAAAAAAACGTTTTAATTATGCAAATAATTTCTAGTATATCTTTTTAAAGTTAATATTAAATAACAAGAACAATTATATATATATATACATATACATATATATATATATATATATATATATATATATATATATATGTATATATATATATATATATATGTATACTTTTTTGAAAATATATAGTATATTTATAGATATTAGTTTCTGTAAGTATTCAAAAAAATCTGCTTTGGTCTTTAAAATAAAAACTGATTGTTTTCAATCTCGATATATAGATTTTTATATTTAAACCCATTAACATTTTACATTAGTTATTTTTTTTGCAAAATATATTTTAATTGCTACAATAAACTGTCAAATATTTTTTTTTAAATTTTCGATGGTAAAATACCTTATTTATGTACAGTTTTGCGGAAAAAATGACATATTTACTAGGAAACTTGTATGAGGAGTACATTTGTAATAACAAAAATGTATATCAATAAAAATAATTTTCGAAATATCGTTTAACTTCAGAGTTTTTTTATTGAAATTATGTTTTACTATATTGTAAATAAAATTATTTAAATCTATCTGACAATTCCTTGAAGTTTTAAATTTAAAAATAAAATTGTCAATATTTCTATAAAATGTTAGAAAATCATTGTTTTTGAAGACAATTGGTGACGACGGATGCTAAATTTCAACAAATTTTATATACTGTACTACATTCTCAGTAGTATTATCTAACTTGGAAATAACCTGTTTAATATTTCACATATTATTTAACAAAATAGTCAAAATATACTAGCTACGAACACCAATTGTAAATTATTTGAATATTGATATAAATATTTGTTAAATTAAACGTGATTAATAATAGATAATTATTGTACGAGACTATACGAACTTGAAAATATCACAAAGTTTTTACTGAACAATAAAAAAAAATTAATTAAAAATGTATAATTCTATTTGAAGAATGAAAAGGCATGCAAGGAAAATCATTAAAAATTCATTGAAAGTACCTGACTATATGTATTCATAAGTAAATATACAATTATGAAATCGTATATCGATCTAAAATGAAATATTGAATCGAGTTGGTAACTTAACTCATTAATATCATTAAACGTTTTATCTCAAATATTGTTATTGAATAATGGAAATATTCCATAATAGATATAATGACAAATGTTTCTTGTATCCTACTGTTTTATTTGTGTTAGTAATATTGAATTAGAATAATCATAAATACATAAAAATAAAAAGTGAAAAAATACATTTCTTAGAATTTATTTTTTGATTTTATAAACCTCCTTTAATCATATAAAATTTTATTCCAGACCTTAATTTAGAATTTATTTTCTTCTTTCAATAATTTTGTAACCAGCTTTTTATAGAAGAAATGTTCTTCAAATTAATTTCATATTTTTAATTTTTCTGTTTGTTTAAAAATAGAACTAAATTTTACATATGTTCCAAGAAAAAAATGCAAATACTATGAATATTTCAAAGTTTAGGAAAATAAAACCATATTATTTATATTTTTACTCAGAATATATTATTCGAACACAACGTACTTTTTAATCAAAATGACAAAATATTCGAGAAAAAAAATTAATGAAAACGTATAAATGGAATTAGAGTATTTATGATAAATATATATTTGAATGAGAGAAATCTTTAATGGAAAAAGAGAACAAGTGTTGAAGTAGTGTTCAAAAATTATCTCTTTTGTAAGCTTTAATGAATTAATATCTGTAAATGTGCATTGATCGTCGTTATTGAAACGTATTCAGTTTTTTTGTTTTCATACATTCACAGAACACGCTCCATTCAATAATTGTGATAATTGCATCATAAAGTTTGTTCTAATACATGATATTTTTTTTCTATGAAATTAGCACGAAACAATATTAGCACGTAGCGATTGCAGATTTTTTTTAATATTTTTAATTGCGTTGTATGAAGAGACCTTTTTTCTATTGAATTTGTCCCATGTTATAATGAAAGAATTATAGTTTCAAGCATTCTATTCGCTTACATTTCGATAGCAAACAAATTCAAATTAATTTTATCATTTTTTGTGATATCTATTACAAATGTAATTATAAAATCATGTTAGTTTATTTTTTATATGAAAACTTTAATTAAGATTTTTAAAATACATATTATGAACAGTTGGGATAAGGAAATTAAAAAATTATTGGAAAGCAGTGTAAAAGAGAGGCATTAGATCATACAAAATGGAAAATCATAGAAAAGTCCTTTATCCAGCTGTGGATTTATCAGGCTGCTGTTGCTGATATCTATCTGTTTATCTATCTATCTATATATATATATATATATATATATATATATATATATGTATATATATATATATATATGTATATATATATAAAGAAACCTTTGTTGACTCATCAACATGCCAACAACACATGACGATAATAATTTAACTTTTTTGTATAATATTGTCAATTTGTAGTCAAACACTAAAATTTAAATAAAAGTGATTTAAAAACAATTAAAATTTAGTTATTATGTTCTCAATTAAATAAACTCATGCATGAAGAAATATACATAAATATATTTTTTGTTACTTTCTTTTTATAAATAAATTTTTTAATATTAAATCTTTTCAAATCAAATGAAATACAAGACAAAAAATATTCTAACTTTGCATGATATAAACGATTATTTAGGCAATATGAACTGAATTAATTAAAACATTATATGAAAAATGTGTAGGTCATAAATTTAATGTATGGTCATAATTCCTGTAGGAACTTACCTCCATAAGCAATACATGTTATGTTAGCACTCGCACCTTCTGGTAGAGGTTGTGACATTTCACCTCGTAAAGGCCGGCCAGACCAGTCGATAATGACCAATTCGCGAATAGGTTCTGAAAAGAAAATAAATATTTGTTAATTATATATACATATATAATACAATATATTAAAATGTGTTAAATTCATCATTGTTTTATAATTAAAACATTTTTAATGAGTGAATTTATGTAAAAAGTAATAACTATCACACATACAAATTATTTTTCTTACTTAAATACGATTTAAGAAATATATTAAATAATAAATAGTGTTTTTATAGTAATGTGTGTATATATAGTAATTATTAATTTTATTAATTTATTTCTAGTACAGGAGTTTATAATCATTTTCTTTACACAAAAACAGATAATATAAAATAAACATTAACACATTTTCAACAAATACCTTCTGTAGGATAAATGTAAATTAATAAAATAAGTCATTATTATCATGAAAAATAACAATTATCACAATATATATTAAGAAAATATTTAATATTGTTGTAGTTTTCATTTATATTCCTATATAGAATAATTAGAAATGGAAAAAAAATGATATCGTGCGGAGACAAACGGATATGAATTATTTAAAATTTTTTTTCTTATAAAATGAATTTCTTTTTTAGAAAAAGAGGTTTTTGTTAATATAAATATTTCTTAAATTCGATAAAAACTGAGCCATATATGCTTACTTTCAAATAAAGCGAATAATAACAAATGTACAGAGAAGTACAAAATGAAGAAGAAAACATTTAATTTGAAAATCGTGTTACGTTTCAGACACATCAAATAAAACAATAAGGCTGCGTACTGATCTTAAATGAAAAGCACTGATATAATTGAAGCATTTGGAAAAAGAAACAAGTGCACAGGTGTACTTGTTTTCTTTTTGAGCCAGTACGAGTGGCTTAGCAATTAATGACGATATAAAGAAGTATATTCAGAGATTTTCGAAGAAGATATTCTGAGAACTCTTCTAAGAAATGATTTAAAATAACATTTTTGATGTTTAAAAATTATCTGTAAAGATTATAATAATGTTGTATAGATTTTTTTTTAATATTTAAAATATAAACAAAGATTTTTTTAAATATTTTTGTTATTGTTTGATGTACGATGTATCGTTTAAAAAATGTCATTTTTAATTATATTTGGGGAAAAAATAATTAAGATATTTTAGACATTAAAACAAATTTAATAATTTTAATATTTTTTATGTACTTTAATAGCGAATACTCAATTTAATGACATATTTGAATATTAAATATATTTATTACTAGCAAAATTCTATTTCACTGTCTTATTGTTCCATATTCCTGTTTTGATTGAAAAAATTGACATATTAATCGATTTTGATATCATTTAATTTTTAAAATATATGGGTAAAAAATGTACGAATTTCTGAATAGTGTTTATTTTCTCTTCAATAGTTTCAATTTTCTAAATATTATGTATCTCCTTGTAATGTATGAATCAATACTAGTGTTGATGTAAGTTGAGTAGCACGAATTCCCTCAGTTGACTGTTACCAAAGAAACGTAACTTCAGAGAAAACTTCATGTATATATAATAAACACATCTTTATAACAGATATTTTTATACAACTGTGTTCAGTAAACAATCAAAATATTCAAAAAACATATTTCTCTCTTAAATATGTACAGACAGTAAAAGTATTTATTACACTCACCCACATGTACGTATGCGTGGATAAAGTCATTAATCTATGATCAAATCGTATATTTTCAGTTAAAAAAAACAATACCGTTGTTTATATCACGTTATTTTGATAAAAATAAATAAAATTAATTGAGTCATATAAATGTACTTCGTTATTCAAAAATAACTGCAAATTAATTATTTGAGATAAAAACCCAGAGGATCAAAACGTATTATTTGGGTATGTTTAAGGAATAAAATAATTCTTAGACTAGGTTTTTGAAAATAAATTAAAAAAGACAGTAATAATTGTACAAGAATACTCTAAATAGTAGTCATTGAAAAATATGCATTGTAGGGAATAATAGTTTCTATAAGAAAATAGTCCAGACATATTTTTTTTAATTTAATCTACTTATAAATAAATTATTACTTTCTAAAAAAAATGAAAAAAAAAACTTTTTATATCATGTTATTATTGAATTTACATACTTTAGTATCGTACTACTTGGAAATACAGTTTTTCAATTCAATATAGTTTCTTATTTTCCACTTGAAATTGTATAATTGATTAACAAAATAAATGTTACTATATATATATATATATATATATATATATATATATAGTGTGTGGGAGTGAGAAAGCGACAAAGACAGAGAGTACGCAAATTTTCTGAAAAATATAAATTAACGCAACAGAACATCAGTAATTAGAGCACATCATCATGTTGGTATCGTTCAATTAGTTTATCAGTTTGCATGCTCATAAAGCAGGCGTACTTCATTTAATGAATACATAATGAGATGGAGATATGAAATTCTTAAAATGCATTCTGAATTTAGATTAATAAAGTGCATCGTGGTATTAAATATTAATATATTATTTGATGTTGGATCATTTTATGATTTATATATATATATATAAACAATTGTAAATAG
This sequence comes from Acanthacorydalis orientalis, assembly GCA_034766995.1. Lineage (NCBI taxonomy): Eukaryota > Metazoa > Arthropoda > Insecta > Megaloptera > Corydalidae > Acanthacorydalis > Acanthacorydalis orientalis. Next base: position 15,748,654 of record CM068318.1, on the reverse strand, counting down.
ACTTGTAGAGACCTTTAATTAAGAGATAAAAATAATGATTATAATAACAATTGAATTCTCAAACAAAAACCGATTAGGTGATTCAACTTTTCCTTTACTGTACAGAACTGAATTTAGTATTATTTTTCTTGACATTTTTACCTAATTATGGATATAAGTTATCTCGGTTAAATCATTATAACACCTAGAAGAATACTAATTAATTATTGTATTTTAGCGACTCAGAACAACCATCTCATTTTCTGATATTTATAAATATCAAAAATATGCTATTTTTACATATTAATCGTTATTCTAAGAAAGTTTCAAGAATTCTAAAAATGAATGTCTGTGTTTCAAATAAAATTACTTAATTTCCTAAAATAATACATGAAGATATATAAGATTTTGTTTGTTTAATTAAGAATATTATAGTGAATAAATCGAAAAAATATTACAGCAATTAATGAAATTACTAAACATTTTACAAAAAAAGGCAGAAAAAATATTATTTTACACATATATCTTTTATTTTTTAATCAACATTAAAATACTTAAGTAATTAATTAATGATGTTAATAACATCTTTAAACATACAACCACATTTAATATATTTTCATATTTAAATAAATGAAAATATATATTAAAAATGATAGGTAGAATAAAAAAACATGAAAATACTATAATTATTAAAATTATGTATTTTAGAGAAAAATATTATTTGTCATCTGAAATTGATCTCAATACATCATAACTTAAATACTTATGTATTTACAAAATGACATTTTCATATATATGCACATATGTGTATTTATGTAAAGAACAATAAATCATCCAGAAAAGAACATATAATGTATCAAAAAATAATTCAAGTTTAGATAAAATTTATGGCTATTATTTCTTCATAAAAACAATTTATAAATTTCCTAACAAAAGCCTACATTTTGGAGATTTATACTTGGTCAATAAAACTGCAATACATTTAGTATTGTTTTGTGTGTGTGAATTTATGCATATGTATATATTTATATACATATATACATATATATATATATATATATATATATATATATAAATGATTTCGATAAAAGACAATGTGACTAGAAACAACAGAATGTAAGACAATAATATAAGAACAGTAACTAATAAATAATATAATGTGTACGTAAATCAACTACTAAATAGTATACATGTTTCGAAGAAAGCAGAGGTCATAAAAACGAATAATACTGTCAAGCACGCAAGTCTCGAAAATTCATTAAAAACAACTATTCGAAATATTAATCTCGTTTTGTTCGTTTGTACATATCTTGTCTTCAAGCGTGTCTCAATAAATCAAAAATATGTAGGGTTTGTATGTGGGTGATGTGTTTTTTATACGTGGTACGAATATCACCAGTGGTACGAATTTTTTTTTTCAACTTGTATGATTAGTTTATTCTGTTAATCAATTTTAGTTTTTATTTTTATGTATCGCTGGTAATTATTTTTATATTTATGATTTGAATCCACAGGGAAATAATATGATTTATTACAATTTCGCTTGACTAAAATTACAAAATAAATAAATCAAAATATGTACTAGATTTATATTCCAATAATAACATTTTATATTTGCAACTGAATTGTGTAAAACAGTTTTTTCATTAAAGTTTATATATCAGCTTTCCTATCTAATAAAAATTACATAATATAAGTTAAAAAGAATTATCCATTCTTGTTGATGTATTTTTCTAATATTTATTTGTTTAATATTTTCAATTTAATGTATTTTTTTTCAAATTTCTCGCCTAAACTTTCAGGAAAAAATAATAAATAATATAGTAATTTAAAATATGGAACGAAATTAAAATTATTGAAAATATAATAAATAGAATTAATCAATTAAAAAGTATTATTTGAGGAATAAAGAATAGAAGATTATTACTATTTATAATATGGTATATTAATATTAGTTTAAATAATATTTTTTTGCTAATTTACTATAAAGTGGTTTATGAGATCTTTACATACTTATAGTCATTTAATGTTAATTATACTTTTTAGTTAAATTAATAAATGCCTTTAAAGTTAGGGTTTCAGTTAATATATATATATATAAATACGATTAGCAACAAAACTTTCTGAACATTGTTTATAAAATTATCCTGATCGGTTTAAAATCTAGTTTAGAATTTTTTCATATTGAAAATTTTTACCTAATAGAAAAAATCTATTTTTAAATGAAGCAATTATTTATCAGTTGTAAGTATTAAGAATTTAAAAGTGCTCTAAGAAAAAATATCAACCAAACAACTCAAATAAGTACACCGAAAACAACATATAATTATAAAATATACTGAAATATTATCTGAGTAATATTTTACTGTTATTATTTTTAATAACTATTTTTTCCCAATTTAGAAATTATTAAGAAGATCTGAAATTGTTGATTTATGAAATTGATTTTGTACAATCCTTTCAATAAATGTACTTTATGGAGTTGAAAAAAGGACGATGATATTTCATAAATTTATTATCTTTCTGTTGTAGTTTACTGCTTTTAATGCTTTTCCAATAATTTCTTTTAACTCATAAAATTTCTATTAACTCATATATTGTAAGCTTAAAAATAAGTATTTTGGTCTATAATTTTAACGGATTATTTTGTTACATTTTTAGGTTATATTTTCTTCTTAACAACCTCATTTGTCTTTCTCATACATATATATATATATATATATATATATATATATATAAATTTAACTATTGTATATTTGTTTATTTGATGTGATATATAAATAAAATAAAGGCGACAACGTCATATAAATAAATTTATTGTGTACGAAAGAGAGAAATCTGCTAGTATTTGAAACGTAAAATCTGCCACTATTTGTTTTGTAAAGCTGGTTTCTGTTTATATATATTTGCTTTAATGTGGTTTTCTCTAAATAGCCTTTCAAGTTAATATATATATATATATATATATATATATATATATATATATATGTGTGTGTGTGTGTGTGTGTATGTGTGCACATGAGTGAGAAAATGTATATGTAAGAATTGTAAAATATAAGTGAATAAGGTTGAAATAATACACATTTTAGAATTAGGTAATTTGGAAATTTTTTTTCAAAAAATGCTATAAAAATCTTGACTAAATGTGGCATTTTCACAAATGAATTCATTTTTCATCCCATGAATCACATGAAATGTTTCGATCAAACATATTTTATAAATTACCAGGCGGTTCTGTTCCTCTACTCACTACGACCGCCGCTGCCCCCCACTCACTGATGTTCGCTCTCCTCTAACAAATAAGAGAAATTAACAAATTATACGCAAAAATAGTCTGTATAAAATGTAAGTTGTAAATTTGTTTATTGGAAAAATTTATAAAAATTAACAACAAAATACAGCATTAAAATGTGTAATAATTTTTTTACTCTAATACTTCAATGAATACAATATTGAATATGAATAAATGTTATCAGTTTTATATTGAAATCATATACACCTCTTTCGTTGTACACCGCGAGAGAGCTCAACCAATCAGATCAGAGACCACACGATAGACATCAATCAATCATTGATGATTAGGAATGGAAATGGTTAATGGGTTTATTGAGGAGTGTAGCGGGGAGAACAGCGTTGAGTGAATGTGGTCTACACGAAAATGGAAAAAAATATTTGATAAAAATTTTACCATAACATTATTTTTATATACAGAAAGATTATTAATTATTTTCAATTGTCGCTTATGTGCATTTCGATGTCAACGCTACTATTCAGAGCACCAATTTAATGATCGAAAATAATAAATATTAATTAATTGAGTATATTTGATCGAAAAATTTAGTATGATTTGTAGGTTGATTGGCTGATTGTTTATTGGGGTTTAGGATGCTAAGGTCATTAACGCTGGAATATAAATTATAATTAAAAAACACACCCCGTTTGCGCACTTGCGTTTGAATCACCTGTTAATTTGGAAGCTAAATTATGAGTGCCAAACGCTTATTATTTTAAAACAATATATATATCTCAGTGAGAGATAAAGAACACATATGAAGAAACTGGACTGGTAAGATACCTAATCAGGATTGAAAAAATAATTCATTTGTGAAAGTGAATTTATACAATGTCAGAACTAAATGTGGCATAATAATTTTAAATTCAAAACTTTATTGTTTATTTTATTATTTTGTCTTATTACTTGAACCCAGCACAGTGGTTATTATTATTTGTAAGGAACTATTTTAATGTATTATTAGAATTATTTTAATATACTTGTTAATTTATGAAAAAAAAATGTTTTTATTATGCACAAAATCACACATACATATATGTGTGAGTTCAAAAAAGTTGAAATTTATTATACATATAATAAATTTCAACTTTTTTATAAAATATTTTTTTTATATTTTATGTACAAAATTACTTTCCATAGAATAAATAATTAGTTTCTGATGTATACAACATATCATAAATATTTTGAATATTTTTAATTATAAAATATTTTGAAAACAAAACATAATATATACATAAAGAGGTTTTGTAATTAAAATTTTAAATACTATATTTTAATTACAAAACATCCTTTTGTATATATGTTTTGTTTTCAAAATATACTTGTTAATTATACATTATTTTACAGAAATGTTACGAAAATTAGTTTTATATACGAATATTTATTAAATCACACATTCACATACCTAATATATACTATTAATATATATATATATATATATATATATATATATATATATATATATATATATACATATAAATATAATACATTCACCTACAAACACACACACACATATATATATATATATATATATATATATATATATATATATATATATATATATATATGTATATACATATATACATATGTGTATATAAAGAGATAGAAATAAATAGAGAGAGAAACAAAATATTTACTATTTTTTGAAATAATTTCTTACTAATTTACTAATTTTTGTAACATACAAAATATATTTTAACGACTAAAACGTTTTTTTAGTCATTTTATGGAAATGATTCGTTTAATTTCATTTTAAGAGGACTTCTATTCGTAATTTCTCCACAAACTCTATCTCATACACGCACACATTTATATATATATATATATATATATATATATAATTCAGATTAAAATTTTATTCTACTCGTTTATTTATATAAACAAAAGTGAGCGGATGGTATTTTCATAATGAAATTGATATCAATATTTATTTTATGTTAAAATAAATTCTCGCTAAATATTTTTATTGTTATATCCTATATTACGGATTTAATGTAATATTTTTATTTTTGTTTAATCTATATAAAGCGGATATGTGCATTTATTACTGAAATTCAATCGATTCGATAAAATTTTACGCATATTTTTTTATAACATGATATTTTACAAAATGTGTATAACAAAAGTAAAATTATTCATGATCTCTGATGTTTTGTTTAAAAAGCTCAATACTCTACTGGTAATACTGACTGATATAAAATATAAAAAGTATCATTAATTGGTACTGAAAAATTGAAAGATTTTTTTTAAAAAAAAACTGAAAAATTCGTTTGATTCTCATACTAACAGAATTATTAACAATTTGTCAAATATAGAATTAATATTAAAAAGGGAAATAATATTGGATTTTTGAAATGAAAAACATTTTACAATTATTTAATATATTCTTCAATTATAAAATTAGCACTATTTGAAATAATTATAATAAAAATAAATTAATAATATTTTTAAATATACCGGTACGAAAAATCTGCTTTGATTTAAGTTGTATCATGAATTAAAAGGTTTAATATTCATATCTTTTTATCATCAATGAAATGAATAATTCATAACTAGTTTATAAATTCAGAACACTTTTACAAAAACAAGCATATCATATATTTTAGTATTTAGAATTAATTATTTATTAATGTTCTTTTTATAATTTCCATGCTTAATTATTATTTTATTTGAATTTTGTTTTAATTAATAAATAACGTGTTTTTTACACATTTTTTTATTAGCCTTATAGTCCGAAAAAATATTCTATGGTAATTCTATGGTAATTTCTATTATATATATAATATAGAATATAGAAAAAATAGTATATATTTTTAAGTCAATTAAATGTCAAAACTATATTCTGTTTTTTTTTTGAAATTATTGAAATTTATTTTTAAAATTAAAAATCGTTTTTTCGACTTTGTTTTCTAAAAGGAAGATATATAGCTGGCACTTAAATAATCAACGCGATAAAAATTAAACAGTAAATGGAGATTATAGTAAAACAACAAAAGCTTTGTAGGATTTTTTGAATGTAGGTAATAACAGATTCAATAAGTGATGTTATAAGAAGGGGGGAAAAAACAACTAACATAGATGTATGAAATCAATACGGTAGTCGTCGTGCAAAAGACATACAAAACTCGACGTTTATGGCACACCCTCATCACGTACACATTGCTCTGTATACGAAGTGAACAGTCGCCATGGGAGCGCCCGTTCACAAACGACCAGTTTCCTGCATTTCGGATTCGGCGGGCCATAAAGCCACGTCTGACGGAGCAGAGAGTCCGCAAAGCCGATATCGGTACGTAGTGAACTGGCTAGCAACGGATGAAGAAGCAGAACAAGTTGATGCTTGAAACACGATTCCGTTCGTACGTATCGTTAGTGCCATAGTTATGTGAAGAAATATGAGAAGATATTTTCACTGAATGGGTGATTTGAAAAACATTCACTTTGTAAACACGAATAGTTGAATATTCGATCACAATAATGGGATACAATAACATTTCAGATATAACTTTTAGACAATGCATGTACTCATACAAACACACACACACACATATATATATATATATATATATATACATAAATATATATATATATATATATATATATATATATGTGTGTGTGTGTGTGTGTGCGTGTGTGGACGATCCCAAATTGAACACCTCTTTCACACCTTATAATACAATTTTATATCCAAAATCAAAATTAAGAGAATTACATTTTTCGATTTAAAATTTCAAAAATGAAATTTGGGGAATCATCTTATTTTGGAATACTGTGTATTAAAACCTCGTGGACGGCTTGTATCTAGAAAGCTATGACTATGTATTTTATTTTTTTAAAAAAATTATTTAAAATGAATTATTCAATTAACTTATGTTATATATTAAGTTCCCTTTTTAAAATAAATAATTTAATTTGTATATAAGCACAATATTCTTCGTGTTATTTTAAAGGTTTTTTTTTGTATTGAGCGTATAAGACGACCCCCTATTTTTGAAGAATTTTTTAGGGTTTAAGGGTCGCCTTATACGCCGAGAAGTACGGCATGTTTGTAAATTGATAATTACTTCCGTTAAGACTATTATGTTGGATAATTATTTACTTCAAATAATACTATAATTAATTTTAAATTAATACCTTTTATGTTCTAACATTAACGAAAAATATGTAATGGAAATTTTGACTGAAAATAAAATAACGGAAACCCCTTTTTGTAAATAGCACAAATATATTATTACAAAAGAAAAAAACTAGAGATCTATAAATTAGAATACAGACTTGGAATTGCGACTAAATTCACTTTTATAACAATTTTTTCAATCATACGAATCACAAAACTTTTTTCTGTTAAAAAAGTTTTCAGTAATTGATTACTTCTGAATGCTGCTTATGGATATTATAATGGCTATGGCATCACCCTCAGAGCATTAAAGTGCAGAAAAATATTTTTCTTACTTTTTTTCTACGCGTTTTGATTTAGAATCGCTATCGAAATATACTTAAACGACAATAAAAAACAATCAATTATTGAAAATATATGTTCATAAAAAAACATGGTTTGTAAAATAAATGAAAAATTTATTAACCAAAAATTTATAAATATTAAATATCCAGAAAAAAATATTTATAACATATATGTTCATTTACTTCTTTTAAAACATTCCTTTAATATTTAAAAATAGTGACTTAGAATGTAAGATTCCTATTTATTTAATTTCGACTACGAACACAAATAACAGTTTGTAGACTGATTAATTATGATATAAACATATACTTAGCCTATTTTTCTACATAATCGCCATATTTATAAAGGCATTTATCTTAATAACAATAATAAATGGATGAATTCGTGGGAATTATAGAGTTTGACTGGAACTTAGAGCTTCACCAGTTGAAACAGAAGAGAAGTCCTTGGGGAAAGGGCTACGAAAAACATATTAAAATCTACAATATTCGTACAACAAATTAATTATGCATTGAGATTAAAATTGAGTGATATTTAAATGGGTAAAAACTTTAAATAATATAAATTGGTTTTGAAAGATCACCTCTTAAAGAGATAAATGCTTGTAACAACAAATGAAATTTTAAAATACTGTTTTATGACCGAAATTATTAATTTCTTAGAAATACTGATCTACAATGGGATTTTAATTTAATTATTTATCATAAATGAGTTTGTTGTTATACTGATTTTTATATTTTACATCACAACGTAAACAACTCAATATGTTTTAGTTGTGTACTAATCGAAACACGATGTTATTAAATATAAACTAGTTCTGCAAATCAACTTTGAAACATTTAAAATTCTGATAAGTTAAAAAAGATATTTTTGTTTTCATTTAAGATTAATCATGTTTTTATATTAATTTATCTTTTTTATTATATATTTTTATTTATGAATATTGATGAACAATGTCAATATTTAATTAATAACTTTGAAAATGTAATTAAATTATATGACTTTTTTGAAAAACTCAGTGTTTGAAATGTGTTTTAAAAGTAAACAGGAATTTTGATACAAAACAAACAAAGAATATTTTAAAAAAAAAAAGAGTGAAACTCTAGCTCAGAACCCTAAAAAGTTTTTTTTTACTAATTTTCATTCATAATATGAAAAAAATACTGCATAATCCATCAAAATCACTTTTAATAAACAAATAAAATTGAATATATTTTCCATTTCACTTTTTGTAATTACGAATTTATAGGTTTCTACACAGAAGTTACTTTATAAAAAAAATTGTCTCTTATTTTATTAAGAAGATATTTTTTTAAAGAAAATATTCAATATATATTTTTGGATGTTTACAAGCAGTCACTTTAAGATAAGGAGATATTTTTTCCAGAAAAATAGAAATGGCCTTAACTTTAGCTTGAAAGAAAAGATGTTGAAATCTATTTTTAATTAATAAAATGTTGACAGATTAAAATCATGGATCTAAATATAGCAATATGAATTCATAATTTCTTTCAGTTTGATTCTAAATGATTTCAAATATTAAAAAGATATGTTTTATAATTTTACTATCATTTATTATTTTCAATGTGAATATTTATTCCACAACATAAGTATAAATATTAAATTTATTCTCTAAATTAATAAAAAAAACGAGTTTTCAAAATAATATTGGATAAAAGATGAAATTAAAAATTTTCCATCGATAAAAACTATTTGTGATTGAAATTTATTGAAAATTAGATTTGTTCAATGTTACATTAATGGATAATTAACTGCGATTTTACGAACTGAAAAATGTTTCATCTATGATTCAATTTCATTCTGTTATCGGTCGGTACGTAAAGTTTCTAGTAATGATGTTAGGTCACGAATTTAGTGCTCTAAATTTAATCTGTACAAACAATGTTTCATACAGTTTTTGCAAAAGTAAATTATTTTTTAATGATGTACAAATATAGTTACATGTCACTATTTTTGCTAGTTACTAATAATGATGAATAAATACTATTGACATTTGACTCGTTGAAAAGCATAGTAGCGTGTCAATTTTTATATAAACTGGAAACAAAGGGTTTCAATTAATACGCCAGTTGGAAATTCAACAAACTGTACATAATAGACCTAAATGTTTGTGAAATCTATAATACTTCATCATACTACTGTATATTGTAAAGTTTGTTGGATTTGTAGAAACTGAACCAATAAATTATCTATTTCAATTTATATTAAATATAATATTTTGATATTGGTACGGGAAATTCGCAGACTTATTTGAGATATAAATGTCATTTAAGTTTTTCGAATTCTTTAAAAATAAATATGTTAAGTTTATTCTATAATTTACAAAATATATTAAACAGTTTTTCAAAAATATATTATTTAAATCGATTTCAAATACCAATAATATCTTTATTCAACAATAATAATCGTGATAGAAAAGTATTAACGAGAAATAAATATCTATATTTTTAATTATGTAAACAATTATATCTTAATTATTAAAAATATTTCCGAATTATTAATATTTTTGTGTACAATATTTAGGAAGAATGTTTGTAATTGTGAACATTATAACATAATATTAGATATAGCTTAGATACAGAATAGAGTAGAACGCTATCAAATAAAAGAAGTTATAGTAATGTACAAAACTAATTTATTAAGGAAAAACTAATGTACTAAACTAATTTATGAAGGAAACACTAATGTACAAAACTAATTTTTGTAGCAATATTTACAACTATTAGTTTCTATATTATAAGAAAATTTAATAATCTGTATTTTTTTAAATAACATATTTTAAGTTTAGAATTACTATGTTTTATTTATGAAGATATATTCAAAAATGATTTATCTAAATCACAATATAATAACAAAAAGAAATTTAGGTATAAGTGGATTTAAATATACACAACGGTATATTTTTACTAATTATATAAAGACTGATAATGAACTAGATCTTAATATTTATTATGAGTATTTAAAATTAATTTTCTTATATTACCATCTGAATTGAGTGTCTACATGTTAATATTATATTATTGAATGCGGATACGATTAAAAATATAAAATATCGAAAGAGATTTATTATTTAATTTATAAACAAAAATGAATGAATATATTCACCTTGCCATTTTTTTCAAATAAACTAGTTTTTGGTTATTTTCTAAATATTTTAGTATTAAAGGACGAAAATTTTATACTTAATAAGAATAAAAATCTTAATCGAATTGTTATTGATGAAATATAAAGTTTGAAATATTGTCATGACTTTTCAAGAAGATAATCATTTTTTTCTAAGAAAATTAAGAAATAGTTATAAAATTATTAAATTATATTAAACAATGTGGTTAATTATTGTATAAAGTAAGACTTTGTATATAATGTTTTTATTAAATCATCAAGATTGGTTAACATAAACTGTGAGGTAGAACTTTACATTTAAGTTAATTATTGGTTCCATCATCTTCAGTTAGTAGCATGTGACTGTGTCGTGTGCTAATAGAATTATCTCAGTATAAGATAGTCACATATGCTATTTATTGAATACGATAAAAACAGTTACCTTCTTAAATATAAGTTTTACCTATAGGAATAACTAAATAGATATTTTATAGTTGTTATCGCTCAAGAATTCGATTTTTTTCTGTATTTCCGAAAATGAATTATTTTCTAACTTCATCCTCACAAACCACATATTACTTATATATATTGCGATAACGTTGCCACCAACATCAGATAGTCTAAGATTTTTCTATAATGTGACACTCTGAGTATGATGGAATTGCTATTTAAATATATAAGGGCAATAATTAAAAACGATCAGTTATCATTTATTGAAACTTTTTGATTGGAATTTTTTTTATGATTTATGAGATGAGAAAAATATTCGTTTTTGAATGTGAAATTAGTCAGAATGCCAAAACTATATTGCGACTGAATTTTTTGGTTTGTAAAGTACCTTAAATTGACAAGTATTAAACAATACTGACTCAGAGGGTCTAAACTAATAGAAAAAAACATTCAAATATTATAAAAATATATAAAGTGGAAAATTAATTATTCTAACATCCGAAGACAAATAAACTATTTGAACAGTAGATTTTGAAGTTTATTTGTAAATAAATTTATCATTGGAATTTAATCAACTAGTATTAGATATTTAGTTTTTATGAGAAAGAACTATGAGTATATAAAAAACAAGATATAAATCAATCTACATGTCTAAAATGTATGTATGAACAGGACTAACAATAATACTGTTTTGATTACTGTTAAAGTTACATGAAAGTAACTGTGTGTTACAGCATTTGAGTCGACGGAGGTAAAGCAATGAGTTAGTGACAGTATCAATAAAGGTACGGGCGTACGGTTTTAATGGTCAGCTTAAGAGATAAATGTCCCACTGAAGGGGAACGTGTATGTAGCAACGGGGTTGAACCACTGTATGATTGTGCTACGTACGTGAGTAACCTCTGACCGCGTACCAAAACCGTCTATGATCTTTTTCGAAAGATCTGTGTGACATTGTGCGAGAGATTATACAGTCTGTTGAGGTGTAGAATTTGTCAACGGGTCTGGAATTAAATCGACTGTGCACGTTCGGCTTTTTTAGGGTCGACTGAATTAAGGTCGCTATAGTTCGATTTGCATCGTTGGAAACGTGCGCACGTAAAATTAACTTTATTTCACATATATAAGACGTAACCAATTACATTTATATACCTATATATATATATATATATATATATATATATATATATATATATATATAAATAGTGTAAAACATAAAAAAAGAGAAAAAGTTATAGCTCGGGGAACTGATTAATGTATTGTGAGTTTGAATTTATTCCTGCGACGGACAGTTGATAAAAAATAATTATATAGAGATACGATCGAAATTGAGTATTTAATGAAACGATTTGTTGTTACGAGTTTGTATCTAAATTAAAAAACTACATTAAAGAGAGCAAAATACTGATCTGAAAATTTATTTCTTATTTTGATACACATCAATTAAATTGATTAGTACTTTTAAATGTGTGTTAGTAATAAAGTGTGTCTGTGTGAAAAGTATTTTTTTTTCAATAGGAGAAAAAATAATATTTTCATAATATATACAGAAATATTATAGTTTTATAAGAAAAATGAATAAAACTTTCCAATACTGAATGTGGAATAAATGTATCTGTCTACTGTCATTTATTGTAAATTGAAATATAGTGAGTTTACTAAATCTAGAATAGATATGTAAACTATATCAACCGATGAGAATACCATCGTAGAACTAATATCTATGATTGTCAATGTTTCATGATACCACTTTTATAAAGTATCAATTTCCATTTGTGTTTCAAGGAAAAGTACTTTATGACAAACAAGTTTTCAAGAAATAATATAGTATGAGATAAGAGCATCTTCAAATCTGATGGAAATATTGACGTTTTGGTGCTCTCTGTGAAAGGTATTGACATATTTTTTGTTTACTTTTATTTGTACACATCTATTTCTAGGAATTCTATTTTTTTTCTTTCTATTTTCTTTTGTATGTACACACATAGATAGACACACATACACATTCATATATATATATATATATATATATATATATATATATATATTCATGAGTATATGAAAATATTTTCATTTCATACATCAAAGCCAAATTTATAATTTGTTTTATTCATCTTTTATATTTGATTATCTTAGGTAAATTCAACTTCAGTATATATATATATATATATATATATATATATATATATATATATATATATATACATATTTATACCTTTGTGTGTGTGTAAAGACGATATGTTTCTCGACGTCGATGTTAAACCCTGATATTAAGAAGGATATAATTGACCTAAATATAAAACATGTATATTAATCATTTTTTTTTTGTGTTTACAAGAAAAAAATATAATTCAGAATTCATATTTCAATTATAAGAAATGTATAAACTATTATATCGGCTAAAATTATATTTTAATTTTTTAATGCAAACAATGAGTTAAAAACATTATTTTAATAAAAATTAAAATAAATACCACTGAGATACAAACCTAACGCTTTCCTAAGAATTTATGTCCGGTTTAGCTTTTTAAGTTTTTTGGTTTCAGAGTTACATTGTCAATACCCCAAAATATAAAGATCATTTTTCTAATCAAAGATTGAACTTATATAATTATATATAATATAATAAAAAATGAAGTTTAGAAGACATTTAGAGAGAAAAATAATGAGTTTTCGCTATATTTATTCTGTTACTCTTATTAAAAATATATTGCCTTTTATTTCTTGTTAAAAAGAGTATTGTTATATACAGATTTGGTATATATATATATATATATATATATATATATATATATATATATATATAATATATATTCCGTAACATTTCTATAAACTATAGATCGTTACAATTAGTCACTAAAAATATATAAATACTTAATTATTTTTCAACTCTCCATTTTTGATCGTAAAATCGATTATATTTTAAAGAATATTAAAAGACATAAAAACATTTCAAACTCATTTAGCACAAAATGTAGTTAGTAATCAAACTGAGATTCTGAAAGAATTTAATTGCTATCTACTGGTTTCTTAGCACCATTTATGATGGTTGAATCGAAACAATAAACTAAAAGCTAATCTATTTTTCGGTTCGTTAAACCGAACATCTGATAATTAAATGTCGGATTATTGAAGTATTATTCTGTATATATATATATATATATATATATGTATATATATATATATATATGTATATATATATATATATATATATATATATATAAATAATGTTTTACAAAAGTGATTCAATAAAAATCTACTTTTATTTTTATACTAGTAGAATGTTAAAAAAAATATAAATTGCATTATGTTATTTCTGAGGACAAATAATAACTGATATTTGTAGCATATGTAAACCACGATACATTTCCTTTTATTTTATAAAAACCTTCATTTTTTACAAACGTTATGTTCGTTAAAAGAACGTTCAGTAATTCGATTTGCTTAATCGCTAGTAAAGAGAACGATCAGTATTTCTAAAAGTTTTCAAAATAATACTCCAATTTCGAAGTCAACAATTCTTCATATCATATTCTATCTGCTTTATACAACGTTCACGTTGTACATCTCCGCTCGAACGCAACCTAATGACCTCGAGCCTTCATGCCCTCAAGTTCATTCGCAAACCTCGCTGTCAATTTATATACTCTACAGGATATAACTGTACATACATGGTGGCCACCTCAATTTAGGTCACAATATAAATTCCTTAATTGAATTAATTAATAACAATTTCATCGAATCTGTGGTGCACACACGCGTATCCATACAATAACAACAAATCAAAAATTTTAATTTGTGTTTTAATAATAGATTAATCGTTTTGTATTATAACGAGTTGTTACATTAAAATGTAAAACTAATATAAATTCAATTATTTTTCATTCAAAATGAAATGAAGGAATATTACTGTCAGCTGAATACATTTAGAATTTCCAAGATAGAAAAAAAACATCGCATGTGAATGCACAGAAAATTATAAATAAATACTTAAAAATCGACATTTAATATATATATATATATATATATATATATATATATATATATATATATATATAAATACAAGCAAACACAAATACAACTTAATTATTACGTTAATTAATTTCTCATATGTCATCATTAAAGAAGAATTTGTGTATTCACGATGAATAACTTTTAATATTCAAAACAGAATTGATGAACAAGTAACTCTACTAATTAGTCAAATACTTCACTAGTACTCAAAACCACACTGAAATATTTCAGTAATTATTTCTATGAAGTATTTAATACCACTGTAAACAATTAATAACTTTCTTCCACTTTATGAGTTAGTTACTGTAAACAAACCTGTATACATACATACATACATAAATATATATATATATATATATATATATATATATATATATATATATATATATATATATATATATATATACTTTCTATTAGTACTGATATGGCAACTCCAACTGATTAAACTGAGGTTGTATACCTATTATTAAACTCTATAATTATTGAACATTCATCAACACGAATAATGCTGTTCAAGTTTATTATCTATAAAAATGCTTAAAAAAATCAGAATACTATTTTTTCCTTTTTATATGAGAAGTATTTTATTTTGAAAAATTATTTTGAAGTTTTGATTGCCCAAATTGTATTGTATTTTTTTATTATGAGATTTTTGCATAATTTTTGAAGTAAAACTAATTTGTGAAAATAAACATCGTTTTATTCAGTCAATTTTCCAAATGTACAAATAATTTAAATATTATTCTTAAATTTAATTTTTATTCTCCACCTTAATACTTAGCTTTTCAAGTTCATTATTGAAAATACATTGAACATTATTAAGAAAATATTTTATTCGAATATATGATTTAAGAAAACTTTTTCTGAACAATTTTTAACATATTTTAATCTTCTATTTGCCCTAGAATTTATTTATTTTATTGCTCTTTATTTGTTGTTTATTTACTACCATGCATACATTGACATGCCTATAAAGGTGTTAATGTCTAATTGAATTAAAATGTATTTTTTCTTTTATATATATATATCGAAAAAAGACAAAAAAAAATTTAAACAGAGTTTAATATTAATAAGAATATTTACAAATTTTAAATTACGACATGTGTGTTTTCCACAATTGAAATTATTGAAGTTTTGGAAATATTAAATATAGAAAAGTATATGTTTATAAACGTGGCTGAACTCAATTGTAATAAAGCTGATTTTTTTTAATCTTTTGTGATAAGATTATTTGTACGAAATGTTATTATATAATTCAATTTCTTTTCTGTGTAAAAATATTAGATGTAACTGGTTTCATTGAGAATGTTAACGATAGTATGCTTACTAAGTGTGTGTAAAAAATGTATTAGACGAATACAGAGTAATATTTCATCCTTAAATTTTAAGCCATCCTACACGAAAATGTAAAATGAATGTAAAAAAAGGATAAAAGAGGTAATTGCTAATGGACATTTATTTAATGATATATTTTATAAGAAGAGCAGAGAACAATTAAAGACAGACCATATATAAAACCGACCAAGGTAATGACATTTAAAAACGTGAAAAATGTGTGGAATGTGATGAAGTGAGTCGTCTGTGAAGAATTTTATCATATCAAAGAACATTCCAGTGATTACGCAGCTAATACATTCTCCATGTCTGAATCACTACTTAATATTATTCCAAAAAAGTAAGAAATATCACAAAGATATTATTTTGAGGCAATTTATCATCTGAAAAGCTGTAACCAAGCCACTGAAAGGTTTTATAGAAAAATACTTCCAAAAATGAATTTCCATCTACAATAATCTTTTATAAGAGAAAATATTTTGAAAGTTTACATTAAGAAGTCAAAATATGTGCATTATTTTTTTACATAATCCGTTTTATACATTTTATGACAAAACTCGTATATGTATGTATACATGTTTGTATATATATATATAATTAATCTCTACAACCGAATTCTTTGAGGGATGTCATTAACAAAGATTAGAATGAATATGTATACAATGTTTCAAAGGTATTTAACATAATAACGTTGAATATGTACTCACTAAGTATGCATCGCGGGTGAACATTAATATAAATTGCACACTTGTGAAATAGTTTCCAGAGCATATGTTCTCAAAGTTCGTCTTTTGTACGTGTATACTAATGGTCTACAAATGAGGAAATAACTAGTCTACATAATATATGGTATTATAGTAGTACGGTATGATTTAGATAGTCTAATAACTTAGAACAGAAGTCTCTATATCGTGGAAATTCCTAATACAAATATATATATATATATATACACACAAACACACACACATATATATGTATATATATATATATATATATATATATATATATATATATATATATAATTCAATGTGTTCAATTTAGTATTTATTTTAAAGAATAATTTTAATTAAAAAATGTATAATTATTTGAAATATGTTTTTTAAATATAATATTAAGAATTGAATAAATTTCATTTACATATATACATGTATACTTGTATATTTTATGAACAGGTTTTTTTGTTTGGAAAAGGATTACATAATTTAATATTAAAAAATAAATGAGTTTTATATTCAGCTCGTATTAAAAAAGAGATATATTCACTTCCGTATTGTAAAAGTAATGGATTTTAAGATATAAAAAACTTCTTTGTTTATATTTTTTGACTCTTTGCAATAAGTGTAAACTACTTTAGAAGTATTTATTAATCCATTATTTAAAAATAAGGTTTTATAATAGTACTCGTATGAAACGAAAATATACTTGAAAATCAGAGCATTAACTGTCTTGACACTTATATTTATACATTGATATATATATATATATATATATATATATATATATATATATATATATATATATATATATATATATATTAGAAAAACTATTACATAGCCCGTCAAAATTGACAGAAAAACAGAAAGAAACATAGAAAGGAAAAACTGTTGAGAACTATTGATTTTCACAACATATTTAAATATAAAAAGTACCTAAGAACAAAATTGTATACTACTGCATTTATTCGAGCTGACAAAGTAAACATTTCTCATCACTTTGTCCTGTGAAGAAAGTGGCGAGAGGTGTGGGTTTTATTATTAAGATTATATTTTGTATGAAATAAAATTAAAAAAAATATATATTTTGAGATTAAATATAAAATTATGTAATGTATTTTGAGAAATCAAGGGAAGTATTTATTTCATGAAATTCTCTCTGGTTCAATTCACTACACTTTGGTAGTTATAAATGTCTACATTACATCAATTATGACTTTTAATGAAATACTGAATATATTTTCTATTTATGGATCTATGAATACTATTTTAATATGTACAAACAATATGTGCATGCTTGTATATCACATGCCAACTGATTTTACTTATTTAACTTTAATTTCACAAATAAATTCTTTTTTCTTCACAAACTACAAAGAAATTTTATACTCAAAAAAGATAAATAAATGATTATTGATTATTTTGAATTGTTGTTTATAAGTATTTAGATAGGTCTTCCATTATTCTCAGACCACAAAAGTAGATAAAAATCAAGCTCTTTTAAAATTGATTCTTATTACACAATTTTCTTTTTGATTATTTTCCATATTACTGTCGCACTAATTTATTGTTTAGAAAACATGATGAACCCTAAATAATATACACGAGTCCATAGCCAATCATCCCTAAATTTTATCATTTCCAATTAAATGATTAATTTAATCTGCATAAATTATGGATGAAATTTATGTAAATGAGATACCATTTTCTAATAAATCCCGTGTCCATGTAAGCACGAATCAACAACATAATATATATGCGGTAAACCGTTCGAACTTATCAGCGTAACGAAATTAATAGTTGTTTACTTCAACAGAGACAACAAAGTATATAATAATAATAATAATAATGAACCTCTATACATATATGACTTTCAAACATTATAATGGGGGCATAACAGGTTAGTTTTGATATCACATGTACAGTGGTTTAGTCATCCGTATTACAAATTAAATGCACAGTATTTTCAGTGATCCATACTTTGATGTGTATGCAAATATTCATTTATGTTACGTTTAATATTAAACTGGCTGCCCGTGGTGTAAGCATCGTTTGTCAAGCTATTTAAATTACGTTTTACGTCTATGCAACGAAACTACGACCTGTTTTAAACAAGAGTGGGTACAAACACTATATCGAGGAAATACGAAATTTATATACGATGGTTATTTTAAGTTGGAAACTTTGAACGACTTCGAGAGTTCAGTCGGTGAATATATTACAAGCGTTTTATTATAAACACAGTATCATGTTAGGAATACATAGATACATACTATATATATATATATATATATATATATATATATATATATATTACGAGAGAAGAGTCCTTTTGTATTTGGACACGTGCAGACATGTTCCTTGAATAGAAATTTATATAGGATGTCTGTCTAGTAGTCAGAAAACGTATGGATGCAAGAAGTAAACGAATTTACATTTTATTAATACAAAGTGAATGCAAAAACTTTTGTTGTTTTCAAATTCTTCTTGGAATATTTATACATTTAGAACTGAATAATGGGAAGACATTCTTGTCTTGAATAGATTCAAATAAAAATGTATAAGTTATATATTTGATTGTTTTTTTTAAGTATTTTATTTTTCACGCAATAATTTAGTTTGCATGATATTTAATATTTAATCAAGTTCTTGATATTATATATATATTAATTTGTCGTTCTTTTTTAATTAAATAGATTTAATTAATTAAATTGAATTATTATTTTTATCAGTTCAAAAAATATATGTTTCTTGTCATGGTGTATACGTATATGTGTATGTATATATATATAATTAAATATATATTGACAAAAATTGAAATTAAAAATGCAAAAAGTAAAAAAAATTACAACTTTTGCAAATCTTCCCTAAACACAAAAATCCATGCGTAAATGAAATCATGTCTGCTGTTGGTGTAAGTAACTTGCTAAAAAATGAAAGTATTTGATTCATATTATAGCATTTATTAAATAATAATGAAATATTAAGATAAAGTAGAAACAAATATCCAGTAAAATTTACTAATTTTAGAGTTTTAGTTTTACATGAGTTAAACTTCTCAAATTATAAAAATGCTTATCGAATATAGTGTAGAGTTAATCAATTATTACAAAATTGTTAAGAAATTTTTAATATTATCGTGTGGAGATAGAAGCCGACGTTCACGGAGACTGGATTTTAGAGATTTGCATTATTTAAACAAGCTTAGTATATAAAATCGATGTGAAACTGTTTCGAAGCTAAAATCAAACTTTCAACAGGTAATTCCAACACCAATGGGTGTTTCGTCGATACAGACACGATAAAATAACATGGGATTAAAAGCTCTTATTCCTGTGGAAGAGTCATACCTGAATAAATGGATTAATGTGTAGAGATTAAAATAGATCAATGGTAAGAAAAACAAGATTTTAGCCGATACGAAACAGTTATTTTTTCGAATGAATCTAAGTTTAACTTGGTAGAACCTGGTAGAAGTAGTATACGATGATATACCTAAGATTAGAGAAACGATGCAGTAACGAATGTCTGTGAACTGATTTTAAACAATCCGCATCTTTCATGATATGAAGATGCATTATAAATCAAGGAATAACACAAATTCAGATTATAGATAGATCAGTGAATATAAGAAGAAACAAGGATATTTCCAATGAAGGGTCATTTAAATATTTTTAAATATTATATTTATGCACCTCGTTACCCTGAATAATCAATAATCATTTTTAGAATTAACGAATTTAAGAAAATTTTGTTAAATTTCAAGAATAATAAAATTTGTTACGGAGGTAGTCAGATATGAATGGATTTTGATTACTTGAGAACGACTGTACTGATTTCGATGGGAACTTTATAAAAATGTCAGTTATACGATTATACGATATACATGATTTATTAAAATGCTTTGAATGAAAACATATGTATCTTTTTTAAGAATAATTCAACACAATCCCCATAAAACAAATTCATTTCAAACGATTACTTTTAAATTATACTGAAGTTATAAAATACCCACTAATATAAATGTTGTGTTATTTCTGAACAAATACAATTCCAAATCATGCTATTTTATGTTATTGTTTTATGAGTTGAAAATACAATCCTGTTGTGAACAATTCCTTCAAACAATATTCATAAAAAACTTAATTTAAACATGAAGTTTTGAAATACATTTAAAACTGACTATAAAACTTCATCTTCATCAACTTTTAATGTCATTCCCTGATTAATAGACATAAAATGAAATACGTTATTATAAGTTAAAATTTACAACTTAAATAGTTTTATAGCAATGACGCCTATGTGCTCGTTTCATTTAATATTAAGATCTGTTCACATAAAATTTACATTTAATGACATTAAATTCTCCAAAGAAACTTATATTTAATACGTCTTAGAAGCGAACAAAATAAATACAAAGTCATTTATAAGTTATATATATTCATACCGAAGGATTAATAAAATACAGGTTTTAATACAAATGTTCGAATATAGTCAAATCGATATTTTATATAAACTGAAATAAAAATTGATTTTAAATCTACTGGAATTTTTTTTGTTTACACATTCTGGTTTGGTTAAAAAATTGACTAATATTTCTGTTTAAAATTTAATAAAAGCCTTTATATTTTAAAACACCTTACAAATCATTAATTCGAATAAAAAAATCAATTGAAACAAATATAAAAAGTTATAGAATTTATATTTTTATACGATAAGTATTTTCAAATTGCTATAAAATTATTTCATCGATTATATTGATTCATTTTTAATAAATCATTTTTTTATTTCCATGGTAAAAAATAAGAATGATATGAAATATAGATTGATAAATAATATGACATGATAATATTAATTGTAGAATAATAATGAATAATTATTTAGAAAATGTAAGAAATATTGTATTGCATATTTGAGAGAACTGTAGTAACATTTTGAAGCAAGTATAAGAAGATTTATTACATAGTAATTTTCATTTAATATTATTATTCTAAGTCAAATAAACATACAATAAAATATAAAGAAGTCAAGTAAAAGTCCAAATATAAGAAGTGAAATAAACATACAATAAAATATAAAGAAGGTAAATCTAAAAATCTTTCAATTTAAGATATATCCGTTTGTTGATAAAATCATAACTATATTTTTTAAACCATGAAAGAAAGATCGGTTGAGTACTTATTAAGCAAAATTAGATTACAAGAAATTATTATATCGAATTAAGTAAGAAATTGCGTGTTGATATAAACAAGGATGAAATTTAAATAACATAATTCTACTTTTCATAATATTATATCTTCATATCGTGCATTTTTTTCTTTATATGTTAATAGTAAAATGAATTAAGTACGATTTACGTTGTTTTTTTTCTATAAATAAGTATTGATTCAATTATGTTGAAAGAAGAATTAAAACACAACTAAAAGAAACCAAAAGTGTCAAATTCCTATGATATAAAATATTTTAAAAATTTAAGAAAAGTAAAATAACAAAAATCTGAATATAAGAGATATGAATATTGTTATCTGTTGATTACTGAATTCAAAGATTTTTTCCAAAGTAATAATTTGTAAAAAATCATTATATTCTGTTATTTATACCCAAAATTTAAATAAATAACTATTAAGTAATTATTTAAACACGAAATGCACTATATGGTATGTCGAATAAAGATGATATGCCACTGATTGTAGTAAATTATAAGAAAAGAGTTTCAAAGAAACATAATAGCAAAAATAAAATAGAATCATAAAACAAACTTGTAACAAAATCAGAATTAGAACATTTTATTGGATTTCAATACATTATAAAGTTCAAACTATTGTTCTATAAAAGTTTTATAGATCATGTGTGCCTCTTTTGTACAGTCAGTTTTGACTTAAATCAGATATAGGCTTTTAAATCTTTTCAATTTCTACTTGAGGTAAATCGAAACGACTCTTAGAAGAATGAAGCTTTTAAGTCGTATACAAGAAACATATCAAATAATAAGCAGCAAGTAAACAATAGGTTTGAAAATAGTTGTAAGATTTTAAAATACAAAAATATAATTTCATTTTTTAACTGTAAGTAAACAATTAACAATAAACACTGCAGGAACTAATTTAAAGTCTGTATAAATTCTTTTGAAATATAATTTAAAATCGTTAATACTTAAGTTTAAAAATAAACTTCACATTCCACATTGTGAAAAGTGATATATAAAAATTAAAAAAAAAATCCTTCCTATTTTTTATGTGAAAATGTAAGAACATGTACATTGTTTATGTGTGTTCAAAGTTTGTAGTACTTTGTACAGTTTGAAAATGTAAGTAACTAATTTTTGGGAGTCCTGTTTACGGTGTAATGTATCAAAGGAAATTTATCAGACTAAATTTGTTTCCAGTGGGAATTTTAAACAAACATTAGACATGGCTGATAAAACACAAGCAGGAGAATATAGACTAGTCTTTTTCCATGTTACAAGAATGCGTCAAATTAACGCTGATGTTGAATTTTATCGTCAGAAAAAGTATATAAATTTCACGACGAAAGGGATTTGTCGTACTTTCGCTTTATGCATGGTCTCAGTTGCATGATTTATTTCCATTGGTGTTTATTTATTTTACAAATTGTATGCAAACAAAGAATTATTTATAGTATAATTTTTTAATTGTTAATGATCATTAAAGTAACGGATCAACGGGATAACTGTGTTAAAAATATTCAATTATAATTTAAAAGAAAAACTGATAAATCAAATATACGAGTACATCTATATGTTTAGATTTTAGGAGTGAATAATAGGAATACAAAGTACTATTTAAAAAAAATTATAGAGTATTTTCCTGATATTTTGTATTATACATTTTTGTACTTATACTATAATTACTTTCTCTGTTCCTTTGACCATTTATATATATATATATATATATATATATATATATATATATATATATATAGATAGATAGATAGATAGATAGATAGATAGATAGATAGATAGATAGATAGATAGATAGATAGATAGATAGAGAGATAGAGAGAGAAAAGAAAAATGGAGAAAGAAAGTATTCTAAAATAAGTACAAAAAGTTTAATTCGGTGTAAAAGTATGTAGAAAAGGAATATATTTTTATTTAAATATCTACGTAACATTTTATAATTTATTCTGAAGAAACGCTCTAGAAGATTTTAAGTATTATATATTGAGATTTTGCACGTTTTAAATTACTTTTTAAATATTACGTGCATTTGTTACATATTTTTATGATTTTTTTAATTTCACTTCATTTTACAATTTAAATATGATTGTATACTCTTGTTGAAATTAATATTTAATGCGAAATAAATTACCAAACACTTATATATAAATTGAATGAAACATAATAAAATATTTCAAAATGTAAAAAAAAGATTTATATTTTAATAATTAATTCCATTCTAATTATATTCCTTGCAAAAATTTCAAATTGAATTTACGAGCTACACTGCCGTATAACATTGGAACGAAAAGTAATTCATATTAGGAAACATTTCGTAGGTTAAACTTTATGAAGCGTGAACTTTTAACGTGGTTTTCATTATATGAAACTGTTGCTCTTTTTTGTTTCAACATCCACCTTTTTTATCGTTTACATAAAAGTTTTTGACTCAGGAGCATTAAAAGGAGTTAACGTGGGATTTTTATGGCTCACTCTTATCAGTAGTACTCGTGTACATAGATATACATCATTCAAAACACGTCGTATATCATCCAAGTCTGCTTAAAATGTAGTAAATTTAATGTATGTTATTTACGAGTTTGCATACCTCTATAATTATTCCATGAAAAAATGTAATTATGAAAAGGTATTTAATAAGAGTATGCATGTATGTATATGTATATATATATATATATATATATATATATTCAGATTAGATACATTTTTTTTTAAATATACTCTGTTAAAATGAACAAAAGTTAACAGAAATTGTTCACACTGAAAAATAAAAGTGCTTTCATAGAAGCATTATATTCTTTCCGACGTGTAAAATAAAATGTACTTTACAGTACGTAACTAGTTCAATTGGAACGTGTTGTACGTGCACGAAACACAACATGTTTCAGAGTAACTGCAATTGATTTAACAAAACACGATGTAAGTAGCACGTTGCTGCCGTTTGATGCCATTGCAGCAAATACGGGTACAATTTTTAATTGCTTCGTTAGCTCACGTTACTGTCGTCTAATGGATACTGCATTACGTGGAGACGTCTTAAATCTAATGTAGACGCCACTGAAATAATTGTCTGCGGTTAAACATACAGACTGTTTTCCACATGTGCCAAATTTCGGTTCGTTATGTTATGTATCTCGAATTATTCCATTAAAGTGTTGTGTAGTATAATTATCATGATACACAATACACACATACACACACACATATATATATATATATATATATACATATTAAATATTTCTCTACACATATTTCAATTAATAATCTATACAATTAAGGATAAATTGGAGATAAAATCTCAAACATTTTCCCTTTCTAAATAGAAAAAGGAATTAAAAGCTGCATAAATGAGAACTACAGTTGAAAAGATGAATAAAGAAATTATTTATTTGATTTATACGTTTATTTCAGTAAAATTTATTAATATTATTGATTATCTTGATAGTAATTTCGAGCATGACAACGCTCTTTTTTCAAAAATAAAATATTTAACAAATTAATTCTTTTCTTTTCTTTGGGCACTTTGATGGCAGTACTACCATCTTGAGACCACCAGAGTAGAAAAAGTCTAAATATTAGATTTTGTGTATCTTGGAACAGTGAAGATAGTATTTTCCTCTCAGCGGGTTTAAGAAATAATCAAAAACTATCAAAAATAATTTATTAAATATTTTAAATAAAAAATATGTTGTTTGTGTAATGAACAAGGAATTCATTTATGAATTTAATCATAGTTTTAAACCTTACATTTGAAAGTGAAAATGTTAAAACTTCAGATACATTACCCATTGATAATAATTAATTCATGATATTGAAATATGAATAAAAATGGAAATATGTGTTACTTGTAAGAAAGTTATAAATATTTATTTATACTAATGATGATTGAATGATGCTTCATTATAACAATATGTATGGAGTTTTTAAGGCGTCCTTGGGTATTATAGGAACATATTCAATTAAAAGATACCACTTAAAAGAGAGTTTAAGACAGAGAATGTGAGATATATATATATATATATATATATATATATATATATATATATATATAGTGTGAGATATATATATATGTGAGTCTTATAGTAATATTATATATATATGTATATATATATATAAAGCTTATTATTAAAATTATGAAAATTCCAAAAATGTATAATACTTCTATTATTATATTTGTCTTTGATGGTTCCACATTTTCTCAGCTTAGTGATTTTCTTAGTATAAAACGAATCAAATGTTGACGAGTTGTAATTTATTTCTTTAAAGTAGTATCGGGAATTTTAATGAAACTCGATCAAAATGTTTTTCCATTCACATATTATAGATGCAGAAATATTGAGACAATTTTAAAAAAAATTCGATATTTTCTTTTTATTATATTCAACAATATGACGGTTTCTCGCAAAAAATCATGAAATGCAGCTAAATGAAGTTGTAATTTCTATTAAAAGTTATAGAGAATCAATTAAAAAAATACATATAGTGTTAACAAAAGAAAAAGAATAATTTTGTAATTGTTCATCAAAGTTCTTAAAAGTTTTTATACATGTTGCACAAATTGTTAATTTCTTTAAAAACAAATTTCTGTCAATAAATATTACATGATGTGTATATAATGTCATATATACTAATTAATTCTTATTCAGAAAAGAAATTGATATTAATAGAAATTGAAATTTATTATCAATGACCTCTTTTATGATGTTTGTTTTGATCCATAAGTTATATATACATACATACATATATATATATATATATATATATGTATTTGTATAAAGATGATGAGTCAATCTTTCTTAATATAAAATAAACAAAGAATTATTATATACAATAATTACATAATATCAAGAGTAAAATATTTCAGTAACTATTTGAATATTAAACTGAAAATAATTGCCTTAACGGATAAACAAATCAAAGCGACATTCATTTCAAAGTACAACCGCACAAAACTAATTTGTTTTCATGTATGAATGTTTAATTAACATGTAGTTATAAACTAGTTCTATGGCAAAAGTGCAGTTTTTAAATTTTCCTTGTATTTTTAATGACACATTTTTTTAAATATAAATTATTCATTTGATTTTTTGTTTAAATATTTTGTAACAAAGGTTTTACATAATTTTATTTTTTATACCATTTAATCAAACCTGATAAATTCAATTACGACTACAAAATTGTTCTTCTTGTAACCGTACTGGATGATTAATAACGTAGCCGGATAGTAATAAACTAAATTTTTAATATATTTAGAATTTTTCTCTTAATAATCTTAGATAATAATCTTAGTTAATTTAAAAATATTTTTTTAAGAAATAGATTCTTTAAAATATAGAACAACTGTTTAATTACTGATTTAGTTTCAATTAAAATTGAGTTTTGCTTCATTGAAGTCAGTTTTCTATATATGTTTTAATCTTTATTAATTTCTATAATATATTAAATAATCATATAAACTAGTAATTAAATAATGTATATATATATATATATATATATAATGTATGTATATATTAATTTACTGTCTTTACCAAAACGCATTAATAGTTTGAGAGAATAAAATAAGTCATAAATGCGAGTTCCAATCGACAGCACATTTATAGTAAGCCTTTACTAATTACTCCGTATCGGTTATCTTACATTTATTTAGGATATAAAATTTCAATAATTGATGCGAAATCAGATTGTACTATCACTTGAACAAAAATTAAAATCCTTAAAGATAAATGATTAAATTTTCAAAGTCCATACTGATTTACTTTTAAAATTTCGAAGATATAATCCAAGATAATTTATTATTATAGAAAATTGAAAAATAGTATAAAATAAACAATAAACATAGAGATATTTTTTTGGTATTAAAGAAATATAATTTCGATTTATGACAATTTATTAAAATTACGTATATATATATATATATATATATATATATATATATATATATATATATATATATATGTATATATGTGTGTGTGTGTGTGTGCATATAATTATATGCACACCTGGTTGAAATATAAAATGCGTTGTCAGGGATTCTTAAATAAAATAAAAACTATATCGTTTACAGGGTTTCCTCTTCAATACGCTTTATAGCTATACATTTTTCTTATTTAAAAATGATGATATATATATATATATATATATATATATACATATATATATATATATATATATATATATATATATACATATATTTATTTATTTAAATAAGAGAAATATCAAAAGCTATACATTCTCATATGCTATGTTCAAAAATAAATTATTATTTATGGAAAAGAATAAACGACGTAATATTTGACAACGGATATAAAATAAATTAAATTTCTTGTTTATTGCTAGGATGTCCTGTATAAAATTTCCACCGCATTGTAAACCGAATATTCATAGATTATTGCAGGTTATGCCTACAGAATTCGCTGTTTTGGACGCCACAAGCCAGCGATGTGCCGCTTCACTCAACCGTGAAACCGTTTAGAATTAATTGGCGGTTGATGTTCATGGACTAATCGAAATTTCATATTTGGAATTTCATTACTGCGAACGTATTTCTAGGAATAAAACACTCCAATGTCTTTACTCATTGAAATTTGATACTTTTTTGATTTAATTTAAATTTTAGCCATACCTTAATTTATTATATTTATTCATTTTAGAATTCGGTTGTAAAAAAATATTCATATTAAGAATAATTACATATATATATATATATATATATATATATATATATATATATAAACGAATAAGGCAATATTATTATTTAACTCAACATACTGTTTCGTTCGATTAAACATTAATGATCATTCGGATTTGGCTTAATCTGTAATATATAAGTAGTGTACTTATTCTCTCACATATACGAATTTTCAGATTAGATTTCAATTGATTGGAAAGAGCTTTCACACTAGTGATACTATCGTGTGCAGCTGAAACTTGAAATAGAAGCAATCAAATTAAGCGTTTTATTGAATTAGTAGAAATACTCGTTTAGCATAGGGAATTTATATATAGAGAGATACTATGCAATTTTCTTGATTGTTTCATTGTTAAGTCAAATTAATTCAATGAAAATACTCGATACTTATTAGATTCAGTTAACAATAAAATGGTACTCTATTTTATAAATGTTAAATTTATAAAAGGATATAAAGAATCACATAAAATGACGATTAAAAGATATAAAATTTTAAAGTTTTGAACTGATTTTATACTACTTTCTTAATTATTTCTCAAATTTGAAAATCATATATATATATATATATATATATATATATATATATATATATATATATATATATATATATATACGAAAATGTATATATTGTTACATTTTAGTAAATAAATAGGCTCTGGAATAAAAAAAAAGTATTTCAGGAAGAAGATATTTAAAATGATGAATATTGTGATGCCTGTATAAATATGTTATAATAAATTCAACAATAAATATTTGTCGAGAAATAATTCATTTATAACTGTTTCAGCAACAAATAAATTGTAAATAATTTGAGTCATGTTGTAAATAAAAATAAAGTTGTAACTGGCGTTGTTATTGTTGAAGAAAAACGAAAAAAGTCATTTAAATGTTAATGAACAGAGAATGAAAAAAGATAAACTCGTGTTCAATCACAAATAAAAATGAAAGAGAAGTGAAGTGAAAACATTCATTTATGAGTTATCAATGAGAGTTCATTCTGTTTGAAAAAATAAAAGAAGAAGTTTTGCAAATGTAAAATATGTTAAGATGTGGTCAGATTTATTGCAATTTCATTCTCGAATAATTCATTTATCGTAACTCGTTTATAACCTCGATTTTTAATTCTAAAATTTATGTTGAAATTTTAGCATTACTTAATAACAAAATGTAAAATTTATAAAATATTTCATTCCGAAAATATTTTCTTTCATAAAGAATTCGACGAATAGATTTTTATATATTTTCAATGGAATTTATTTCGATAGAAGCACGAATAAAATTTAAAAATATATATCTTGTATTCGTTCAAAATATAAAAAAACATGTTCTTTTTTATTCAATTTAATTACGTTACAGAATTCTTACGCACGAAGCACAATCTGGAAGCAAACGTAAACGAATCACGACAGTAATGTATATTTATAATTTGACTTATCCAGGCTGACTCTTCCTGTTTATCTTTTCGTCTCTTATTGTTTTAGTTTTTGATTAACGTCCATGCTCGTGCATTCATAAATCTTCGACCTTGTTCATTTAATTAACCGCATCTCGTCTAGTGCATAACTTTTCGGTACATAAATAATTATTCGAGAAAAATCACAACTTGAATAATCAAGATTTTCAACACCATTGCACTTCGTGACTTTAATGAATTCAATTCCAGTCTTGATGTTCAGTTGTTCGTCGTCGACACAACGATAGCCGCCCACCCTTCAACCCACTTTAGCCATGCCGATGACTCTAATTTGGTTTGCAGATTGTTGGGTGGAGGTGTAAATGAAAAGGACCAGTTTCAAGTATACGAAGCTGTTTCATTGTTCCCAAACGCTTGTGCGTATTATACGTTTCGGCAGGCAAACATAAGGTAACTTTCATCGCATTGCCTTTATTCATATACATGTCTAATGTATTTGAACAATTAGAGATTAGTTTAGTGTTATTGCTTTGTCTACATACCATGTGTGGTAAAATATACAGATCTATTTTGAATATATTACAAATTCCAAATGTTATCTTGTACTTTATTTTAACAATCGTACATTAACATACTTCCACGTACGTACATTTATATTATATCATATCATATATATATATATATATATATATATATATATATATATATATATATGGGATGGGAGTGTCATTTTACAAAGTATGAATTATATATCATGTTTTTTTTATTCTAACATTTGTTGGAAATTTTGTAAATAAACCAAATTCAACCGAGTCTGTAAATTTTTCTAGTTGACTAAAGCTTTTAGTAGTCTGTAAATTAATATATATTTCACAACATTATTTATAATGACATCGTTAAAAATAATTATCTATGGAATAAATAATTTGTTTTTGATCATTATAAAAAGATAAAAAGAAAATTGTATCTATAATGAAATATTAAATAATTGGTCATTTTCAAACAAATGTGGTCTCTATGAAGTGTGAAGTGTGATTTATAAGTCACGCCATGGAAGTTTATATTAGTTTTTTGTATAAAGGTGCCTAAATTACATAAAAAATATCTATAACCACAATATACAAATATATATATATATATATTGAGAATAATAATAGATGGTATAATAAATACTTTCATTATAAAAAAGCAAATTTATTTGTAGACAATCTAATTCTTTAAAATAGGAATGTGACTAAAAGACAATCTGTTACATTTGGGATTGAACGAAATTCAACAAAAGCTATTCAGAGAAAATATTTACATATTCAGAAAGAATACTCAATAGTTACTGAAAGAAAATACTATTAAATTTCCAGTAATAAAAAAGAAACCTTTACTGACAACTAATATAGTGGAAAACCTTTGAATTGAAACGTGATCGGAATAATGTAGTCTCTACAAATGAATTTAATTTTTATTTTTACTGTAATATTAGATTTATATGATCGAAAAACGATAAACACAGTATTAGTTCTATTTTTAACTTTCAGAAAATAACCATTGCCATGAGTCTACACTTGTATGGAGTTCGACAATTTAGTTTACTTTAATGGAAACTTGAATGCAGTTAAGATAGTAAATTTGTATCGTAATGGTTTGTTAACATCTATAGATAACTGTTTTCTGATAAAAAACTAAACTAGGTTTTATTACATGATAATAGACTAAACATTAAATCAATTGTATGTTTAAAGTTGAAAATGTAATACTCGCGATAAAATGTCATGCACAGTCATTAGACTGTAATCCGATATAAATATTAGGTTACTAAAAAAGGTAAGATATTATTAAGGAAAATCTACAGAGCCAAACATGGCGTTAGATTTCTTAATATATAGTACACAACATAAAAAAAACATGTTGAAAAAAATTGGACCGGTGAATAGTAAAACATGTAATTAGAATAAAATAAGTGAACGAATTTATTACTAGTTGTGTAACGAATAAATATAAATTATAAATATAAATATAAATTTATATTTTTAAAATAAAACAATTGTATAAAAAATATATATTTCTTTTCCTTTTTAATTTTGATCGGTTTTTTATCTGATTGTATATCATTTAAATTAAATATTAATGATTAATTGTATATTTTTATTTTCGAAATAATATTTTATATAATCTCTCTAATTTGATAATTCATAATGTTATAAAATTCATCATCACCTATGAATTTTGTGTAGATGCAAATATAAATAAACAAAAGAGACAAATTTTTTCAATAAATCTAATTGTAATTTCAGAAAAATATTACAATTTATAATACAAAATTCAGTTGTATATTTAATAAGTATAATTAGTCTTAATTGACCGTACGAATACAATTTATGAATCAATATGAAATCAGTATAACTGAACATGAACATAATTATTACTGTATATGATTAATGTATAGAGGAGCAAATGAGATTTTGAAAATAATTCTAAAAATATTTTTGTGAAAAGATATTGGCTGAATTATTGTTAAATGTAGTTTTAATAACTTTGTAATAAAACCTAGATAATTGAAAAAAATACAAAACTTCATCTTAAAGTCATATCATTAAAGATATTTTCAACAGAGTGTTATATATATATATATATATATATATATATATATATATATATATATATATATATATATATATATATATATGTATATATATAAAGACAAAGGAAAATTAATATACTTTTTAATTAACTACCTGCGGCACCACATAATGCTTCAAACGTTTACTACGTCCAACATCTTTGCAGAAGCCACAACTTCATTGAATAGCAGCCCTTATACGTTAGTCTTGCGGGGTAAAATAAACAAAAGAAGGTACTAATTGTTCAAAGAAGCGGATAAAATTCAACGTCTCTCACAAAATGATAAATGGTAATAAATATAAATGACAGTAATTTATCTTTATTATCGGGCATGAGTTATTTTGACGTTCAAATACATGTTCGGATCACATATTGCATATACCACCACTACGGATGATACATGCAGGAAATGAAAAGATATCTTTTATTTGTAACAGACTCATTTGCGCTATTAATTCTTGTCTGAAACTCTGTCGAATTTTACACACAAACGCTTTTGTATAATATGTGTAGGATAATATCATTAAGTGATGCGGATAAAATAATATTAGTATCCGTTTTCAAACAGAGATTTATTTGTTACACACACACACACACACACATATATATATATATATATATATATATATATATGTGCCGATAAATAAAAGTAAGCATATAAAAACAACTAAAAACTTTGATCAAAAATCTATAGTTAAATATTAAAATTTTAAAGTATGACCTAAATACTCGCACGATCTTTTGTATTGTACTCAATATGTATATAGTTTCGAAAAGATATTTTAAATATTAACAAGTTCCTAATGCATCATATATTGAAATAAAAAACTTTTTACAAAAAGGTAACAAAAACTTTCTGACGTCCAGTCCATGCCATTATTCATTCACGATGTTTGAACACGCGTTCACCGGCAAAGTATACTTTTGATACTCGTTTCCAAACACTGAGTATACACGAATGCAAATAAATCAACGTCCGTTGAACGTTCCCGCTCAATGTGAAATTTATGTAATCATGTTTATTTATCTCTATCTATTTTCTTCGTTGTTCAATATTTTTTTGGAGCGAAATATTTGTACATGTACAAAATATATACATATATAAATATGTTTGTGCATATTTTCTATCTGGATATTTGTTGAAAATTGTATGTATGCATATATATATATATATATATATATATATATATATATATATATATATATATATATATATATATATATATATATATATATATATATATATATCTGATGCATGAATTTTTAGTATGGCAAAATGGGTCAAATAAAATAAATAAAACATCAATTTTTTACCAAAAAATATTTTTCTTTCCTATTACATAACGTTTTTCATCGCATGGCCACATTTTTGAATTTACTTTCTATAAAATAAAATATTTTCAAGGAAAATGAGTTTTAAAATGTTTTTATTTAAAAAGTAATCATCATCCAAAAGTATTTTAAATATGCAGGAAGGTAATTATCCCTTGAAGCTATATCCACAGAATACAGAGAATAATGTAAATATTCATTCATTACTGTATTACATTTTTTAAAATATGTTTTTAAAAATTCACATTTTTTCCACAAGAAAAAACATTTTAATGGATATTTTTTGAAAAGATTATTTTTTTATAATTTTTAAAAATAGCTGTTTGATATTGTTTTTTTAGATTATTTTCTTCAGAGTTTACATCTTTTGAGCACATCTTTTATTTTTATTCAACGAGTGATTAAAAAGAGACCATTTATCAAAATTTATAAGAGATATTTAAAACAAATATATATTTCTGCTCTTGGATGAAAAACAGTTTCTTATAGATATAAGAATTATTGTCTTTTGTATGTTTGATTAGCATTAGAATCCAGTTTTCATTAATAAATTATTCTTTTTGTTGTCAAATTAGCAGATATTTTTGAATATTGTGGTTAAATTCACTTTAGAAAATGCTTTTTTTATTTCTGACAAATCCCAAAAATACTTTTATAATTTAAAATGTTTAATACATCCTTATTAATAATTTTGATTTTTTTTATGTTCATTTGAAAGACAAGTAATGATAATATAAAAAGAAATTCCTTAAAACACAAAATTGAATTTTCTGTATCTAAGAATTCTCAGGATAATGATACAAATGTAAACAAAAAACAATGAAAGTGTTCAGTAATTAATTACTGGACATTTTTGATCAGAAAATATTGTGAAGTTTATGAGGAAGTGAAAAATCATCAGTGAAAGGTATTGATATATATATATTTATATATATATATATATATATATACATTTCCTAGGTTAAGATAATTTATATTAATTTGTGACATATCCCAGTCTTTGAAACAATTTTCACGTTAAATCGTTTATAGAAAATACATAATATTGTGTTTATTGCAATCTGGAGTAAACTGATAAAAATTTAAATTCCATTACCATTTCTATATAGTGATACTTTTTCATATTTTTCAAGATATTAGTAAACTGATAAATATGAGAAAGTGACTGATAAAACATATATTAGTTTTGCAACAGAAGTTTCGAACTCTTGAAATAAAATTTGCTTGAAGTACTATTTTAATTTCTTAATTACTTTTTTCACGTTCACTAGACATGGAAAAATCGCCGATGTTTAAATATTCAAATTAAAATTATACAAAGCACATTTAGCATGATTAGATAACGTATTTAATCACTTTTAAACTTGTGAAATAAAAATGTTAAAATGATTAAATTTATTTAAAACAGAAGAGACTATATAAATAATACCACTTCCTGATAAATATACTTCTCGTAGTAAAACCATAGATAAACTTTGAGTATCAGAGAAGAAGTATTCTGTGCAATTAAGAGGTAAGATTAAATAGATACTGAACCAACAGAAATTCAGAAGAAAGTATAAAACAACTGATCAATAGGACATTTACCTCTTCGATATTTTAATTGATTACTTATATATATATATATATATACACTAATATTTTTGAACTTCCTACCCTGTAAAAAGCTTAAAATGTCTAGATATCAATGATATTTTTGTAAGTTTTAATTACTTGTCTTTTCACTGAATTCTACTTAAATGGTTTTTGAAAAACAGAATATTTCATAAATCTAATATAAATTTTAATAATAATTTAAGATAAGAAATAATTAATGCTACAAGAATTTCTTAACACGACCTGTCAGCATTCAATCGAAATTAACGATGCATGTGCGTTGGATTAATTACAGTGGATTGAGTTTGCATCAACGCTAATGCGCGCGGTCTTAATTTTAACCTAGCAAGTGCGCCGTAGATGGCTTGCGATCGTCCGACCGCTTCATTTCACGTATTAATCGTCCTCAAACGAGATATAATTAATTAAATGACTGCTTTCAACGTTCGTTAAACGAACGATCGTCGTTTATAAGATAGCGTTCCTTGACACATTTTTAAAAAGATAAGAAAGAGTAAATGCATACAGTAATTGAAATATATGTCGAGTGTGCTTTTCGTACTAGTATCTCGAATAATATATATAGTGTGATTTTTGTACTCTTATATTTATGTAAAAAAAAAGAAAATTAATAAGGATGCTATTTGAATAGAAGAAGATATTCAACGTCTGATTTAATATGATCATAGAGAGGTTACTTTAAATGGACTTGATTACTTTATAAGTAATAAAAAGGATATAAATTAGAGTTCAAAAATCCTAGTTTCAATTAAAAGAATTTTTTTTTATATTTGAGTTTTTTTTGGGCAAATACGGTAGAATATAAAAAAATATTCTGGTAGTTTTGATCGCAATGAGTTATTTGAATAGTTAAGATACAATTATTTTTAGTGTTTGAGTAATCTTTAAGTAGATATACAAACGAGTTACTTGAAAATGAGTCGAGAGTCGAAAGTAAGTATACCAGGAGTGGTCTATCATGATCAAATTGAATGACTTTTTCGAACCAAAATTGTATTACTTTTTCAAAAGGTGTGTCATTATGCAATTTCGACTTGTTATTGAGAATTCCTTCCATCATATTGTATCCAATTTAATCTTGTATAAGAAAATTATATTAATATAACTCTGTTTTATTTTATCAAGATTCATTTTTGATTAAATTATAGATAAAATGAAAACTGCTTTATCTTCAGCATTATTTATGATTTGATTTGACATATAACAAGTGATATTTATAAACAGTCTTAATTGAAGATGTCTAACATTAAAAGACATTTCATGTACGACAATTTCATATTTATTTGTTTCAAATTGGTTTAATGAAGAGAAAAAAATAATTACAATATTATGTTTATATACTAATTGAAATAATAAATATGTACAAATATATTAGTTTGTTTATATTTTAAATGTCATTTTCAGTCTAATAGTATACTTTGTTATAAGTAAAAGCGAAATTAAAAACACAAAATTAAATTTTCGAATCACTGGCCATTTTTGCAATGTAACACAGCAGATCTAGTCAACATTTATGAATAATTTATATTCATATCGTGTATGAATATATTAATGTTAATTTATTTATTATGCGAATAAAATAAAATTTGTTAAAGCAACGATTGGAATATTAAATGAATAATTAAATGTAAATAATTTATATTTTGGGCAAATAATTTTGAATATGTTTATATATATATATATATATATATATATATATATATATATATATATATATATATATATAATGTGAGAATTTATAAATATTCCTACAAGAGAAAATATTTGTAAAATTTATATTTGCGTAAATTAATTGAAATATCATTTTAAAGGAGAAAAGTTTAAAATATAAAATTCATTATTAACTTTTCAGAACAAAATTTATTTTAAACGTCAGCTGGGCTTAATTTCCTCAGTTACTCAGAAAATAATAAGAAAATACATTATGTAAATCTATTCACAAACAAAGTTACATTATCCGTTCTATTTATTCTTACGGTGTTTTTAATGACTTGTAATCGAACTTTAATTATGCAAGTTTGTAAGATCTACTAACACACAAGTGTATAAGAACTAAGAAAACTGTGTACTTATACAGTTTTTATTCACACACACACATACATATATATATATATATATATATATATATATATATGTGTGTGTGTATGTATGGATGTGTATGTATGTAATATTATCTACCTTAGTACAAAAATAAATTAATATAAAATACAAGCCTGTTTACTGAATACTTATATTAATTATATTCAAAATCTTATATATATATATATATATATACGAGTATATATATAAATATGTATATATTATAGAATTCAAAAATTAAAATGTATTCGTATACCCTTCTGAAATAAAAGTACTTTCATATTGGAATTTACGAACCTTACAAAAAATATAGAAAAGTACGAATATTGTTTGTTGAAACAATTTTCTTCTTAATAAAATAACATTCAAAGTTATGAAATATCAAATTATTAAAATTTCGTTTGTAAAATGTTATTAAAATATTTATTTTAATATTAATTCAGAAATAATAATATTTTAAAGTGTTATCGTGATATTTTATGTTTAAATATGTAAATGAAATAATAAATGTAAACAAACTCTCTCTAGAATCAAATATCACATTAGAAGATCTACAAAAAAAATTATTGTATCGAAAACAATAACAAGATAACGTTATTTAGATAAGAAGAAAGTGCTGGTTAATTAATGAGTCTGTATTAGAATAATACCAAGTAACTTAATATATTTTTCTATAGATTTAATAATATAATAAAGAAAGATATACCCAACCGACTGAAAAACTATCAAAAAAATATTTATCAGAAGATATGAAAATTCAAGAAATATTATATGTCAAAACAGAAACATTTCTCAGAAGAATTTTGTGAAAATTAACAACAAATTTAATTATCACGGACGAATAAAATTTTTTCTTCAAAGTTCATAATCCTTGAATGATTTAAGATATTGAGAGCAAAACAAGTTAATTTAGAATATAACCATTCAAATTCTAGAATTATTTTTAAATATAATAATCAGTATTATAAATGCATTTCTATCAAATTGCACACATTTTCTTCATTCTATCCATAAAGGCACTTGTTGTTTGTTTCTATATTCAATATTTTACTACAACCTTAATATTTGTGTTAAAGTCGAATGTTCTTTCTTTGAGGTCACGTTTTGTACTGGAAAAAATTGGAAGTCAGATGATGTTAGATTTGGATTATAAGGAGAACCTGAGGTAGAAAAAAATGGAGCAAAATTGTTAAATTTTACTCCGATTCTATCTACCTGACTTTTGAACTGTGTGTTCGCATTATCATTATGAAACACAATTCGGTTACATTAACCTCAAACATGACTTCTCAAGTCCCTGATGATTTTAAGGTACACTAACAATGTCTGTATATAGTTTAGGATTTATTCTCACTGCTAGTTACGATTGAAGTTCGAGATTGATGTCACAAAGCAGAGTTGTACGAGATAAGTCAGAGCACACAATATGCATGTGAAAATCTCTTTAAACATCTTCTTTTAAATGTTTTAAACTTACGAGCAAAATTTTCAATCGTCCTTTATAGCATT
Source organism: Acanthacorydalis orientalis (assembly GCA_034766995.1). NCBI lineage: Eukaryota > Metazoa > Arthropoda > Insecta > Megaloptera > Corydalidae > Acanthacorydalis > Acanthacorydalis orientalis. Next base: position 15,708,834 of record CM068318.1, on the reverse strand, counting down.
AAATGTTTTTGCATCGAATAATAAAACGATTTTAAAATAGAAGAATTAAATTTACTATGAAGTTTTAATTTTTTCTTAATAATTCATTGAGTTTACTTAACTATTTAATAACATTTTCACAGATAAAACAACAAGCCACCAATAATATATTGTAAATTATTGTCCACACTATAAGTATCATAATCGCATAAAAAATATTCATATTTGAATAGTATATCCCCATTAATGCATATGATTAATATTCTACCTACGATTAAATAAAGGGATAATTTCAACATGGAATAACTTTTCAATTAAGTTTTTTTTTATAATGACTACATATTTTGATGAGTAATTAATATATATTTTTTAATTTGATTAAAGTTAATTTAAATTTTATAGAGAAATAAATATCAGAAAATATTAATAAATTAATATTTGAATATAATTTATGATTAAAATTCTATTTAAACGTATTAAATACTACTTAATGTTTAAAAACATTTAAAGCTTATTAAATAATTTCAATTTAAAATGAATAATCCGTTAATATATTACATCTAGAAAACGTATATGGTCAAAATCCCTTAAATATGAACTGTTAAGTCCGAATTTCTATCCATTGAAAGTACCAAACTAAACTGAATTAAACTTTACATTCAAACTATTAAAGTGAATTTCGAATTATTCGGAGTGGTTTCAGTGTTTAAAAGCATCTGTATGCTTCCTAGACAATAAGAGATTTCCTCTAGCAATTTTCGTACACACTGTACTCACAGACGCACGCACACACACTATACATACACAGGCATACATATATATATATATATATATATATATATATTATATATGTATATAAATATATATATATTATATATATACATATTATATATATATATATATATATATATTTAAATAATATTTCATTATTAACAAAATTAGTACATTTTTAATAAATAATTGTGTCAATGAATATTAATTGTAAAATAACTTTTATTGAAATTAATTTGTAATTATATAAATTTTTGTATTTCTAATATATTGAAAAAAATATTAGTATACTAAAGTATATTTTGTTGTAAATACGAAATTTTTACTTAAAGAGAAAATATTTTTTTAAAAAAGAATTGCATACATACAAGTTGATAAAATCTCACATTAAAAAGTAAAACTAATGTATAACCTTATCTATGTTCTTTCTAAAAAGAAATCTTTTTATAGTAATATGAATAATTCACTACCTTTTCTAATCATGGTCCTGATTTTACTATCCTTGATTTCATTTTAACTTTTATCTAAATATCACGTTTTATTTTATGTAACTACGATGAGTCTCTAACAACCTACTGCCATACAATTACACTCATCCCTTTCTTGTCATAAAACGACTGATTGCGAAAGTGATACGGCACTTTTAATTTGGACATAGAGTGATAAATGCCTCTATAATTTATATATTTCGTCCCTAATTTGTAATGCTTTTTGAAAGTTAACGTATTTATATTTACGCTTATATTATTTTCAAGATGATTTATTCGAAATGTAGGTGGATATGTTTATTGCGTATTCTGTTTATATTTCATAAAAAATATTTTTTCCGACAGTTGACGGATACAAAATGTTTAATTTCTTAAAAACAGTAAATTAATATTTTTTTCGATCATTTTTACAGTTAATAACTAATAACTAACTAATAATTAAAGTATTTATGAATGAAAACAATTTTAATTCCTTTTTTAAAATATTGAAGAATTCTCTAATTTTGTATCTGAATTCTTTTCTTTTGAAGAAAGATTGTAAACATTTTCAATAACAAAAATATGCTTTAAATTGTTATTAATGATTTAGTCACACTTCTACAGTTTAAATTATAATTTGATTACCTAACTATTGAGAAAAAAATTAATAGTGTTGTTGTAAATAAAATTTTAATATTAATTCTTGATTCACTGACAATCTGGGCACATTTAATCTATATTTTGATTTATAACAAATACAAAAAACTTAAACAGATTACTGGAGAAGTCAATTAAATTAAAATAGGGGATTTGACAATAGGTTTTTTGTTTATTTATGTAATTGTAGAATATTGAGAGATTTATTGTACAGTTAATTCATAAACATTTTATCAAGATGTTCTTAAAACCAAAAAAGTAGCTGAATTTAACATAATACACTTAAAAAAAATATTCAAACTATGCTCCTTGACCTCAAATATAAACCTAATATAGACAAATCACCGAATCATACACACAACAGGTACATTAAACCTGGAAATCGTTTTGAATTAAAAGTTATAAATCAGTCTACATTTGAATTAACAGTTATTATAAAAACTGTAATCACATATATATATATTTGTGTGTGTGAAAATTTTTTTTAGAATTTCCTACATGATACACAATTAAAAAAATATTTTCCTGTTAACTGCCTAATTAAATTCTTATTTTAGAAATAATTTCTTTAAAAGTGTTAATTCTTGATGATACATGCATTTTTGTTTTCAGTTATTAATTTTAATCTAATTCTTTATTTTATTTTATAGCAAATAAATTATTCAGTATATTATTCCGAAGTCTTATATAGAAATACATTTTTTATAAAGTATTTAATTAATTCTAGTAATAAGCATATTTAGTAGGTTACAAAAATAAGTCTTGTTTATTTTAATTTTTAATTAAATTGTGAATTTTTAGAGATTTTTTAATATTTATTTTATAAAATCTCGATTGTTAAAAAAACGGTCACTAAAATATTTCATAATTCAAACATTTATTAATTGTGAATTCAACTGATTTTCATCTTTTCGGAATTAAGTTCATTTTTTTTGTTTTTATATTCATGAATATGTAAATATATGTAAAAATACTGTGTAAATTTGCAAATGAAAGTTTAATTAGAGTCAATTATGAAATGAAATTAGAAATTTGCTTTTAACATATTCATTTCACAAATCTCATAATTACAATCTTCATTGTTACAAAGTTAACAAGTTTGTATTTTTTCAATTTTTAATAACGAGTTTTTTTCGTATCCCTATTACAAACATTTCATTAAAATATTTATGTAAAATAAAAACTTGAAAAACATAAAAGCAAATAATAATTGAATATAAAATTTTAAAATTGTTAATTTATTTTTTGGTTCTACTGAATGCTATTAGCGTCTACTTATAAATTTATTCGTTTACAAATGTGTTCGAGAATGTTTCTCAGTATGAACATTACTGATCTTCGTGCAAGTATTTCGAAATTTCTCTCCAAACATTTTAACATTGTCTGGACGTTTGAACTATAAACCGAAGTTTTCATATATTCCCTTAGGAAATGACCTAGTGTTGTAAGGTATAGTTTTTGTTTAATGTGAAAAGGCAACAAGGGATTTTAATTTCTGAAATATGTAAATAGACATTTTCAGAGACTTGTTTATTTGACAGTATAAAAATGTATACTTTTCTCTTGTAGTATGAACTTTTTATATGTAAATTATTATTGAAGTATTTGTATTATTAAAAGATCAAATTTATGTTTCAAAATCATTAAATAACTGTTTTCTCTATACGTATGTGTTTTTATTTAATTGAAGATAAGATAATTAAAAATACATCTCTAGGAGAAATGAAAACGAGCGAAACACAAATCGATCGATAATTTTTATCAGTGGAAACTAATTTCTATGGAACGCGTGCGGCATTTACTCGAGTTTCTCTAAAGCATCCTGAGGCGAAACTAATACAAAAACTCTTTGTTTATTCTACAAAATCGAGTATAGTGGACAAAGCATTCAGTCTGCGGACGTATTGTGCTCTCACATTCTTATTTTCAATCAGGATTTAATCAAGTCACACAGACACAACGTATCGGACGGTGCGTGCATGTCGTTCGTCTCGTGTGTGCGTCTGTAATGGTGTTTGATCGAGGTGCTTGCACAACTCCTGATTTCAAACGTGGCAATGATTCGGATATAAAGATTGATCAGACGTCGATGGATTCTACGTACGGATGGCCGGGTCAGTTGAGTGCGATAAAATGTCGTTCCGTCGTCGACGGGGGTCGAACGGCGGCTGTCCAATCCCGACATCGTATATTTCAATCATTCAACTCTTAGTTTTACTGGAATTGGTTTCGTGGTGCAATTCCATTTGCGAATATTTCATCGCCGATTTTATTTTTACATAGATATATTTCTTATATATTTTTTTTCACGGGGTTTCCACAAAAATATATTATAAACAATAGATACGTACATGCCTATATGTTTATTTATTAATTTGTAAATTTAAATAAGATTAATGCTTATTTATTTGATCTGTTACCTTTGATTTCTTTCTATTTTTTATTAAATTATTAGTTTTCTTGTCTAAATTTAGTTCTATATTATATTGACATTTCCAACAGACATTTATTTACAATAGCAAATAATTCTTTACAAACTCTAATATTTCTATTGCTTATAACATTAACTGCATAGCTATTCTGATAAGATTATTTATTATTTTATTTAAAGTCTTAATTAAATTGAGTATTAGAAAGTACTGTTATTCAATAAATTATGATTAAAAACTCTCAAGAAAATTGTTTAAAGTAGATAAAGTTAATACTAATACATATGATATTTAAAAAATATTTGATCGAGAAAAATGAGATCAAAAATATTAATGAAAACTTATTATATTCGTTCCACATCTTCATTACTTCCAACAATATTTATCGACTGTCTTCAAAAAGGAAAAAAATCTTTAAGCCTCATATACTCACATTGCTTATTTAATATACCAATGTTTCTAGAAAATATATTGTAATAAAGAAAAAATGTGAGTGCTCGATATTGAAGACATTTTCTTCGTTTTTGAAGAAAGTCGATAAATATTCTATAAATTCGTACGTCGTTTATATTTTAAACAGATATAATGACTGGATCTTTTATCTAACTTCTTTACCTTATGTTAAAATATAATAAATGTCTTAAAGTTTGTAAAAGATATTTATAAACAAGTTATCAAACGTTATTTTTAAGAGTGGTTTACTTAATATAATGAATTGTGTGAATGTTTATATAAATAAAATTTAACAATAATGTTTACATGAAGATGTAGATTAAAAATATTGTTTTGTAACTTATTTACTATAAATAATAAGAAAAATAGGTCTGTGACTTAAAGAAGTAGACAAAAATATGTAATTTATGAAAAAATATGAGCTTTATTACAAGAAGAAATCATAGAAAAAGAAATCGAAAGCGACAAAGAAGATTTAATTAAATTTAAATAAATAATTTCTTCTAATTAACTTGTTTAAAATTTCTATTTCTTTTAAGTTGTTGGATAACTGATAGAATCTTTTCATGTATTTGAAATTAAAAATGCAGCTTGAAATTTTATAAATTTTATTGAACTAGATGTTAGATTTATTTTTTTCGATTATAAAAATAAATAAATTCGTGCAAGAATTTATCTTTATTAAAGTGATTCACAGAAAAACATAATTAGGAACTATTTATGTTACTAAGTATAGCACATACACACACATACATATATATATATATATATATATATATATATGTATGTATGTATTTTTTAACTACAAAGTTTTAGAAACAGAAATTTTAATTAAATATAAGTATTTATCTCAATATTCAATGTTGTATAATTTCAGTTTCAATGAACATTTTTCAAATAATTACTTGCATACATTTTATACCTACTAATTTTTGCTATTAATACGTTTGTGGATTGAATAGTTATAGGATTAAAATGTTGTATCATTTAAAAAAAAATATTATTATAAAGTTTATAATAATTGTCTGATAGACAGAGTTATAAATTGATATAAGTATTTTTAATGAATGAGTATTTAACGAGTTTTTTTCGGTATTAAAATTAAAAACGCAAATGTATAATCAAGTTATATTTTAAAGAACAATGAAGATGTATTATTTTACACATACACACAATCATATATATATATATATATATATATATACATATATATATATATATTTAGGTACATAAATAAGTGTGTGTATCTGCGAATGTAAGTATATTCTTTTGATAAATACAATTTCTATGTAATATATCGCAAAGCAAATATAACTTTTGTGAAAATAAACATTTCTTGTTGACTCTTACTTGAATTATGAATATCCAATTGAAAAAATTGTTCGAGTTTCTGTATTTTTCTTTTTCTTGTTGATTAGTACCATTCAGTTTGAGTATTGAAAATATACATATAGGCATTTACTCATATATACATTTCTGCATACCCATTCATCAATATTTATACATACAAATATTTTCAAACACACATGACACATACACACACACACACACACACACATATATATATATATATACATATTATGATGAACAAAATATTGGCTCAGAATTTTTTAAAGAAAACCTTGAATTCTATATTTGATTTTTACCGGTTTTTTTTCTTAATAAAACTTTTTTAAATATTTATTAAAACAAACATATATATATACATATATATACATATATATATATATATATATATATATAGAGAGAGAGAGAGAGAGAGAGAGATACATATATATATATATAGATATATGTGTGTGTGTATGTCTGTGTGTGTAAATTTATATATTACAAAATATTAAATAATTTAGTAAACAAATTTAAATGCATACGAAACTTCAAATTCTATTTAAATTTTCTATTTTTCTGTTATAAATAAGTTTATTCAAAAGAAAATATAACAAAAACTATAATTATTGCATTAGATTGATATGAAAATAATTACGGTTTTTCTTTTCGGAATTATAACTTTAATTTTTATTAATGAACGTGTCATTTTATCATATTTCATGTTAATATTATTTAAAAGTGCAATTTTTGGTCTGTATTTTGGTATCATCGACTTTGGTTGTACTATAAATTTTACTTCAAATTAGGCTATTGAATTAAAGATGGAAAGAAAGTGAATAAGAGCAATTTTTGTATGAGTTTAAAACAGATGGTAAAGGAGCAAAAACTGCTCATAAATTAAACGATACTTTTGGTGTGGACACTGTTAAGGAACGGATGATTCAATGGTGGTTCCAAAATTTTCATGTTGGGGACGAGAGCCTTGAAGTTGAAGAAGGTCACGGACGTCCTTCAGTTCATAACGACCAACTGAAGGTGTGAATTGAATCAGAACCACGCACAATAATTCGAGAGCTTACACAAAAGTTAAGCGTTAGTCATTCAACACTTCTGGATCTCTTGGAAAACAACTAGGAAAATCAAAAAAGGTCAACAAATGGGTGGATAAACCCCAATTATTTTTCTACCAACCTGATATTTCAAGTAAAAAATCAATATTTTTTTAAATTGTAAACAAATTTTTTAAAAAATAAAAACCATCCTTTAAAAACGTATTTAAACTTTTATGAAATGAAAAGAATATTAAATTGAGGAGTTTTATTTAATGTATGTTTGGAATAAAAGCATGGAAATTTTTTTTAAAGATCTAAAAAGTATCAAGTATTCGTCAAAACATAAGAGAAATTGAATAATGTAATGAACGGCAGACATATTTAATCTACAAAAAGTCTTAGTGAAAAATATATTGTAAAATATTTTAATTATGCATATTATATATGTATATATTTTTTGTAGGTATATATTTTACTTGAATGTACTTTTTAAATTAAATACAAAATAAATTAATAAATAAAACCGAAATGTAAACTTATATGTATATATTTTGTTGATTACAGTAACTAGGTATATGCATTCGACGAAATAAGTCCATTATTTAAAGGGTTTTATTTACAAAGCATCCCAAAAGACTTACCACACGACAAGATACCTTCCTGTGAGAGATTAAACGTGAAATTTTCAGCTAATGGACAATAAGTCTTCGTGTGTAGTATGAGAGGGAATTGGATGTAACCTATGAGATAATACGAATGATAAGGGAAATATCATTATTTGTTTTGTTTACAAGGTTTAGAGAGAAGTATAATTACATCATCAGTTCAAAAAAAGTGTAATCAAGACGTAAATAAACAAAACATTGCTTAAATAACATGATATTTGTATAATAAAGTGTATTTACAAAATAATAGTTAATTAAATTTAATTTAAATAATAAATGACACAGTTACTAAAATATTTTTTGATAAAACAAAAATAGATTATTACTTTCCACATTCTTTCAGAAATGTTTCCTTAACTTTACATGTTTAACATATTTTTTTTTTAGTAACATATTTAATAAATACGGTTTTATAAAAATATTTAAAAAATTAAATATTTTTATAAATTGTAAAAATATAAAAATTAATTAAACTGATTAAAAAAAATATGTGAAGTAACTGATAAGCAATGAGACATTTGAAGTTACATACTGATAAAATTATACTTAATTATCTAGGATATAAATTACTGTCAGTCTATATTTAAAATTTAGTTCGAAATATTTTTATAGACGACCTTATTCATTTGAAACTAAAACAAATGTTCAACATTTTAATATCGTTTTCAATTTCAAAACAGACATATATTTACAGTTTAATAACTTTTTGTTAAAATTCGTATCCGGTTTGAAATAAAATAAATTCTCTACAATCTAACAAAGTATAAAAAAATATTTTATATTTAAACACGCCGCAATAAAAAAGTTTATGGCATACATTGAACGTGCTTGTGCAACTTTACATAGCATAAATATTACTCGGAGTTGGGAAAAAAATTAAGGAATTATTCATGCTGAAACTATTATGTATATTAGTCTAGCGGTGGGGATACACAACCGCACCAGACTGTAACAACTGTTCTAAACAAATGTCAACTGAAATTAAATTAACTGTTTCAGAGGCGGCGCCGAGGCGTGATTCGACTTACTAATCGATTGTGATGCAAGTGTGAAACTAGTACCGAGTTCACGGGTTATCGAACTACGGCCACTGTACCAACAGTGGTAAATGACTTGTTATAGTTAAGAGAAGAGATTCGCGTTTAGCATCTATTGTCTCCTAACAAGACCAGTATTGAAAATAACTAGTTGGACATAAGGAACATTGATTCGAATTGTTGGTAGTTTTCTAGACGAGGGTCGCTCTCATTTTCGATAAACAGTGCTCGTTTGTTTGATGTAAATTTTACATGTGTTACCTCAAATTCAAATAGCGAATTCCACAACATGCACACACAGAGCCACACACTTTTATACATCCACATACGCTTACAAACTTGTGTACACAAAAACGGAGTATAATTTTAATTTCAATTTTCAAAGCATCCGTGTTGAGTTTTTTTTATGTAATCAGTATATTATTTTTGAAAAAGTGAAAATAATAAAGAATAAATAAGATGATTAGTAAAAAAATTATAAAGCTATGAGTGAAATAAAAAAATAAAAATTTTTTAAGAGCATGTAAAAACTCTAGATGAGATTTTTATTGATTGATTTAGAAAAATATGTCTTTAATATGTCGTACTTTTTTTCTAACGCCCTGAAATATTTCATTTATATCTCAATAAATCTTAAAAACAAAATAATTGTAAGTTAATATTAAAGAAGAACAACTGACAACAAAAATATATTTTAATTTATAAATTCTAAACTAGAGCGGTTTTACAAAAGAATTATAACACACAAAATCTGAGATTTTGGTCAGTGCGTCCATTTATAAAATCTACTATACGATTATATATACTGGCTATTTTTTCACAACTATGGAATCACATTTTGCAACGCCACAATGTCTCTAAGCTTTAATAATTTCAGATAATATTAATCTATAGCATTATTATGATACAAAGTTACTTTATGGTCATTGAAAAAAGTACAAGATATTAAAAAGTTGTAAAAAAACTAATCTTATAATTTTTATCTACAATATTTGTTTTACTATTTTGTAACAATTGAAATAATATATAAATTTAAATATAAAAAATTACTCGGAAGATTTGTTATGTATTATTTTTTAAATTTAGTTTAAATATAATTTTATTTTAATATTTTAATAAATTTAAAACATGAATAATAGTCAAGTTTTATTTTCAAAGTTAAGATACGATATTTCAACAAATAAAGAAAGATTAATAATCATCTTAGTTGAAAGAAAATAATATATTAGAAAATATAAGGACACATTTAAAAATGTACGCTTTTTAGCTGTTAATTTAGATTTTAAAATTTATTAAAAAATGAAAAAGTTAATACAGATATATATATATATATATATATATATATATATATATATATATATATATATATCTTTGATTGATTACTAATAAAAAGAATGTCCCACTTGTTTGTGTTCACATAGTTATCTGCTGTTTTTAAGCACATTTCTTACATTCTGTTATAATCTTTTATTAACAAGTAGCTTATATACTTAAACCAGAGCTATTGAAACTCAACTAAGACTAGTAAACATAAGCTACTTGACGATCAAGTTTAGAAGAGATTGTATAAAATAAAAATAAAACATGAAATCGCAAATAATTATATAGCACTTATCAAAGAATTGAAAATAAATATTTTTTGACACATTTCAACAACATCAAGTATTATTTGATGAAAAGTTTGTTTTAATTTCATATATATATATATATATTTGTCAAATGGATTTTATAAAACACTAATACACAAAATAACAAACATTACTAAAGCGTTAGTTGTTTTTCTTACCTTTCTAATATATATTAATTTATTATTTAATCTATTCAATTATTATTATTTTATTTATTTATTTTAAAACTAAGTAGTAATTTATACATACTCAGTTTAAAAAATCTATTTTCTAACAATAAACTTATTAATTAAATAATCTTCTTTATTAGTTTCGACTCTTAGTAAATTTTGAAATAGCTTGATATACTATATAATTAAGGTGACTGAAGTCTACTAGTACAGAAAAATCTGAACATTACTTACGAATAGAGACTAGGTGTAAACTAAACATACATCTAGGTCACTTTATAAAATTTTAAATTTTAATAATCTATTATAATAGATTGTATTTCGCATTTTACGTAAGGGGTTGTACGATTTAAAAAATGTATTTTACGTTTATAATATATGTTTAGATAATTTAAAAAGAATATGTCGTTTTATTAAAAAAAATTTCTTGTTGCAGGAATGAATTGTAAATAAAAATATCATAAAAATATAATACTATATATATATATATATATATATATATATATATATATATACTAAATCAGGTCAATACCTTAATTATTATAATGTCATATATATATATATATATATATACATATATAACAATATAACAACTAAGGTATTGACCTGATTTAGTACACACTGAAATAAAATTTGAACATTAATGCTCATTTAAAATCAAGCAGACGCCTTGAAATCAATCACGGTAAAACACTTTATATTCGTGTACGTTGCAAATGATTCAAGTATCTAACTTTCTATGTTAAGTTTATTTATGTGTTGCTTTACTTCTGTAAAGCTTTCGACTATACAGATATAGGCGAATCTCTGGTGGCATAGAAATCATCCGTTTATTTCCAACTTAACTTGGAGTACGAGACAGACAAAAAAGTTTTTAATACTATTTCCTATAAACTCACTGAAACTTTCTTCCTAGCTTATATTGTTTATATTTTCTATTTAATTATGATATATATATATATATATATATATATATATATATATATATATATATACTATGAAATTAAATAATATCGGTTATACTTAAAAATTATCTTTTGATTAGAGTAAATACCGAATAAAATAAGTGATGTTCTTCAAACAATACATTGAAGTGAAAACTAGATTTAGATAAAAATGTAAGTTATAATGTCAGTAAGTAATGTAATAATTTGAACAATTGAAAATCCAAAATACGCGATTTTTCTCATAATAGTGGTCTTATGCTTTTGTAATTCCACATCAAGTTTATAATTCTGATTACACGATTCAAAAAAAAAAATAATTATGATCATGTCATGAATTTGGCAGAAGACTTTTTTTCATAGATATATAAGAAAAAATGATTAATTTTGTCTGCCAGGCAGCGGGATGTCTAGAGACTAAAAATTGAGAAGGCCAAGGCTCTATTTGGGCTGTAACGCCTTCGAAGATAAAGATTAATTTTGTATTCTAAAAAGTGCTCTTTATACATATAGAATATTTTAGATTTGTTGATAAATATATAAATTGGACTGGGAAAACCCGTTTTATATTGAGAAGAAAAATTCTTTTAAAACGACTAAGAGATATATCATATAAACCTTTGTAGCACCACCAAATGTGGTGTACAACGGAACACAAATCGTCAGCACGTTCGTTTATACTTGGTCTACATATGAACGTAACCAATCTGTACAGTTACATTTTATGATACCATAGATGGTTGTATAAAACTGTACACACATATATGCTTTAAGAGAAAAACCAATTGTTTTGAAGGGCATATTAAATAAATTAAAACTATGAATGTTTTCGCTGAGTGTCCATGGTAAAATTTACTATATTTTAAATTGCAACTGGTTTTTCTTTCCAAAATTTTAAATAATCTTTTTATGACATTTATATATATATATATATATATATATATATATATATATTGCTACAGTTCTCGTCTGTAATAAGAATGTTAATTTAATTTTTTTCTTATTGTACTCGACTCTCCGAAAAATGCAAATATCTACCACCATAATGTTACATTCCCTTATACTTTTTCTGTCTTTAAAAAGATTTGAATGGTGGAGTTCACGTATAAAATTAACTTCATATGAACACTTCAGTTTTTCCATAAATCAATCATGAATTAATATTAATAATAGCCAGACAGAAAAAAAACATAAAAATAAAATTAGATTTTAAGATTCGAATTTGAAAAGTGCAACGTTAATGAAATAATTAGCTAATTTTAGTTTATTTCAAAAATTATTTTCAATTTAATAGGATCATTTTTTCAGAATACAATAAATAAATTTATATTTTATAAAAAATAATAATTAATGTGTGATTATATTATATTATAAAAATTAAAAGTAAATTAATAAAAATAAATTATTCAGCATGGAGAGATAATTGTATATATATATATATATATATATATATATATATTGATGTATATATGTATATTATTATTTATATGATTAGATTTTATTGAAAGTTGACTCAATGATAATTACTAGGTAATTTTTCATCCGTTCTATCAGTGGACATTTTGTTAAATAACATTTGTGTAAACTTGTAATTTTTATCTCTCGTTTCGCTCATTTATTGCCATTAAAAATATTTAGAAACATTTTCTCGAAAAATATTTTGGAACATTATTATGGAAGTTTTGTAATAAACAATGTATTATTGTAAAACAGCTTTTCAATTTAAGAACTTTAATATTTAATAACTATATACATGACGTATGATATATTTATAATAATGAAAAATAAATTAGTAATAAGAATTATTTATGATGCTTTATTAGAACTCTGATGACTATTTATAACATCTTTTATCTTTACTTTGTCGTTTGACGATAATGTACTGTTTTATACTTATATTTCATTGTTATTTTTCCACATATTCTAACCACATCATTGCTTTGCAACAATAAAGGATTTAGATAGGACGTTGATTTTTTTTATGGTTCCAGTTACTGTATATTCTATCTTAATATGGCCATTATAAGTACAAGTGTACGAAGATAGAGTTATGGGATTTTTACGCGTGTGTAATGTTGCTATATATCATGTTGGAAACAACAGTTACGATGGATATTGCTTAAAAAAGACGTTAAAAATACCATCTACTTTTTAAATTATCTTTATGCATGAAAAATGTTTATATCCTTGTAGTATACAAATTTATATCAAATATATATATATATATATATAATGTAATGCACGCAAAAATAAAGTCCTTGTTATATCCTTTATAATTAATATACGTATTATCATAAAAAAGTCTAAACGTAAAAGAAAAAATAAACCAATACACCGTATAATATATTTCATTATGTACGTATTTCAAAAAAAAGAGAAAAGAATCCACATGATGTTGAGGTGTAGATACGCATAAATAGCGTACCTTATGTATAATTCATTGCTTTTATTTCTTGTGATGTTGTATCATCCAAGTTAAAAGCTCAGGGAAACAATGTTAAGTGTATGAAAGAACCCTCTTTTCCGGTACTCATCTGTAAAAGCGTAAATATATAAGAAAAGTGGTATTTATCGTGAGGCAAAAAAATTATCCCGATTTGTCATATCTTCGTACGGAGGAGAAAAATATATTATCGTTTTAGTCCAGTTCAAATTTTTCATTCGTTAATGGTTTTTCTTTGAAGGTAAAGTTTCGCAGCTCTCATAAATATTCGAGCCTTTTATTTTTGATTCAATTAATGTTTTCAAAGTACAATGTACAAGAATATTCGTTTGTAATTTATTTCTATGAAAAAATTCTCAAATTTGTAATATTTTAAAAACATTGATAATTATTTACTCTCCCTCTCTCTCTCTCTCTCTATATATATATATATATATATATTATATCTTGTACTACTTAAACTTTCAAGTAAGTATCATTTATTCTATAGTATGCAATAACACAAGTAAAATTACATTTCTAAAATAAACAGCAATAATATTTATTTTCCAAAAAAATATGTGTAATGTCTTTAATAGTATTTGATGCATATTGAATATATAACTTTAAGTTTTGTATTTGTTATTTGAGTATTTTAACTTAACTTAATAAAACAATATTGTATCCCGATTATAATTTTAATGTTAAGGAAGTTTGAGTTACTGAAAATTTTATGGTATTTTTTTGGTACTGTAGCTAAATTAACTTTCGCAAATTAATTTTCACTCCATTAACTCTCACAAATTTTTGATTAAATTTTCCAATAATTGTTTATTGATCATTTTGTTTGTTTCTTATGCGAATAATGGCAATGAAACAAATCTCCGAGTGTTAATTACAAAGGAATTTCAATTTTTTTAAAAAATTTTGTTTTTTATAAAAAATTGATTAATATTTGATAAATATTTGATATAATTATTATTTAAATTATAAATATAAATATTTGATAAATATTTGATTCTAGTAATATTGTACAATAAAATTTATTCAACCGTTTATAACAATAAAAATAGTGGTAAGATATTTTTCATGGATAGAGATTATAACGAATATTACTTGTAATTTATTACTCTAATTGTTTATTGAAGAATATATTCTCTTAAATTATAAAATTGTTGTAAATTCTTTATAATCATAATAAATGAGTGAAAAGTATTTAAGTAATACTCTTGCACATTAATTTTGTTTAATATATGTAATAAATAAATAAAAATCAACTCGGGGATAAAATTCAATTAATTTTCAAGATTTTTTTTAGAAAACTTGCCATCTTTCAAAATCATACAGCATTTATATGCTATGATTGATTATATTTGTGTGAATTACTACAATAAAATACCGACAACACTCCTAATAAATGCAACTGACATTTCTTAAATGATTATTTCTATATTTTAATTGGTTCGAAGTGAAATCGATATGTAATACGAGCGTTTAATATTGAAAGTTCTAGACATTTATTTATAAAAGTAAACTGAAAATTCTTATTCATTGGATAATATGAATAATGAATATGGTCAATACTGCGTTACAGAAAATACTTGTTATGACAACTTAAATAAAATAAAGACAACTGAAACTATTGGAAACTGATTAGATCAATCTAAGTCGTCTTGTATGGATAAAATGGATTTCAAGTTTAGAACTAAGTAAGCTGAAGTTAAATTGAGACTTGGTGTAATTGAATATATATATATATATATATATATATATATATATATATGTAGGTATGTATGTATGTGTGTTCAATCTCTTTAATCCAATTGGTGAGCATTGATGTTGGTATGAAACGGTTGCGCAATGCAAATCACTTAAATATAATGTCAGTACAGGACTTTTTATTATTTTATTTACATAAATAATTTAAATAATTAATATCACCCGAAATTAATTTTATATGATTTATTTTTTATATTAGAAAGAAAGACAGCAGCTTCCAACTTTGAGGTTCTAATATAAAAATTCATGTAATGTTTTATTTTGAACACATCCTACAGACACAACATACTAGTCTCATTATTATTCAATGAAAATATTGCTGCGCAACGCACTGATCGATTTAATGTAAATGAACATAAAACAAACATTAAAACATTGCCTCATCTCGTTTTAGACAACGAAGGTACAGACCTTTTTGTATTTTGGGGCTCTGAGTATGATGAAATTGCCATAGAAATGCGTATAAGCAAACAACGAAAAATATTCAATAATAATTGATTGAATATTTTGTATCAGAAAAAACATGTTATTTGTTTTGTTGGGCTGAAGAAAAAGAGTTTATTTCTGAAAATACATTTATCCATTATCAGAACTAAGTCTAAATATAATTAAATTTAGAAGAAATCCAAATTAATCGGTCCTTATTTCGTATCTTATTATAAATTTGAAATTAAAAACTAACATATTATAAGAAGAAAATCATTTAGATATATTTTCATTATAATTATAGTGCTGTTAGTTTAAATTTATGTATATAAATTATTCAATGTTTTTCAAAAAATAATTATGTTTGATACAAAAGTAATTTATACATTCCAAGTTTTATTTAATAATTGAATGTTATAAATAAGCGATCAAAAAAATAAATTGTCTATTTATGAGGAATAAGTGTTGAAAATATAGTTTATCTTTAAATTGAAAGACATGAAATCTTCATAATGTTAGTGAAGCACTTGCATATACATTTGTGCAAATTATAAATTCGGATCTACATTAAATAACACCGTACGAAATTCATTAATACGAAAATAAATTATTAGTATTATGTTCGCGCCAACATAGTGTACGGTATCTCTGATTTAACATAAAACTAAATACTATATCAAGAGCTTGTTAAATGTCTCTAACTAATTCTATATAAAATAATGAAATGTGTTAAACATCACCGTTGCGTTGCTTAAA
>CM068318.1:15634370-15686870 GCA_034766995.1 Acanthacorydalis orientalis | reverse complement strand
CTGAACGGAAGTTGAATTCATAAATGTAGAAAAATAAGTTTTTCTCGTAATAAAATATAATTATGGTCATACAAAGTATAAAATATATATTTATTTTTTTGAATTGCGACAAAAACTATTTTAATTCTAGAATAAAACATTTTTTTTCAAAGTACTGTTAACAAACGTTCCTTTAAAGTTCAAAACTGTATATACATGTACTATAAAAACTGTATATATATGTATATATATATATATATATATATATATATATATATATATATATATATATATGTATATATAATATAATTAGTAATAAATAATAGGTACTCAAACTTTCTAAAAATGAAAAAATCCCGACAGGTTATACATTTAATACAGTCTGAAATTTTCGGGTTTAAATATGAAAAGTTTCAAGCTCAATATTAATTTACAAAACGAAACTTTCTACAAAATAATTGTGAATGTATAGCAAAAAAATACAGTAATTTCAGTTTTCACATCTGCTGAAATGTGTCCCGCGAGTGTAATTCATTTCAACTGGAAACCATATATTTATTTACATATTAGTTCAATTGTGTTTAATACTTTTGAAACGGGTTTCAGTACATTTGATCATATTTCATAGTTAATATATGTTCGCATATATATAATATATATTTATATATATATATAAATATATATATACATTATAATCTCACTTTTGTTTAAAACTATATATAATGATCAGATGAATCAAAACAAAAGTATTTATAACATTTTATTCTATATTTATATTTTTTCTTCACACTTTAATTTGATATTCGTTTTAAATTAATTTAAAATAGTTTTAAAATTTAAATAATTCATTTTAACCCTACAAGCCATTCTTTTGCGAAAAAATGAATTTGAATAGCGAATTACAGTTCCGAGATATTGAATAACTCAACATAATAACATAATTAAGTTACGAAACCCTCGAAAATAAAATTTAAATACATGATAAAAAATATTTGGGTTAGCAAAATCATATATCATTGATTATACACAGATAATTAATCATAATTTACTTATATTATCTCTATACCAAATTATGATATTAACTTTTATACCAAATGTTTATATAAAATATATATATATAAATACAAATTATTATTAACATACAATTTTCCAGTGCCAGTATTTCCTGTCACCCTTTTTATTATTTATTTAATGCTGTTTGTGTATTGTGTGTACTATTTAAATTAAAACTGTCACCAATGCCGTTTTATATACTACAACTGTATAAATAAACTAGAGGACAATTCGTTTTAATTGTCTGTATTTTTTACTCTATTATAGTGTGCATAGTGTTTGTCTTTTATTAACATCAAATATTTTAAATTTCAAAAGTCATTTTACAGATTTTTTTCTTTTATTAAATCATTTTCTCCAACATTTGTTAAAATACGTTATTTTTATTCGTTTTGTTCTTGAAAAAATCTATTTTTTACCACTTTTAGTGAATGTTTTCATTTACTTAATGTGTTTTCTTATTATTGAAATAAACTGTCGGTTTCTATAGACAGTTACTATAGTAATATTTTCAGAATAATTTTAACTGTAAATAGCATCTTTTGAATTTTGACTTAGGTGTATATATGGTACAGATAATACATTTATTTAGATTTTGTCTTTATTCAGTTCTGTGGAAGTAAACACCGATATCAATTATTACAAATTAAATATATTAAAATGGATTGATAATAATGTAATCATCGTCAACATAAATGCAACTAAAATCAGCCTATAAGAAATTTATAAATATTAAATATCTTTTTAAAAAGAACGAAATCAGGATTAATCGGATAAATGCAATACAATTTTATAGTTTTTTAAAGATTTTATCTATTTTAGTAAATTATATTATAAAACAATAGACAGAAAAAATTATAGAATAATTAAGAGTAAGTTGATACATGTGTAATATAAATATTGCTATATAGCTCAAATGTTTTCATTTTATTTCTAAATATTTCCTTCATCATTTGAGAGATTATTTTAAACGTTTAAATGTATGAATGTATCTTTTTCAGGCTTTCAATCTTATATTAATAATCTTTTTATTTAAGACAACCCTAAGCAAATAAATTCAGGAGAATTAAAGAAATCTAATCTGAGCTTACAAGTTCTAACCACTGATTAACGACTGAGTTCAAAGATCTTTTTTATTTAATTGTGGTTAAGATTTTAGAAACATTTTTAGGTAAAAAAAGTATATAAACACCAACTATGCAATGATACTGCCATTCTACATGTTTTTATATAATAATCTTCCAGGTTTTTTTAAATAATCATAAATAAATTACTGTTTTTTAAAAAAAATAGATTAAGAAAGGTTGGTTGTAAAAATTTGTCGTAAAGTGCCGAATCGAATTCATTTTGATAAATATAAGTACAGTTCCTGATACACTGTATTCAAAAAGAGAAATTTTAATTATATTTGATCCAAAAAGTGTTGGAAAAATAAATAGATCCTTATTAACGTTATAAACATTGTAAAAAAAACCGATTATCAATGTGAAAAATGTAATGTCTCCAAAATGTCAAATGTAGAATTATAACCAATATTAAAAATTAATTTACTATTTCAATTGATATATATCAAAAATATTTCTTTTCTCTTATAATTCTATGTAAATAGAAACTCGATTTAATTATATTACTAAGAATCATTTTAGAACGCATTTGGATGTTATATGATGCTAGTTTATAATCCTAAATGTTGCTCTATAAGCCTTCAGTAAATTTATTTGGGTTCATACTTTTGTATATTTATTTTATCCAAGTCTTTTCCGTATTTCTGATGACACTCATTAAATTTCTTATTTCATAGTCTAGCTTTACTTATTATTAGGAGGCAATAAATGATAGGTCTTTTTATACAAATAAAGTTTGTTATTTTTATACTCATTTTCTGTCTATTTCCATCATCATTTAGTATACTTTCTAAATTTTTTTAATTTTTGATTTACTTATATACACTCATGTATATGTATATATATATATATATATCTAACTATCTATCTATATATATATATATATATATATATATATATATATGTGTGTGTGTGTGTATGTTATGTATGTATGAAACAATAGTTAAAATCTGGAGTTTATTGATATTTATGATTAAGTGTAATAATGTGAATAAAAAAATAAACAAAATTTATAATTTAAGCTAATTACGATTAAATTCCCAAAAATCTATAATTCAACATTCAACACCATATGTGGTACATTTATCGCTTGTCTAAATAATAATAATAATATTTATAGCAATACTTCAATTGAAACAAATGTCACTTTTCAATTTCATAACAAATGGATCGAAACTATTCGTATTCGGTGCTTGAGGCAACTAATTTTCATTAAAGTGAAAAGCGAATTTGCAATTAATTTCACACATTGATTTATTACTCTAACGAATACCGTGAATAATTTGCAGCGCAATTATTCTTGAATGAATTGCTGTAATTTATCCAACAGGTGGATAGGCATTCAGTATGTGTAATATCCAACAAATTTTAGATGTAGTGTTGTCAAGACATTTTAGTAGATTAAAATGAACATATTACATATAATGGCGTAAACATATAATACACTGCATAAAAATTGTGTATTAAAACGTATAGTCAAACAAACAGATTCATTTTTATTTTATATCTATACCAATTCAATTTAATGAGTTTTTATTTGTAAAACCGATTTATATGTCTGAATAATTGTAAATGATATCACTGAATAGAATGGTGTACTAATCCACAAATAAACCAAAATGTAAATATATATTTTAAATTACAAACAATAAAAAATCATTGTAAATATTTATATAAAAAATATTTATCCAATGAAAATGAAAAATTATTAGATTTAAAAGTTACACTTGTTTAAAAATAACCCCACGCTGTCAAATTTATCCACTTCTACGGTTTATTATACACAATACCAAGTATTATTGCGTGAGATTATAATAATGTTACTTGGAAAATAAATTGATTTTTAAACTTTCTTCTAAATTAGAATGATAATAGATCCATATCTTATTTTGAATGAAATTTTTCCGAATGTTATCTTATTTTGTATATTATTGTAGTTCTTTCCTTTTACATAACATTCTTTAGTATTTTAGGACTTGAAAG
Organism: Acanthacorydalis orientalis; assembly: GCA_034766995.1. Classification (NCBI taxonomy): domain Eukaryota; kingdom Metazoa; phylum Arthropoda; class Insecta; order Megaloptera; family Corydalidae; genus Acanthacorydalis; species Acanthacorydalis orientalis. The sequence goes on along the minus strand of CM068318.1, from coordinate 15,682,731 downwards.
GTTAAAAAATAATATAAGAAATTAACAATAATAATATTAATATAACATTTATCTTTTTATATAAAAAGTAATTAAAATTAATAATCTATTAAGTATGATTATAAATTTAACATTATTCAAAATATATATTAAGAAGACAATTATATTTTTGAAAGTATATTTTTTTCAAATTATTTTTCTGACTTGACCTAGCAAGATATGATTAGACCGTAACAAACCTAACCACATCTGATCAAACCTGGCTACATGGGACTACATCTAACTAGATCTGATCAAAAATGACCGGACTTTACTAGTCCTGTTCAGATCTTATCAGATATAAACAGACCTGATCAGATCTGAATAAATCTACCTTGAACTTCCACCTAAAATAATTAACACTAATATCAAAAAAGCATACTTAGGAAAATTGTATTTGAAGAATTTTTTTAGTAAGAAAAAAAATATCATAAATTTTTTAGTTACTTAAATAACATCAATTAAAAAATAAGAAACAATTCAAACTAATAGATCTTAAAAAAGAAAAAAAAACAGTAAAAGAAAAGTATTAAAAAAAATAATACAATTAATACTATTTATAAGATAACACACAATATCTAAAACTCAACTCGAGTTACAGTTTCTTAAAAAATAATTTATGATAAAAATTAAATTTAATATTACTTAATGTTGAAACTAAAAATCTCGTTAATAAAACCACTTCTTAATAAGAACAGTTATTTAACGTTTCAATTACAAACATAAAAAGATGAGATCGTAGTCAAGTAGCTAACATGTCGGTCTAATGTGTCATAAGTTCAAATCCATTCTTGTGGAAAATGTTATCTTTTATTAAGAAAACGACTGTCTCGTTGGTAAAAGAAAAACGGTTAATGAGTTTCGATCTTGACAGTATTATAAAATAATGTAAATAAAAAAAACTTAAATAGATCGTCAAAGAATATAATCGTTCTACAAAATTGCTTATTTATATTAAGAAAATGTTATTTGAAGTTTTTAATCTTTTAGAGTATATTTTAAGTTTATTTTTAATTTTTAACATTGAACAGCAGAATGATGTTAAATAATAAATTAAATATATTTAATGCAGGAAATGATGAAATATGAATCAAAGGTATAAAAATTTTAAATATAATCATTTTTATAGAATGTTAAAAATATTTTTTTGATATTTATTTATATTTTTGTATTATATACTTTTTGAAAATTTATAATAAGTATTTAAATAATACTTAATTTACATATATACATATACTTTTTGTTGACAAATTAAAATTCATCTATAATAATTTGTCGATTTCAATAATCCACAGGGCAATGCATAATTTGCGTTGCCCTGTCACATGCTACATATTCTAGATTGACAACCATACATTTATTATTGAATTGGATAGCAATAATCATACATTTGCAATCGAATAGATTGACAATGGCAATAGATTGGAAATAAAAGTGGTTGGTAAACAGTGTATGGCGTTCTACTCTTTCTCATTTTCCGTATATTTAACTTAATTAATAATAAATAAGACATAATTATTTAACTTTTATATTTTTATTTTTTGGGGTTATCAAAATGAAAATTTCTTTATACTAATCTATTTCTCTCTTTTTAATCTGTTTGTAAATTAGTGACAATAAAATACTTGACCAGAAATGAACAAACATTTTATTAAGTTTGTCTAAATAGAAGGACATTGACGTTAATGAATTAAATAAGATAATTACTTTTCTTTTCATTTTTTAATTTAATAAAAAACATGTACTGTAAACAGTCATTTATTTACAGGGTAACATATCGTCATATCTTCGTTCACTCAAAAATTATTGTAAAATAGTAGTAATTTAAGAAAAAAATTTTCTTTTTGGGATAACTGCTTTGAATACACTAGAAAATTTAGATATCTAGTAGCTAAATAAATAAGATATCAAATAATTAAGTTTAGATATGTAATAGTTAAATAAATAAACACTCTGTTGACAATGATAGGCATTAATCCTATCTTTATTTTAAAAATTATCAAAAATATATATTTATTCATGACTTAAAACATTACTTTTAAATTAAAATATGATTAATATTTCTCGCTACTTTAACTTTAAATGAAAGGTAATAAACAGATTTGTTTTATGACAATAACATTATCTGTTTTTATTATTTTTTTTTTGATTTAATTTATTTCATTTCTTATATTTTTTGTAATGGCCTTTTGTATATTTTTATAAAATGATAGCTAGTAATTAAAAATAAATAAAATGTTTCCAAGAAGTATGAAGTTGAAAATTGAAAGTCTATTATCAAATAAGAAGAGATGTTTACTTTAAGACATTTTTCTTTGATAGTTAATTTAGTTAATAAGATTTATTTTTTTGAAAAGAATGAACTATTTTATATGTAAATAAGCGTCTCTCTCTCTCTCTCTCTCTATATATATATATATATATGAGTATATATATAGGGAGAGAGAATAAACTGAAAAAGTGAATATTTTATAATTTCTTCAAATATCTCCGTTTACCTACTTTCCGTTTTGTTTCATTATAGCACTGATTTTAAAACTAAACAGATTTTTTACTGTTCGTTACGTTCTTTATTTAATTTATTATCAAAATATTTGTGTGTACATATTATATTATGTTTAAAAGAAACAGTAGCAATAAGATCAACTTGACAAATTTTACTTGTTTTTTTATATTTTTTGTGTTACTAACCTTGTAATAATTTTATGACATATCCATATAAAAATTCATATACATACAATGTATATATATATATATACATATATATATGTATTGTGTATGTGTGTAAATAAAAATTCTGAAATATAAATTTCGTGTCTTCGAAATGAAATACGTTATCAAAAAAATAAATCAATTATATTAATCTCTTGCAAAATAAGTCGCAATCAACGGAAAGCAAATTAAATCACTGGCACGCACCGAGTGTTTGTAAATATAACCTTTGAAAATATAATTTGATACTTTTGGTTGAAGGGTTGTTACTGTGAATATATGAATTAAAGAATTTATTTTATGATGAAATATCATAATTTACATCATATTTCTATCGTCGGTTTGTTTATTCGTTGTCTGTTTTTTTGTTTATTCAATGATCCAATCAAAAAAAAAATATTTAAGAAATATTTATGTATTACATAAATATATATATATATATATATATATATATATATATATATATATACATGTATATATACATATATATATATATATATATATATATATATATATATATGTATATGTATATATATATTTATACTAGAGGGCTTAGCTCACCAACCCCGGGGTCACTGCGCTCGCCCCTTCTCAATTATAGGCATGTACATGCAACCGAATGAAACAATAACCCTATTTTTTAATAATGATTATGTCTATATAATTATCATTAGATGTATACCAACGATTTTAAGATAACAAATCAAAGGATTTAATCGAGTCAAAAACGAGTCAACTACTTTAAAATTTAAATATAAATTAAAATTTGTGTTTTTTTTTTTTAAATTAATAAATGAATACCGCTGGAGTTATATGTATGAACAATGACACGCAGAATTGAAATGCATTTATTTAAAAATCTCAAAAAAAAAATAATGGAGTCATTTTTGTGATATATAAAGGTCAATTTAATGTTTATTCACACATGCACCATACCATGTCGAACCGTGTTTGGATTATGTTAGAAAAAATATGGGAAACGTGTTTCAAAACATAATAGTTCGTACATTCACTGTGCCACATCCGGTACACAACCCCAGACACGGCACGATGCAATTGTAATTCAACTTTTATAGGTTGTATATAGCTTTTGGCGTTTTTACGATTCAAAGTAATGATTTTTAAAGAAAGAAATTAATATAAAAGTCATATATATATATATATATATATTAATGTATTTTATTATTTAATACTACACACTACATGCGAAATTAATAATAATGTGTTTGGTAGAAAACTAATTGCCTTTTATGGCATTCAAATTCATATACATTTTTTAATTTAAGTTATCCAAAACTGTTGAATGAGTAAATGCTTAATTTTTGTGAAAAGTCTCAAATTGTTGTGCGTGGTTCTAATTCAAATAACGCCTTCATTTGGTTCTTATGAATTGAAGAAGGTCGCTCGTGACCTTCTTCATCTTCAAAGCTCTTGTCGCCAGCACGAAATTTTTGAAAAGACTATTTCACCGTACTTTCCTTAACAGTACCCACACCAAAAGCATTGTTAAGTTTACGAGCAGTTAAGTTTTCTGTTGATTTATTACCCGTTTTGAATTCATACAGAAAATTTGTTCTTATTTGTTTCTTTTCCATCTTTAATTTAATAGTCCAATTTGAAGAGAAATAAATCATAAAATCAGAATCGATGTTACCAAAATACAGACCAAAAAATGAATTTAGAATTAATACGATGAAATGACACTTTCATTGAATAAAATTAAGATTACAATTCAAAAAACAAAAACCACAATTATTTTCTTACCAATCTAATATATATATATATATATATATATATATATATATATATATATATATATATATATATATATATATATATATATATATATATATATATAGTCATTTTTTTTCTTATAGCGACATAGAATAAACTAAGATAAGAAGTTAAAATCTAAATTCAATATACTCGGTTGTCTATGTGTATTTTTAATTTATTATGAAAAGATTTATAAATTTTCATATAAAAAATATGATTTTTAATAAATTAAATCTCTTTACATAATTCACAAGTAAGAATTTTAAATTTTTAAGCATCTTATTTTTAGAAATTTTAAATGATAATTCTTTTATCAGTAGAAAACAATTCATCTGATTTGTATTCCTCTTTTATTTTCTTCACTGATTGAAACCACTCATCCTAGTAATTTTATTTGACGCTAGATGAGTCTCCAGATATTATATCTAGGATGATTTTGCTATGTACAATATATAGAATCAGTAAATTTATTTCTTAGTGCAATAAAATTTTTTCACATATATTTCCAAATATATTCTTTTTCAATTCCATTAGTGTGCTTGTTACTGACATACTTTCTTTCTGTTTGGTATTTAAATCGTTTTAAGAGAATATATTCTACACTTTGATGCTAATAAAATTTAATATAATACATATCAAATCGTTGAAAATAAATAGTGAGTTAAAATCGTTTTATTACTCAATTAAACAATCCATGAAACCATTTGGAACAAGTTTAGTTCCATGGCTTCAAAATAGAATAGATAAGCACGCTATAAGACATTTAGGTACCATGAATCCTAAAATTTTACGTTAACTATTTGAGAAAAAATATTTTTTTAAGAAAATATTATATAATGAAATACATTTTAACTTATTCTTTGCACTGTTTGTTCATTATATATAATTTAATTTAATGAGAGCGTAAAAACAAACCATTTCAATCCAATTCGTCGTTATAAGCAAATCGTTTATAATCGGAGGTATTTACAAAGAAATTAAATGAGAATTCAAATTGTATGTCCAATTTATATCGTTATAACCAAGGTTGGTATAAATGATACTTAATGTATTCAATTACGTTTTTCATTTCAAAAATATTATTTAAATATTATAGTGAGATCTTTAATTAAAAAGATTAAATATTTTTATTTTAAAGTCGAAAAGTAGGAAAATATTCTACTGATTTAATGTAAGATTTCATAAGTTGTCTATAATAAATTCAGGATGCAATGGATATATATTTAAGATAATTTACATAATTTATAATAAACATAATTTAAATAATTAGTAAGGTAAAATCTGAACTTGCTATCTTTCACACATTAGTCTATAACAAGGTAAATTTAAAGATATTCCGAAGCGTTTTCAAAAAAAAAAAAAAAACAGAAACACAAATAATCTAACTCAAGTTTGTTGACAACTGATTTTTTTAATTATATGAATCTAAAATAATTCATAAATTTAATTATTTACAACGTTATTTTTATTTTTGTATTTTGAAGAGTATTTTATAGCAGCAAATTTTAAACAAAGAAATATTTAACTATTAATAAAGTATATATCATAATTTATATATATATATATATATATATGTATATAAAATGTTTTCATCGAATATGTTTATTTAGAAGAATACAAAAATACTACCCAATTGTCACGTAATAAAAGTGTATTAATAACTGATAACGACATAAAGTATCAAATAAATGTATACATTTTTTTGTTAAAAATGAAAATCATAAAATATCGAACTTGTATGACAGAAAGAATATTTTCAACAGAGACGACCGAGATATTCTTGAATAATTCATATTTTCTCAAAACATAACCGGGTCAGTGAACATTCACACTTCGTGAAGTTTCGCTCTGGGGAATTGAACCTGTGACTACAAACAAACATGCTCCAGGCACTGCTACAAATAACAGAAGTTTAAAGTCTTTGAATGAGTACAAGAACAATACAAATAGTTGTTGACTATTTACTCTTACTGTTGTTTTGTGCAAGTGACATATTTATCTGAAATTTATTTCTTGGACAGAGCTGAAACGTTTTCCACATTTCTTATTTGTATTATTAACTCTGTTAATAAGTTAGCAAGCATTTACATTATTAATATATATATATATATATATATATATATATATATATATATAGAGAGAGAGAGAGAGAGAGAGAGAGAGGGAGAGAGATACAAATTTTATCTTTTTATACAAAGTACCGTATTACTTCATTTATTAAAGTTAATTAAAAAAATTATGAACTATGTCTAATGGGTTTTTACTTAGAGAAACTTTTAAAATATTCCTTTGAAAGGCATAGAATGATTATAGAATATTTATAACATATAACGTAAGAAGTTTCTTACGTGAAAAAAATGTTTAATAATAATTATATGCTTTTTATAAATCTTCTGTTGAAATACTTTTAATTAAATGGAATTAAAAGACTCTTGTATTTAAATATAAGAGTACTTACCGACAATTGTAAGATTGACAAGTGAATTTCTCGTCGGTGAATGTCGAAAATCGACTCGACACCGATACTCTCCCTCATCTTCTAGGCCTACATTTTCAAGCACAAGTAAAGCTTCTTCAGGTCTAACAGCACCTTGTACACGTAGATAAGCACGTTCACCAAGCTGTTTATCAGCCCATTGACTAGCACCATTTCCCCCACCACTACCCCCACTAGATCCACCAACATTTCGACCCATCGCATTTGTGTTGTCATGACCTCGCATATCGAATCTATAACAAAACAAGCATAATCTGAACGTGTTTATTTTGTAAAACTAAACGAATATATGATAAGTTATAAACTAATACATATTTTTATCTGAAAAATAAAAGTCATATTCCTTTGACATTCAAAATTGAATTAAACCAATGTTCAGCAAAAGTGTATATATGTTAGTAGGAAGAGATGTTTTTAAATAAAAATTTATATTGAATTATATGAATATAATATAAATGGATTATTTTGTAAATAACATAACGTTTGTTTATCGTATTTATTTTCATAATTAATTAATTTTATTGATTATGGAAAATTCAACTTATAAATTATTAACGAGACGAAAAATATTCCAATATGATTTAATTATAAAACTTTTTTGGCATAAACAAATAAAATGACAGCAGTAAAATAAATTAATTCGACATAAAATTAATTAAATTTTGTTTACTGTTTATAATTTTAATGCGCTTAAAAATTTATTGTACAAGTAAGTAAATTAAATAATCAATACATTGTTTTCATGTACACCCATTTTTAATATTTTTGAATATAAAATTTCTCAGTGATGACAAAATTCAACTTGAGAGTAATAGGAAGAAAATATAGTAGTGATTTCATGGATGTAAATAGGAAAAATTATAATAATGATAAAATATGATTTTATAAAAAAATCCAAATACAAAATAATATTTATTAAAAAAAACTATATTTCTATAATATATGATAAGTTATAAAATAACATTCATTTTTATTTGAGGAATAAAAGACGCAATAGTAATCCATTGACATTTAAAATTGAATTAAAACAATGCTAAACAAAGGCGTATATGCTATATGAAAAGATTTTTTAAATAAAAATATATATTTAATTATATGAATTAAAATTTATAATATAAAAGGATTATTTTGTAAATAATATGACGTTTGTTATCATATTTATTAATATAATAAATTATATATATTATTGATTATGGAAAATTTAACTTATAAATTATTAACGAGTCCAAACATATTCCAATATGATTTAATTATAATTTTTTTTTTGGTGTGAACAAATAAAATAGCAACAGTAAAATAAATTAATTAATTAGAAAAAAAATAAGTTTATTTACTGTTAATAATTAAAATACTTTTAAAAATTTATTATACACGTAGGTAAATTAAATAATGATTGTTTTGTTTCTAAATATACTTGTTTTTAATATTTTTGAATATGAAAATTCTCAGTTATTACAAAATTTAAATTCAGAGTCATAAAAGGAAAAAGTAATAATGATCTGATGGATGGAAATAGGAAAAAAAATATAACAACTATAAAATAGGATTCCATAAAAAACACTGAATAATAATTATTATTTCTTTGGACAGTAATTACATTTTTTATACGAAAGATAAACAAAATCTGACTAATTTAATAACAGTTATTCTTTAAAAAAAATAAGAGTTTTTGTTTAAAAAATGTATTGTAAATTCAGTATTTCATTTTAGTCGATATTGTTAAGAAATAAATAAAAAAAGAAGATAATATTTCAATTGTGTAACTGTATAAAAATTGACTGAATATCTTCTAACAATAAACTATCATCACTTATTTTAATATTTATTTAAACACTTAATAATTAAACAACCTCCATATACTTAGATTAGTTTGTTTTGGAAGTAAAACTTCTTTAGTTGCATTGGGAATAAATTTTCAAGGCCGAGACGAAAAAATGTAACCTGAATTGATTCGTAGGAGAGGGAGGGGGTTAAGTAGAGAAAAAATGACTCATGCATAGACGGCAGAAGCGAGCAACGTCTAGGTTTTAACGTGCATGCATGCTGCATTTCTTTCACATTTCTCTTTAGATAAACTAATTGTATTAAAAAATATCTTATAAGACAATAACAAAGAGCGTATCGAAAAATCAATTTATGAAGCTTGAAGATTTTTTGAAATCAAAAATACAATAAGTAAGTGAATTGTGCTTTGATAAAAAAATAAATTTAAACTTTACTTATAAATAAGCTACATTTATATAGAGAAAATATAAACATATTGAAACTAATACACTAATACATGTTCCTTGAAGAATAACTGAATTAAATTAGAGTAGCGAGCTGAATACGAGCCAAAAGAACATTCATAATTACCTACAAAGGTTTGGAGACATTCCAAAACTCAGTGTTTGGAGTTCACACAAGTTATCAGAAAACAAATATTATATATATATATATATATATATATATATATATATAAGATTTAAATGTATTATAGTAGATATATAGCAGGGGTGAGCAACTTCTTCAATAATAAGAGCTATATACATTTCATACATTTTTGAATGTTGAAGAGCCTCACCGTCACCCGTTCCGAATTTGTTTTTATTGAATTCAGCAAGTCTCAATTAACAAAATTGTTTAGTTTCATATCTTTTCCAAGGATTGTCCATAACTGTAAAGTCACTTAAAACAGCGTTTGGACACACAATGCATATGGATGTTTGAAAAGAGAATGTGAATTGCCCGTTTATATATAAAATATTCTAATATTGGTACATACTATACTACTATAGATTACTAATATAAAAGTTTAAGAAAAATGGCAGACACCCAATATTTTCTCGGGAGTTTGCAATAGTTTGTCCAGCGTTGATATATAGTAACAACTTTTTTGAAACAAGTCTATTTCTTACCTTTAGAATTATATAATTATTACTTTCATATTTAATTTTTTTTATTGTTGTTTATCTCATTTTATAATTTAAAAAAAATAAACCATTATATTTATAATTTTCTTTTATATTATTTTATATTGAGCGAAATTATTGGAAAGTTATTAATTTAACTAGTTGGTAAGAGAGTTAAGTAGCGAATTGGTCAATAATTAGCCATTAAATGTGTTTTATTATATTTCAAAATATACTTTCACAAATTAATTTTTGCTCCTTACAGATCACTAAAAAAATTTTTGATTCACATATACAACAATTCATTTTTAGTTATTTAAATTATACGTTAAGCGTATCTAAATGATAACGCCATTATCTTCAGAGAAAAAACAATTTTTGCTATTGTTTATTTTTTTGAGAATTATGAAATCCATTTTGAACAGAAAAAAAATCTTTTGTGATCTGTGAGAAGCGTTTATTCATAATAATTCTAAAATTGATTCTGTAAAATTTATTTCATTTATTTAAAAAAATGCTGAAATGATTTCAATACCGTAAAAGTCTATAAAAAGTTATACTCTTTTTTCCCTTTAAATTCAGTAATATTATTCTAATCATAACAATAAATATTTGAAAAACATATCTTTACAAAATAAAAACATTGATATGAAACGATAAACAAAAAAATACACTTTTTAAAAATAAGTAATGTACAGATCATTCAAATAAGAAAAACGTCAAATATATTTCTTTCTGTGAGATAATCTTACCATTTAAGACTGAAACAATATATAGCATCGGATTGGATAATAAATGTTTTTTCATTAAGAGCAATTTTGTGTGAGTGTTGGTTCCGTTCTTTATAGGTTCTTGAATCGGGAAAAGATACTGAGGTCGTTTAATTAAAGTTACTTTTAATGGTTGAATATAATGCTGCTAGAATTGTTGGAATTAACTCCTTAATTGTTAAAGAAACTAATAACGTTTGCACGTACAGGTAATTCGCAACGAAAATTGGTGAAAGCTTACACTTAGATCGAAATGTTTTAATCAAACGACAAATAAAATTCACTTCTTTTTTATTTAAGTACAATTTTTAACACTACATCGTTTTTCTAATTTATATTTCTTTTAAATGATCATATCTGATATTATTTTTATATCTACTTATTCTAATTTATATAATATATATATATATATATATATATATATATATATATGTATGTATATGCGTGGAAATAAACTTTATATTAAATATAAAACTGTATATTTACTTATTTTAATTGACATTTATATAAATTTTACTAATTTATCTAACGATTAATCAAAAACTATGTTGTTAGTTAATAAAATAAGTTTAATAATGTGTTTTTACAATTGTTAATTTTCTGTAAGTGATGATAAAGTAAATGTTTATTTCTCGTTTCTCATAAAAACGTGGTTTAGATCGTGCTACGCTTATAATTTTTATCCACGATCGTACAAATAAAAAATAAATGCGTGTTTTCGCTGTTACTCCATAACGAAGAAAATAAAACCGGAAGTTAGCATATTTTCCTAATAAGATATGCAGCTTGAGCGAATTTTCTACTTTTGTATTTACAGACCTGTTTTCATTCTATCTTTAACTCGCAAGACAACCATGATAAAGTAAGTAGTTCAACTAGATAGGTATATAAAATTACATTTTGATATTTTTTCAAACTGGGATACATATTTAGAACCTAATGGTTCTATGTTAAAAATATTTTTGAACATTTTTAAATGAAATTGTGTTAAATTATTTTTCAAATTAAAATATACATATATATCAATTGATAATTTTTAAATTTTTTTATAACGTTTTTTATTTCAAAATTTTGATTGATCAAAAATAACATACGATTTTCTTACATATATATATATATATATATATATATATATATATATATATATATATATCTTTAAGAACAACTTAGAAGCAATGACAGCTTTCTAAACCTATTGAATCTATAGTTTTGAAATTTTTCATTCCAATGTGTCCTTTAATTGTAAAATCATTAAGATTGGTTAGTTTATATTCACAAATTTACCGTATTAGCTCAAATATAAAACAAGATTTTTTCCACAGATTCTCATTTAATAAATAAAGGTTGTCGTTATATTCGAATATTTAAGTTTTAAAATTGTTTTATTAGTAAGAAATTGTTATCATGCAATTTGAATGAAATTAATTTGACAACTCAAAGATATCAAGTAATAATTACTGACAAAATATCTCAATTTTTAATTTAATAGAATTCATTTTTAAATATCACATGATCTTAAAAACGTAACGTTTACATAATTAAATTGTATGTACATAATATATAATTAAATTATATCCGATATATGTACTTATTAATTATGATTTTGGCCCCATTTCATTTTCTTTGCATATACAAAACCGTATTATACACACTATGCTAAACGAGTTTTCTTGTGTATATATATACATACATACATACAACCATATACACTGTGTTATAAGAACCTCTATGCAATAAGAAATTACAAAACGACTGTTTCTGTCCTTATACAACTTCTGACAAAGAACTCCCTTAAACATTCTAAACAGAGAAGCTCTTTTAGAACAAAATGAAATGTTTAGGAGTAAATCGATGAGAAAATTATTCTCCTGCGTTCAAGTAGCGGCAATAATAGAAGTCTTTATAAGTAAATAAACTGCAAGGTGCATTCAAAAGTTAACATTTAATACTCAATTCCAACAGTTTGTTAGGATGCAACTAACACTCTTACTATAACATTCTTGAACTATTTTAAAATCAATATCAGTAATTTGTTTCTTATATTTATTAAATTTTATTTTAAAAAAAAAATGAAAAATTATCGAAGATTTTAGTTTTGTAATTATATTTATTTAATTTGTATATATTAAAATTATGAAATTTAGATTAAAAGAACTAGAACATAAATTTAGTGGAGATTAATATATATTCATATTGTATGTATATACGCGTAAAGAGAATATAATACTCAAGTGACAATTTTCGCCATTTACAAAAGGGTAATTAAAATTTATGGTAACATAATTTACTATCTGACAATACATAGCTGTTAAACATTTTCATTGTTTCAGAAACCATCACAATTGTTACACTAGAAACTAAATACCAATAGCACCGTATTAGCAGAGATAATGGATATTAGATTTTAAATCTACTTTAATGAAAGGAAATTGCATTATCGTTTATATCTTTACAAACCATTTAGTTATTCATGTATGTGAGTACATCATCAAACGGAGTAATAAAAAAATGCATTAATATTAAAAGAATAAATTAAATATCCAAAAAAAACCAAACGTTATATAAAATGTAATAAATATGTTTACTTCATTCGTCAAACTATTTATGTATGTTTTTATCGACTTAGAACGACTTTCAATCCTCTATAAATAAAGTTCATGAATTTTTTGTACCTGTTGGCTTGACAGAAGTTCATTAATCTTACAACATATTTATCAGTTCGGAATATTTGATCACAATTCAAAAATTTTGATAAAAACCAATGATGTAAATGTTACGTACCGTCTGTCGTTGTATATTTGTGTACTATTTTTAGAAGTTATTAAAGAAACATCATTTTTTCTTGGGTATTATGTATGTATGTATGTATGTATATATGTGTACGTATAAATAAATATACAAACATATATATATATATATATATATATATATATATATATATATGTATACACCGACGAATCATAAAACATGTCTTAACGAACAAATTATAAATTATTCAATAGCAATAAAACGAAAATATACATCTTACATGGACTCATTTATATTTTAAAATACTATTACGTACATTTATTTAAAATTCAATTACATGTATATATATATATATATAAAGATTTATAAAAAAATAAATATGAAGTTGACGGGTTCTATTTATAAGTAACTAAACTAATAATATATTTATATGAGAAAAAACTACATATAAAAAGATGATTAACTGTTATACAATCGTGTTGCCTATTTTATAAAAAAATACGAATTGAAAAAAAATTTCTCGATTGCTATTTTCAAAAAGCAATATTTTGGTACGAGTTAAAAAATGGTTATAACGCAACGGAAATAGTATAGAATATTAAAGAGCTTTTGGAAATGGAACAATTAGTGAGCACACAGCTTGTTATTAGATTGGAAAAATCAATCAGTTAATGAATCACAGAATTGAAAATGAAGTGAAGTCAAAAATTTTGATCAAAACTGATACATTTGTATAAAATTTTGCAAAAATTTTGAAATAATGTGAAAAACTAATCAACACGGTGTTTTTTTGAAAGATTTTTTTATAATTCACTTTTTGAAACTGAATACTTACCTTTTTACAAAACAATTATATGTTTTATTACAAAATATAATACATGACAAAAATAATTTTGATGGAACAACTATTAATATTTCAACAAATAATTAAATTAATGTTTAAGTATATATATATATATATATATATATACAAAAATTGTGTACCAATGAAGTTTCTCATAATTATTATAGAATTTTAATTTAATTTTTTCCTTTAAATGATTTTTGTTAATATTTGACTGCACTTTTTTCAATTTTCTATTTTTCCCTTTGTCTTCTATTTTTAATTAAGTGTAATTACTAGGAAATCAATAGTGTTGTAGCATCAAGATAGTTAGATCTTATGACATAATAACGTAATTGTCACTTGATACCTTTTAAACTTGAAAGCATTAAACTTTTCTTAGTTTTACCATCTAATGAAACAGTAGAAATATTTTCTTCCATTAAGTAAAGCATAATTCATAGTTTTAAAAACTAAGATTACCGTAATATTAAATTTCAGAACATAAAAATATTATATGTTTCTTTTGTACTTACATTTACAAACTTTATTATGAAATTATACGATTTCATTTTTTTATAACTTTATTAAAATAAAATCTTAATCAAGATCTTGTCGACATGTAGCACAAAATAAAATTTAAATTTATATTCACTATTCAGTAAATAATCATTTTAATTCTATCTGCTTTATTGTATTTCGTTGACTTCTGAAAAAAATAGAAAATATATAAAAAGTATAACTGTTTTTTCCTTATATTATTTTATATAGTATTGAGTTGTGTTTATATTCTATTAATTTACATTATTTCCCCTATTTATCTCCATTTTCAAATTTGTTTTACAGATATTTAATATTTCTATCCAGATAGACTCCATTTTTATCTTCTTATTATTAATTTTTATTAATACTTAAAAATAATAACTATTTAAAAAATTATCAAAATCTATCACTTTTAACATATAACTGGTTTTTTTCTTATTTCAGGAAATCCAAATATTCTTGTGTGATTTGAATACATCATCGCAATTTTTTAAAACACAAAAATTAATTATTACTTTCAGGAAAATACATTGAGCATAAAATTTGTCTCTTATAAAAGTTAAATATAGTTTTCTGTCAAAGTTAAAATATAGTTTTCTAAATAGTGTAATATTTTGACTTTAAATCACTGAATTTCAGGACGTGTTAAACATAAAAGTAGAATGTTTGTGATATCATAAAATTTATGAATTAAAAACTAGTATGTACGAAAAGAAATTACTCATTTATTTACATCCATTTTCTATTTATTTAAAATATATGTTGTGCGTAGTTAATAATATACTATAGTATGAGTGGAAGTCGGATTCAGAGTCGGAAATCAGAGTACTGAGTGAAAGTCAGTGTCGATGCCACATCCGGGGTTGGATACCTTTTTTCGACTTTCCAGCCCTACATAAGAAATGTAGTTTATATATGTGAAGCAAATTCTGTAGGAATCACTAGTAAATCCCATAAGCTTGTATATTAAGATCCATTTAAGAAACAATTTCAAGATAATCTTACTAGAATTATTAGTACGCGGAGTTAATGAACAAAATATCTAAGTATAATTTCAACCTTATAACTACAACTAATTCTCAGGAAAAACATAAATTAACCTGAACGATTAAAGAAAAAAACTCTTAAAACTCACAAAACCTAATAAAATATCAATTATTTGACGTAAATATTTTCATTGCACTTCAACGTTAGTCTAATTAAATATAATTTTATAGAAAAGTATGCTTTACGTTTAAAAAACATTACTGAATAATATGTATTATACTACTTTAAAATTTTTATCATATGACTAGTATGTGACTCATCAAAACTGATAGGAAAATAGAAAGAAACATAGAAAGACAAAACTGTTTATTTCTTTTTATAACATTGTATATTTAAACATAAAAAATACCTAAGAACAAAAGTTAATGAATTAAACTTGAAACCTATAAGCTGACAAAGCAAACATTTCTCACCACTATAGATACTAGTCTTATCCGCAGGACACAGTTATGTGGATTTTTATTATTAAGAGAAGAAGATTCAGCTAGTTTGTAGTTATTTATTTACTTTCTTATACTATAATTGAATCCATTTCTATGGAATGATTAAATTTTCAGCAAATATCTATCTTTGAACTTTTTATAAGACTCAAATCTCTAATGTAATCATTTTAGTGATTATTTGAGTCAATGTTAACGTCAATTTATAAACGTAGATATAAATGTGTATATATATATACACAATACAGTATTCTAAGTATGTAATTCCCAGACGTAAATTAAATATATACTTTCGCGAATATAAAGATATGCAAATACGAATAAAAATTATTATAGATACAGTAATAGAAACATTCACTTATACTGAAAATATTTCGCTTGATTTTCGATCAGAGTTTTCGTTCGTGCGACTTTTCGTATAGTCATTTTCCATTTTCGTAATACTACCATGGGAAATCGATTGCGTCAACAATGAAGTACGAACGAAATTGTCGATCAAGAACGAGCGTTTATTTGTCAGGTCAAGTACCAATATTGACATATATATATATATATATATATATATATATATATATATATACATGTATGTATATCTATATGTATTTAAAAGTTTTTAATAAACCATTGAATATATGTGCATGTGTGTTGGCATTCGTCGTGTGGTATAATTTAATTTGAACCTTTGTTGAATTGAAAATTGGAACCCTTTCCAAATAAAATATCAATTTTCATACTATCTTTTATTGATTTCAAAAGAGGATATTTATTGTACGGATTTGAATTTTTTTACAATTTTTTAATATTTTTTATTGACATATTTTTTGTACCTCTGAAATAAATTTAATAGATTCAATTGGAATTATACGAATCCATTATGTATATATGACAGTGATAGAGTAATGTTTGTTTTTTCATGATGATTCTAGGAATTATATATAATACAGGTAGATTATGTAATTTCATTATAAAATATATACTGCCGGAGTGTTTAATAGGTCATTAAACATGAAATGTCCGATTTCGAATCAAAAGTTTACTTTATTATATATCAAACAAGAAGCAGTACAATTAATTAAAGTATATGCTTAAACTATCGACACAATTTTGTCTTTTTAAGGATAGCTTGTTTATGCCTGCAGCGTTAACTTTTTCCCCGACATCCAAACTCATAAGCCCACATAAATCTCCTTATCTAACTCCTGTCTTCCCTTCAAACCCGCCTAACAAGACAAGGCTTAGACCCCGGACCCACGTCCGCACCCATCAAGTGTACAAAACACACGATGTAACATATTTCAAAACAATAAAACTTATTTTGATTTTGATTTTAGCGAAGAAGCCTGGGGAGCGAGTGGCGATGAAATCGATAAAGGCATTTTCCACAGCTTGTTGAGAATTGAATATTTTTCTTTGCAATAAGTGGTCCAAAGCCTAAAAAAAGTGGTAGTCAGTTGGTACAATGTCTAGTGAATACGGTGGATGACAGAGTGTTTACAACTCCAGTTCCTGTAGTTTGGCAGCGTTATTTCTGCGACATGTCAAGCGTTGTCTTTCAAGAAGATTAGCCTTTCTCTGTTGACCTATATCGGCTGCTTAGTCGCAAGCATCATCATCATTTCATCCAATTAATTATAGTAAACATTCGCTGTAATCGATTCACTAGGTTTCATGAAGTTGTACCAAATAATACCAGCGCTGGACCACCAAACAGATACCATTACCTTTTTTTGATGAATATTCAGTTTTGAACCATGTTTCGGCGCTTTATCTTTATCCAATCTTTATCCATTGTGACGAACTTTGCGATTGTCAGAAAAAATCAATTTTTCATCACACGTAACAATACGGTACAGAAATGGTGCTTTATGTCGTGATAGCAAAGAAAGGCAAGCTTCGAGACGAGTTCTCTTCTGACGCTCGTTTAATTCATGCGGAACCAATCTATTCAGCTTCTTTACCTTGTCGATTTGTTTCAAATGTTTCAATATCGTTGGAATAGTAACGTCAAACTTTGCTGTTAAAATCACCAAAATGAAACTTATCAAACCATAGACGTACTATGTACTCATTACCCCCATTCTTTCCAAACATTTCGTTTATATTTCAATCTGTCTGTGCTGTATTCGTTCTACGATGGAATTCATATTTCTCAAAAATGACACGAATTTTTTAACTTATTCATAGTTTCACAAAAATTGTCCTAATAATTAATTGAATATTAAACAAAAACCAAAATGTGCGTTTGAAAAAATGAGGATGTATACTTTCACAATAAAAGAAAAGAGATGGTAGTTGTTAAACTTAAGGAAATTGGATATTTCATACTTAATAACCTAATAATTCGTATTGCCCATCTACTCGTAGTTTCAGTACATTTAATTCTTATTGACTTGCCTTGATAATTATGGACAAGTGATGAGAAATTATTACCTGATACTATATACAAATTGGTACAGCTTACAATTTAATATTATGATTAGATCAGGTTATGTTGGTTTAAGTTTCTTTGAATAATGAGTTTGCTTAGATTAAGGAAGATCTAGTCTGATCATTTTAAACCGTATCAGGTTAGATCAGATCAGATGATGTCAGGTCAATTCAGATCAAACCAGTTGATGTTCCCGATGTACCTATCTGTATAATTATTATTCTTTCCAAATTACTTTATTATTACTTTTTTATGTTTAACTATTTTTGTTTGGTATTGCCGACTAAAAATTTATTTATTTAAAAATTATATCTGTTTTATAATACAATACTAAATGGAGTTAAGATTAACTGGCTCAACTCGTCCAAAGCGATCAGATCTGACCAAATAATTAATTTTAATTTGTACTGATTTGCATTGTAAACATGAAACAATTCCTCACATTTTATTTTCTTCATACTTACCAAAAAAAAATTAATAATAACAACATAGCAGAATCTGTTGACTATCGATGGTTATTTTAAGATGTAACAGTAAGTTTCAATTTAAGTAGATTGTATTACATAATATACCGAAGAGAGAGGAGTATTTTCTGAAAACACTCTACAGAATGTATGCTATTAAATAATTTTATTTTTCTGAAATTTCATTTATTGTCTAGGATCATCATAAAAAGACGACTTTCATTATGTGTATATCAGATATAAAAGAGAATAGTTGTATTTTTTATCAATGGCCCTTTTAGGATATGACAATTTGTATTTCTTGGAGACGAGAATATTTTGTTATTCAATTTTTATCATTTTATGCGTATGTTTATATTAAATTGAATATTTTTAAAAAACATCTTCGTTTTTTCAATAAATTTCAAACATCTCTTCTGAAATGCTAAATTAATCTCTCTTTTACTCTTTATATATACACACAGAATGTAATTGAAATTATAAAGGATATATTAAATAAACAAAAATATGATTCATTATATTCATTAACTAAAGTAATGTGTATATGTATATATATATATATATATATATATATATTTATATAAAATAAGTAAAACAAATTAAAAAAAGACATACGATTCAAATTATGTTCCTAACTCATATTTTTGCAACTTCACAAGAAATTTATTGTATTTTTAAAAATAATTGCCCTCAGTACAAAAATGTATATTCATACAAACGCATTCGAGCAAATTAAATGAATGTACTTTATTTGATATTTTGTCTTTAATATTGCATATTGCTTCTAGCGATGAGAAAAATATATTTGATGTCAAAATCAACTCCTTTAACATCAAATATTTAACTTTTCGAAAACATATAACACAATATACATAAGGTATATATATATATATATATATATATATGTATGTATATATACGTATATATTAAAAATATTCTGTGTAAATAAGAAATTCAGCAAGTAAATAACTTGAAACAGACTTGATAAGAAAATGTTCAAATATAAGAAATACACGGAGAAAAGTTTTCTACAACTGGACAGAAAATTCTATTAATCAATAAAAATCACTATCATTTAAATGTATAATTAATAATTGTGCATATTTTTGATACCAACAGCAAATATGTATACAAAAAATTCTCATATTGGTATGTAGCAATATTATTGCACACAAAGGTGCTCGAAATCAAGGAAATTATTTATATAATCACATCTTATATTTAACAATTCACGTATTGTTTTTGAATGGTGTTATTATCCTCAACGTGGTTAGAAATTATCATATTTTTCCAATATCTTTAGCATAAAAATGATACTTAATCAAGAGAAAACAGAAACCATCAATCAAGTCAAACATTGTTTAAGATTTTTAATAAGTAATCATTTATCATTTTTATGTGTATTTTGATGGTGATGTCATTCACAGAGCGGTGAAGTACAAAACATTTTGTTCTTTTGCGTATTTTTTTATCATCATCAGTACATCAGGATTACAACGTTCTAATGTAAGTGCGCATGAACAATAATTAAAAATAATTATTTATTCAACTTTGTTGATTAAATTCTTTATTAATACTGATTATTTTTTATGAGCTAACTGAAAAATTAATTTACAAAAATTAATAAAATTTATTAACACATAAATTAAATCAATACAGTATATAAATAAAAATTAATATAAGCAAGTCTTAGAAAAGTTAATTTCTAAATTATTATCTAACCGCCAGATGTGACAGTATGTATATACGAAATATGTCATTTAATATTACCAAATTATTGAAAAGTATGTATAAAAAATAAAATGAAATTATCAAATTCGCGTTTAATCTCATAATTCACTTCATAGTAGAGTTTTATTATGATTTGGCAATATAATTCGATATCAAACCAGCATTCATTGAAATCACGTTTATTATAGCTTCGTTGCAATTTAAATCCTGTGAACAATTCCGAATAATTCCAACATGTCAATTTTCAAGCGAACGGTAGTAATAAATTCGTACATCTACAGATTATATATGACGATTGACAAGATATGACGTTTATTAGCGGTGTTTTATGTCATTTATGTCAATTGTTCACATCTTCGAACTTTTAGAATATTCATGTTGGATTGTTTTATATATATATATAAATTATTTATTAGTAAAATGATTTCTGCGCTAATTTCAAAGTAGATCGATTATAAATTAATGATAATATATAAACATACATTGCATAAACATGCTGTTTTCATTTATCCACATACATATTCATGTATTATATATATATATATATATATATATATATATATATACGTGGTGTTGACAGAAGTGATTGTTATCGTTTGTTTACAGCAATAACAATCAGAATTCAAATTGTGCATATAGAAGCATATACACAGTCTGTCACAAACATTAACGATTTATTTTTTAAAAAAACATATTTATCTTCAAATAAATATTTTTTATTCCATATTTTTTAAAATGTACTTCATTTGCAGCAACTGACTTATTATAACGATTATAATGTGTGGTTTTCAATAGAGACTTTTGTGCTTGAAATCATTGCATTCTTGCATATTAAATCCATTACTATACATCAGTAAAAATATTCAAGCACAGATTAAAGAAAAGAATCAAAGAAATATTTTTTTTCATTTTGAAGCCATTGTTATATTATATTGTTTTAGATACGTGTAAGTACAATTATTTCTATTATAAAATTTTCAATACATTTATAAAAGTCCTTATGTATTTCATTCAGGAAGTCGGTTATAGATTTTTATATATTTTTAATGTCATCAAATCTTGTTTTAATTTTCAATTTTAGTCAATAAAAAAATAATAGCTATAAAGTGCCAAACTGAAAATCAAGGAAGCGGTTTAGAATATCCATGGTTAACAAGAAATCATGATCGACAAGTTATGTGAATTGAGACATTGTCACTTAACTAACAAATTTCCTTCTTGTCAATACTGTGAGCGAATATTAGATTTATTATCATTACACGATGAAAAATATCTACATTACAACAACAAATACCCACATTATCACATTACAACTGAAGCTAAGGAGTAATAATACTATTCAATAGATATAGTTAGCTTTTCATGGATAATTAATCCAGATGAATCAACCGTATCATAAACGGTATATCAATATAGAACAATATGACAGAAAATGTTACTTTTAAAGTAAATACAACTATGCTAATTAGTGTTCAAATATTCCCTCTTTGAACTCGTCTGTAAATCCTTTGCACAGATGTATTTTACGGTTATTTCTCTGATAAGTTATACTATGTAAACTTTAAATGAACAATGGCTTTTAGAAGAATAAGTATTTTAATTTGTTTTATTATTTTTGATGTATGTTTTTGTTCATAAAATTACATGTACATTTAATATAATGATCAAAATATGTATAAATATACCATATTCTTTTATAAAACAAAAATGTATAATTTTCATTACTGTCTGTTTATTGAAGAGAATATAGTTGTCTGCGAATGAAATACCAGTAGAAATTTCATAATTGTATCGAAAAAAAGTAATATTTTTTATAAATATTATGAAGATTTAAGAGAACATATATAAAAAATACACTGATTTAGATACTGAAATCTGAGAAGTGTGACAAATGGCCAGGGCTATGAAAATACTAATCATTCTTGCTACAACATGCGTGATTTTAAAAACAATCCACATTAATATACAATTATCCTGCTGATCTTCGTCTTTTTTGATCACTTAAGTTTCTGTCCACAAGTCATGGAGAAAACGACTCAAGTATTCCAAAAGAACAAAAATCAACAAATCAATATATTAGGTTGGTAGGAAAATAATTTCGATTTTTATTTTCTAAATTCTAACCTTAATTTTTTTCAACGAAAGTATCATTTCATTAGGTTCATGTTTAAAGTACATTTTTTGGTCTGTATTTTGGTAATATCGACTTTGTTTTTTTTTTTATTAATTTTGCTTGAAATTAGGCTATTACATTAAAGATAGAAAAGAAGCAAATAACAGCAATTTTTGTATGAATTCAAAACGGGCGGTAAAGCAGCAGAAACTGCTTATAAACGATGTTTTTGATGTGGGTACTGTAAAGAAACGTATAATGCAATGATGATTCCAAAAATTTCATGCTAGAGATGAGAGCCATGAAAACGAAGAAGGTCGCGGGCGTCCTTCTTCAGTTCATAACGATCAATTGAAGTCGTTAGTTAAATTAGAACCACACACAACAATTTAAGAGACTGTACAATAATTAAGCGTTAGTCATCCAATAGTTTTGGACCACTTATAACAGCTAGGAAAATCAAAATAGCTGTAAATATATATGAATTTGAAGGTCATAAAGTGCAATTTTTTTTGCCAACCTAATATTAACAAAATTACAAATATAATAACTAACAATTAAAATTTTAACATAAAAATACTAAACTTGTATCTAAATACACATTAACAATTACAAAGAGATTCAATTCTAAACGTGTCTTCTAGTTTGAAAATTTATTAGTAACATCCATATCATATATATATTAGTAACATCCATATCATATATATATATATATATATATAATTGTACAATAATAAAATCATAACTCATTTTTCCAATTTATATTTGATTTTTTAGAAGCATTTATCTGTTGAATGCTTTGGCAGCACTGATGATTTTATTAAATAATATTAAATATATATATATATATATATATATATATATATATATATATATATATATTAGCAAAAGTTCTAAAAAGGAGTAAATACTTTATTTTTTCCTGACAACTGAATCAATTTACCAGTTTAAAATAAATGAGTCAGGTGCATGGCGTTCTGTTGCTAACAAAACTCTCATCCATCAGATTTAAAATCATTTTAAACATTAATAAGAATTTAAAAATGAAACAAACATTTATAATTTAAAAAATCAGACCGAGTATTTTGATCAAAAACAGAAGAAACAGAATAGATTAAACGTATTTGTTTTGGTGAAGATTATTTCCGAAATGTTTTTATGAAAACAGATTTTGATAAAATAAAAAAATAAATTTTATAATCTACCGCTATGAGAAGTATGAAAAAATGTTAAAGAAAAATTTAAAATCGTAGAGTTTATAAACTTTTAAAAATTGCTCTAAATTTACTTTTATATATATATATATATATATATATATATATATATATATATGTTTAAAATTACATTTTTATGATTTTTTTCAATTTTACTAATAAATAAAATTCTTTAATTTATTTATAAATCCCTATATATTGAATAGTCATAGAAAACTGTGAATAATTTTTGAGGTTAATGTTAGTAGGTGATTACTTATAAACATATTAGAATCAAACCATTTTAAAAATATAAAACCGTCAAAGATTTCCTCATTAAAAAATTATTTAACAGTATACATTTGAATAAACACAAAATAATCCTATGAGAAAAATATGCTAATTCGTGAATTTTTCAAATATTCAGGACAAACATAGTTTTTTTCATTGAAATATCACGTATGTTCTAGGCCTGGATCAAACTAATGTCACATTTATCAACAATCCTTTATACAGTGTATTTACTAACGACTACGTCTACTTGAATTTAAAATTGAATCGCGTACAGTTTTCAATCCACGTTTCAAATGTACAAAATAGATTGTTTGCTTAACAATCTATGTGTTACTTTAGTTTACGGGTTTTACCAAAATCAAACCGTACGTGCTTTAAAATAGAAGTGAAAGGAGAATATAAGAAATGTCATGTTATTATTCAACGAGCTTTCACGCTAATAAAACTATTTATTTGATTTATAACCAAGTTTAAGGTTTTTTTTCCAGAGAGAAAATATATTTGCGTAGTTTTTCGTAATGTATCTAATTTATTTTTTCAATATAATGTATTTTGATGAAATAAATGTAATTTTAAGTCTTTAATACAACTTTTGACATTTTTAAATTTCATCAGATAAAATATTGAATATATTTGGAATAAAAAAATCATTTCAACTGTAATATTAAGATAAAATACATAAGTATTTAAATCCAAAATTTTATTCTTTTATTTGTAATAAGCAATAAGAAAACATAAAAACTACTATTGGCATTTCTTTTAAAAAAACTAAAACAAACTTATATTTTTCAATACTTAATTAAAATCAGACTTACGTGTAAATAGGCGTCTCGTTATTATGTTTGTACCAGACGAGCAGTGTGACTCGATCATCCGATATTTCCGATCGTAGATCACATATTAGTTTGGCAACATCGCCAACCAGCACTTGTATCCTCGATATTGACACTGAAATGGAAAAAAAAGATAAAAACAATTCTTTGAACTGAAAATCAATAAAGATAAAAATTACCGATGTATAAAAAATACACACACATACAAATTGAAAGGGGATGTGTTCAAAATGTGAATGGCTGCATCAGAATATGTCAGAAACAGATTTCGTTATAAAAGCAGCCATAAACAAACATTTCTCTGTGAAGTGTTGAATCCAAGTGATAGAACAAGTATGCACGTTGACGTGTGTAATTAACTGTAAGGTGTAAACGGAACTGTGATAAAAAAATTGAAATGACATTCATAATTTGTAAATTTGAAGTGTTTATCAAATGAATATTTATTTTGTATTTGAATATATTCACTTTAGGAAATTTAATTTCATTCTTAATCGTTTTTTTAATTATTATGTAAATAAATGCATGTTATATGATTGATTTTTAAGAGAAAGAATATGAATTACAAATATAATTTTTGTAAGTTTTTTTTAATTTCAATACAATAAGAAATGTTTTCAAAATATTAAATGGTAATAATAGGTCTATTTAGAGAAAATTAATCTTGTGACACGTATTCCGATCAAAACAAATCTATAACATATGTAAATTTTTTACTTTAGTCTTTTACTAAAATCTAATAAAGGAAATGATTCTATAATGCAATAATACAATTTACATCCCGACTTCATTCCTTTTAAATACATTACTTAAATATATATTTTTTATTGATTTGTACTTTAATATTTTATTTATGATCACCCTTATTTATTCTAGATAGGAGAGAGTTTCTTGAAATTATTCCATTCTAGATATCCAGCAGAT
The DNA here is from genome assembly GCA_034766995.1 of Acanthacorydalis orientalis. Lineage (NCBI taxonomy): Eukaryota > Metazoa > Arthropoda > Insecta > Megaloptera > Corydalidae > Acanthacorydalis > Acanthacorydalis orientalis. Next base: position 15,656,486 of record CM068318.1, on the reverse strand, counting down.
TGTTCAGTCAAGCAAGTAAGTGTTTTAATTTGCCTTATTTTTTAAAAAAATGTAGACATTTTAATTCTTTTAGAATTTTTCTTTGATGATTTTCTCTCATAATGTTTATTCAATTCGAATTTTTTTAATAGCTTTCAAGAAAAAGCACGGCTTTGAGCATATATTGTTATTCTTACTTATATTGTAAAAAGTAAAGAAAGCTACTGCTGAAAAGACTGAGTTGAATAATCACTATTTGCACGACAAAGTGTCCTTCCATATCCCTGCAATTTTAAAATCTGCTATTTGAGAGTAAAACTTTACATTAATTGATTATCCATCTTAGACCTGAACTTAGTTTTTATCAGTCTTATATAAAGTTGAAGGTCTAGCTAAGTGGAATAAAATTTAGCACAAATGCAAGAATTAATCAGGTTATACAGTGAATCAGGAACATTTTTCAAACAAGGAGTCAATATGCTTATAGATTTGCATACAAATATTTATTGAATGAAGCAAAAATTGTGTTGAAATAAAAGACAAGTTCATTAAAAAAAGGGTTTTTTCTTTCTAACTCATATATTAGAGTCCTTCAAGTAGAGGGAGAATATACGGACTATCCTATGTATAACACAATATCAATTAAAATATTAAGATATATCATTTTAATTGTTAAATTTAAATGACTACTTAACCACTCTAATTTTAATTTATTCAGTAAAAAAATATAAATGGTCTATATACAAAAATATATTTACACACATATATATATATATATATATATATATTGAAGCACATTAATTAATAATTTTCCGAGAATATGTTATCATGTTTCAACATCAGTAAAATATTCACGTTTGTGAAATGTTAAAAACAGTTTTCACGTTTAATTATGTACGTAGTGATTATGCATGGATGTATATATATATATATATATATATATATATATATATATATATATATGTGTGTGTGTGTGTATATTTATATATCAATGTATGTAAATTTTAGAAAAACAGTACACTTAAAACTTGAAAAGTTCATTAAAAATACGTATTCCTGTTAAAATATAAATGTGAATGAATGCATGAGTATATATGTGTGGATTTGCATGTTTACGAGTGAGTAAGAATATGCACATAATTAAAAATTCTTTTTAGTGATTAAAGACTAGAAATTCATTACAGTTAAGTAAAATCTTCTTCAACAAAATTAACTTATTTGAAACTAACGACAGTAAAAAAGCGAGCACACACATAAAACTAAATTATTGGAAAAGTCAGATAACTCACTTTAAACGTTTCCAGTTCCCGGAGCATTGTAAAGGATGAACTTTCTATCAACTAGGGAAAAGACTATCCAACTACCACACTTATACATCGGTTTTCAGTTCTAATCCTCTGATAGTGAAGTTAAATGAACTTGGTGAAATTATAACTTTTTTGTCGAAAAAAGGAGATATTCTTTTTGGGAGTTTTTAAGAAGCGAAAATCTATTTTACAACAATGTGTTTTATGTACATTATGTTCTTAAAAAGATACAATGAATATATTTAAAATGTATTAAACGTTTTATATATTATATTAACACAACTGAAAAATAAATTTAAAAAAACATGGATAAAAAGGTTGCTCTTTAAGAACAGAAAACATTTTTAAAAATTTAAGAATCGATAAAGTTTTTATTATTTTCTTGTGTATTTAAAATAATATAGAAAACATATTTATTTAATTTGACAACATGAATGAAAATGAAAACCTAAAAATAGTACAAATATTAAAGCGTTCTTGATAGATAGAAAACAAAAAAGTCCATAGGTAAACAACAAGAGAATAACAAAAAAACATACAAGTTTAAAAATAATGAAAAATAATTCATAAGTATTTTTAATAGAAAACTATGATTTAATTTACGTCTCATCTATGAATATAAATTGTTTATTCAATGAATAATAGTAATTTTATTTAATAATGAAACAGATTACTTCAGTCTCACCTTATGTCCTTGAAATAAAACTGAAATGTTTAAACAATTTCATTTAAATTTATGTGAACTAACTGAACTATTTAAATTATTTCAACATTTTAACGACTTTCTAAATATTTATAGGACTCATTTCATCTAAGAGGTATCAAATATGAATCATGATTATCTAAGCAGTGAAAATTTTAATCATATTTGAATAATAATTATATTTTTAAATTTAAAATTCAGTAATATATGAACAAGAGGAAAAACATGTTAAAAGAGAAACAGTATTGAATATATTTTATCCAAATAAAATAAGAAATAAAAAAATTTAACACACAAACACTCTCACAAATATATATAGTGATTCAATTTAGGTTTCCACATGAATGTATTAAAAAAAAATGCAATTTTTTTTAAAAAAAACGTGTTATTGTTTAATTTTTGCGATTTTTTTTATACTTTTATATGGAAGCCTAACTTGAATTATCCTATATATATATATATATATATATATATATATATATATATATATGTGTGTGTGTGTGTGTGCATGTGGGTGCGTGTGTGTGGTGTGTTAAATTCTACAATTTATTATTTTATTTGAATAAAATATATTCAATTGTATTTCTCTTGTATTTTCCAATAAATTCCCTTTTATATGCAAGTCTAAGTCTATTATCTGCAAAATTATTATAATTATATAATATTTTTACACAATTACAATTACACAATAATATATTTTGGCCTTTATTTATAATCATAAGTAAGTTTTTGTCGTTTACAAGGTCAAATGACCTCAAACTATTATAATTGTACGTTTATTTAAAACTCGCTATTAGTTATCTGTTTTAATATCTGTCTAAAATTTAAGACAACTGACATTAATTTCATAAATTTATTAATTAATTAAAATGAATGAAATATTCTTTTATTTAAAATTTATTAACATGAAATATTACCGAAAGGTTTTTTTATAAAGAACCAAATTCATTGATTTTCATTTTATATAAATTCATTAATTATCAATGAAACGATTTTTTTTGTTTATTGAAACCAAATAACAAATAACAAAATGTTTATTGTATGCATCGTTGATTTTTTTTATTTGATTTATAAATTATTCCATACGAATGAATAATTTATTTATGAATAAATTTGAAATTAAATTTAATTAAATCATTTCAATATTTAAAAAATGTATAATGTATGTATAAAAATGTAATAAACATGTTCATTTCATAACATTTTAAAAAATATTTACATAATACCCAAAAAAATTATTTTATATTGTAAATAATATAATAAATAATGATTATGTATTTGTATAGATTTTAATAATTGATTGACAGATATTTTTGTAAAATATTAAATGAAAAATTTGAGTTGAAATATAAAAGCATTCTTTTTCGAATAAGTACATTTTTAGTAGTATGAGTGGGTCATATGTATTAAAAACTCGAAATCCAATTATAATTATTTCTAAAATAAATTGTCATATGTATCAGTTTCTCTTTTGGATGTCTAATACCAATTTTGAAGCGAAGAAAGTGTAAATTATTGTACATTGCGCCACGATGGCGATAAAATTTTGTCACTTTATTCTATTTGTAGGACTATAAAATTATTTTCATTCGAAAAAAATCCATCCCAATGAAATATATTGTCCGCAGCAAAGATATCTCTAAAGAAACGAACAATATTTATCCGCATAGTTTTTTCCCTCAACTCTACAACAGAAATGTCACAATAAAAACACGCAGATGTAGTCAATTTCTAAAGCGTCATGATATCATCTTAAGTTATTGCTGGTATAGTTCAATGGCTCTCCTAGCTGCAGTAAGTTTCTTTTTATAAAATGTTCCGTTACCGATAGCTTTGTCACTGTTATATTTGTTCGAGCCTCATCGATCAGTTCAATGTTGCGTTATAGTTTATGTCAGCACTCAGTGAACAAAGAGGACACTATTATACGTTATCAAGAAAATAGGTATTGTGTTTGGTAATATAAAGTTATGTCCAACGTGAAGATATTTCAAGTTTCCGTATGGAAAAAACACACACACGGGTTTAAGATCGCTCGTATTATGGCTTTCGAATAGTCGTTCCGAGTTTTATTGAATACACATGATCGAATTTCTTACAGTTATATTATTATTCACCTAAGACCTAATAGAAATAATTTTTTTTTGCAGATCGTTAAGAACGTATTCGATTAATAAACAAATATTCTTCAAGTCATTAAGGCCAGAAAACAACGAATATATTTTTATTCTTACTGATGTTAAAAATATAATTATTCAATCATGAATGATAAGTAATAGAATAAAAAATAACTTTATTTAACTATTTTAGATTTTATCGAAACTGATTTAATAGCAACACCGATAATTTCATTCCATTTTTTTAAAAAATAAAAATTAACAACGTTATGAGTACAATATCAATTTACATTTCAATGGAAACAATCAATTTTATAGGAGAAAATTACTAATTATTATTCAAATTAAATTTGTTCATAAATGAACACAATTACTAATTACATACAATATATAAATAAAATAACTTCGAACAGAAATAAAAGACATAATAGCATGAGTTGTTGTGAAAAGAACTGACCCAATTCTGTACGACATAATAGAGTTTCGATTTTTTATTAAATCCTCAAGCCAAGAAAGAACACACACATGTACATATATATATATATATATATATATATATATATATATATATATATATATTTAATCATTACCCGTAGATTATCCATGGATAGCTTACAGGGTTATAACACGTAGATGGATAATAAAGATGTTATCTCAAAGCGCATGTAAAGTGATTAATTCTTCAAAACACTATAAACTGAACGTTCAATAATCAAGCTTGACGTTGTAGACTGTTTCTTCGTAATCGATTTTCATAAAATAGAAAAATTACACTTGGATGTCTAATACTATTATACCTTTCTCACACTAGAAGAAAAATTATTTAAAATCAATATTTACTCTTGGTTTTCTTATATAGAAACTTTATCTCTTAAATGTATTTTTCTCTTAATGCAATTGAAATGAGTAATCTTTTCATATTTTATAAATGTATACGTGTTCTTTCTTATTTTTAATAATCAATTAAATAGGTAATTTTTTTATTGTTTTCTATTCAATCCTTATTGATTAATATAATTTAATTTTTAACAATTTGATGTATAAATTTTAATCAATTTTCTAAAATGATAATTTAATAATTAAATATGCAATTGAAAAAAATAATAAAATACAAAATTAGTTTTTATATTTTATTCGAAAACTTATCTATTTCAAATTCTATTCAATAATTGTAAAAATAAATATACTATTTCTCGCCTACAGAGAAGGGAAGTATTTTATATTATTTTGTTGACATATAGAATTAGTGGGTTTGAATATGTGCAAATGTACCTTTCGTAGAGATGAATAGTAAATCCAGTACATTCTGGATTATGTTAAATGTTTAATTTACATTATATGATATTAAGTTTTAATACTGCGGTTTTGTATGATCATCTTTAACATAAGTTGTTCTGTATTTCATATATATATATATATATATATATATATATATATATATATATATATATATATATATATATATATCACTGTATTTATTTGAATGCTTAATGCTTTTGAATTCTATGGGAAATTTATATATATATATATATATATATATATATATATATATATATATATATATTAGGTTGATAGAAAAATAATTGTGGTTTATGACCTTCAAAGTCATATACATTATTTATTCCGGGGGTGAAAAAATTCTTAGTTCTGGAGTTGATAAAATCTAGAAATGTACTCTCGGTAGAAACGTGGTTGTTGAACACCTTACTCTGTAAGAAGTTATCGAAATGCTTAAGCAAGTAATAATCTGTTAATAAATTGTCATAATATGTCTGGTGAACATTGTGGATGAGGTAATGTTTCATAGCCTAATTCATTCAACTTTTGGAGGGTCAATCGTGATACGTGTGGTCGTACTTTATTGTGCAGCAGTTTGGACTTTTTTGATTGACCAGTGCGGGGACCAGATATCGCAGATCTTGGTTGATTTTGTCGATTTCTTGACAATAACTTACAGTTGTAATGGTTTCGCCAGGATTCAAAAAATTGAATAGGATTATATTGAGCGCAGATCAGGAACCAGTCATCATTATTTTCTTTTAGTGTCATTTCGGTTTTGCAAAATTCCTTGGGGCTTCATTTTTGTTTAACCATCGTGAAGACATCAATGAAGAATCCATTTTTTGTCGCTCGTTACAATTCAATCGAAAAATGGATCGTTTTTGTTATGTAAAGAAGTGTAGAAATATAATTAATTTTTATTCAGTTTCTGCGACACCCATTTGTCATGATTTTTTGATTTTCCTAAATGTTTCAAGTGGTTCAGAATTGCTGGATGACTAGCACCTAATTTTAATGCAAGCTCTCGAATTATTATGAATGGTTCCTGATTCAATTAACGTCTTCAATTGTTCGTTATGAACTGAAGAAGGACACCCGCAACCTTCCTCATCTTCAAGGCTCTCATCTCCATCATGACATTTTTGGAACCGCCAATTTACCGTATGTTCCTTAACAATACTCATATCAAAAGCGGAATGGGCACCCCAATAGTACCCATACGAAGAGTTTTTGCTGCTTTACCACCCGTGTTGAACTCATATAAAAAATTGCTCTTATTTGTTTCATTCCCATCTTTAACTCAATAGCCCAATTTAAAGAAAAATTAATAATAAAACTAAAATCAATATCACCAAAGTACAGAATGAAAAATGCACTTTAAAATGAACACGATGAAATTACATTTTTATGAAAAAATTAAGGTTAGAATTTAGAAAATAAAAACCGCAATTATTTTCTTATCAACCTAATATATATATATATATATATATATATATATATATATATATATATATATATATACTTCAACAATAATGAACAAATAAGAAAATGTATGTATTTATTTACTGTACCATATAATTAGTAGAAACACTGTATTTGAAACTTAGTTCTTTGCAAACCACAAAAAGTGTATAGTATTTTCAAAAACCTATAATAATTTTCAAATATTGACTATCTATTCAAAAATATTTGTTTCTGCTTTATTAGACTATTTTTATTTATATTTTCGTTTTAATTTTGCGCTCAAATATAATATAATGATGAAAAGAACAACCTGAAAGAAATGATAATGATATTTTCAAGATATTTGAAATGAAAATGAACGAAATATACGAAAGATATAAAAATTATACGAATTTTTGTATTGTTTTCATCATTAACATTGATTAAAATATAATCAACTTATATTTTAAAGAATATTTTATATTTACAACTAATCTGTTTCTCTTCAATACGGATGAGTAAAAATAAAAATTTATTGATTATTAATAACTATTAAAATTATAAAGCTGTAATTAATCACAAAAATGAATATTTTCAATTTTGAGTAATTTTGGCAATGAAACAAAACGTTTGAAAAAAATTCATTCTATGGGATTTCATATCAATATAGATGCAGTTCAACAACAAATTTGAAAGCAAAATCGATTTAAAAATTAATTTCTCCAATTGTACTGAGTTCAATTAGAGCTAAAAAAGAACAATAACGAATGAATGATTGTAAACAAATGTTACGTTACTGTATAGTGTAAAGATATAACAATATAAAAAGCAGTCAATTATAACATTTAATTACAGAGTAGTAGAAACAAATAAAGACTTTTTCTCGCTCGCAGTGACGAGATATATTTCATGTTATTTTGTTTTATCATCCGTTAATGTTCATTGTGTTTTCATCTGTAGAGTAATTTTATTTGTAAAGAACTGTTTTAATTTCAGATTCTATTTACATGTTTAACAAGTTAAATTGTAAAAAGGTTGATGAGATAAAAAAAATCAAATATTCTTCTAATAATTCTAACACAGAAAATTCATGTATTCATATACTTTTGTAATCAAATAATTCGATAAAAAAAGTGTAGAAAATTGCTTATAAGTGTATTCGTGCAAATAACTCGAGTTTTTTTAGATATTTCAATATCTATCGAAAAAATAAAACAATACTCGTGTAGATGATTAACAATTCGTAATATGCTCGACTAATTAACTAATTGATTCGGAATAAAACATCTGGAACTATGAAACTAATGACACATTTTCAACTTTGTACAAGAATTGAAAAGTTTCATGAAAAAGTTTCAATTCAATTTCGTATTAAATGTTTCATGAAAAGAATATTTTTAATAAATTATTTCATGAGATTGAATGAACGATATTAATAAAGTTATGGAGCAAAGTTAAAAATTCAAAACTTGTATCCCTTTGTTCACGAACTTTGTAAGTTTTAATCTAAGGAAGATTTATTAATTTTGTTTTATTAAATCTACTATCTGATAATTTTTTCATTAATTATACGAGTTCAATAATTCACAAACACTACAAAATATTGAAAGAGTTTATGTTTGTCTTCTGGCAGACTATATTATTGAAGCAATTTGTCTTTTCAGTACACAACCATTTTTCAGTATTTGTCCCCATTTATTTTCACTTGAAATATATTGTTTCTTAGTAATTTTTCAACAATTTCAAACATACTCGAAACAATAAAGTAACGTGAGAGAGTAAATAAAACATCTTTATTCTTTCTGACGTGAAAACACATAATCCGTATTTATTATTCCATGTTTTTTTCGTTTAAAACTCCACAAGTAATATTTCATCTTATTCTATTATTCCAATCCTTGACTTTTTAAAGTTAAAACTATTTCAAATAAAACTGTATTTTGGAATTGCACCCAATGTCACTTTAACAATAAATTATCGCTTTCCAGAAATTATATAAGCTAAAATACACAAAAGTTTGATTTGTAAAAATTAGTCTTTATCAATATATCTACTATAAGGTGGGTAGAAAATAAATGCGGTTTTTGTTTACTCAATTCTAACCTTAACTTTTTCAATGAAAGGGTCATTTTATAAGGGTCATTTTAATTTTCATGTCTAATTTAATCGTTTGAAATTGAATTAATTCGAGTGTTTAAAATTAGGTTAATAGACACATTTAAGTTAATTGTTATTGTAAAAAAATGAAATAATGAAAACAATTTCTAAATGTCAATAAATAATTATTTTATATTTAGAAATCAATTCAGTTATATAAAATTATTTATTTATATTTATGTTATTCATTCGAAATCAAAACTAGCAATTTTAATAAATAATTTATCTAAATTTGTGATTATTTATGTATAAATGTCGAAGATTTATACAAAATATATAACAAATGTGTATCACAAATAATACGATTTGTACATAAACTGTTAAATATTTAATATTAATGTTAATATTGATAAATATTTGATAGTGACCGAAATTATGTAGATTTTCTTAATATTATTCTGACTTTTAAGAAAAATTTTTAGTTATATATATATATATATATATATATATATATATATATGTATGCATATAATATTATTAAAAGTTTGTAAAAAAATATTTTTATGTAAATATTATTTGATATTTTTCAGTTACTGAAATCTACTCACAGATTTAAATATGGTAAATATGTCGAAATTAGTAGAAGACAGAAACTCGAGTAATTTAAAAGAACAAAGATTATCGGGATAATTATTAATGTTTAATTTATATTGTTTGTTTTGAAGATGACCTAAGTATTGAAACCAATTATAATGGAGTATGGTGATCATTCTTAACAGTGACTATTGGACATTTACAATATTTCTTTTTTTATTTTATCTTTTTTTTTATTAAAAACGTTTTCTTAATAAGCAGTTAGTTTCTATTTTATATTTTATTTGAAAATGAAGTATACATTCTTCTAACCGAATAGAAATTAAGAATTATTTATTTAATATTTAAGTTGACAGCTCAAACATAAAAAAAGTAATATTTTAAATAAATTTATTTCTTTATATTTATTAAAAAAAACTGTGATGTAAAAGTCCATTAGTAATTTTATATCTGTTGAGTGATTTCTGTATAACACATATTTTAAAAAAAACTTTTATTGATAACGTAATTTAAATTTTAAGCTATAAAATTAATTCGATAAATGAACAATCTTGAACTAACTATTACACATATTTTTTTCTCTATAAAATTTAAAACAATATCAAAAAACAAACTATGTACATACAGCTTTTTATCAGTTAAACTGATCAAGTTTTGTAGAAAGATAGTTTACTAACGAACTAATCTTTATTAATATTTTTTACATACGGATAAGAATTTTCTTACTTTTCCAAAACTACACACACACAGATATATATATATATATATGTGTGTGTGTGTGTATGTATGTATATATGAGTATGAGAAAGAAAATGACAAAATCGACGGTCACGCAATCATTGCGAGCGGAACTAGAAAAAAAGTAACCATCGAAACTTATCGAAATAATGGCAGTCACGTCTCTGCTTGCAATCGTGTGTAGCTTTGGAAAACGGTAACGCGTCCAATTCAAACTCTCCGATGTGTTCTGTCAGTAAGTCGCGCAAATCGTTGATCCGCTAAATAAACGAAAAACCGATGGAATTAGTTTGTTGGCCGCCATAGTTCGTAGGTTATCCATTGGATTTCGTTTCAGGAGCGGCTGATCGGTTTGAATATTTGTCATGTAGTGTTCAATAGTTATTAATTTGTAATAATTTACGGAACTTCATACCTACATGCATAGAATTTCATATATATATAGAGAGAGAGATACGACAGATATAAGGACTTATAAATTTACTACATAGAATATTTTTCAAATAAAATTACTAGTAATCATTGAAAATATTTTTTTCCAATTACTTTATTTATTTTATAAAAACATTAGCTTTATACTTGAGCTGAAATGTATTTAAATTATGTCTTAAAAATTCAAAATCTAATTATTTTATAATTTAAATATCTTACTTTTTTATATTAGGTTGGTAGAAAAAAATTGCGGGTTATGATCTTGAAATTCATATACATTTACAGATTTTTTGATTTTCCTAGCTGTTTTAAGTCGACCAAAACTGTTGGATGACTAATGTCTAATCTCTGTGCAAGCTATCGAATTATTGTACGTGCTTCTGATTCAAATAACGCTGTCAGTTTGTTGTTATGAACTAAAAAAGATGCCCGTGACCTTCTTTATCTTCAAAACTCTCATGCCAAGCACGAAATTTTTAGAACCAACATTGCACTGTGCGTTCCTTAATAGTGCCCACACTAAAAGAATTGTTTAGTTTACGAGCAGTTTCTGTTTATTTACCATCCGTTCGAACTCATAAAAGAAATACTTTTATTTGCTTTTTTCCATCTTTAATTTAACAGTCCAATTTAAAGAAAAATTAATAATACAACCAAAGTTGATGTTACCAAAATACAGACTGAATAATCCAGTTCTACATGATATTAATATGAACACGATGAAATTACATTTTCATTGACAAAAATTAAGGTTAGAATTCAGAAAACAAAACCCGTAATTATTTTCCTACCAACTTAATAATATTTTTAAACTTGATTGTCTCTATTTTTTTGACTATACAATCTGAATCAAGTTATTTAGACATTATTTCAAGAGTGTTATTCATAAGTAGTATGCTTTTGAAGAGATTGAGAAATTCTAAAAAGAACAATTAAAAGTGGTCAATAAAGTTTTATTAAACATCTTTGATAAGAATATTTTTTGTGTATTGTAGAGTGAAAGAATAATTCAGTTATGAAATTGATGCAATTGAGCATGGAAATATGCATAAACTATTTGTGAAACCATAAGTAATAGATTATCAAACAATTTAGTAGAAAAATTCTTTATCTTGTGTAGAAGAATAAAAAATGCATTTATGAAACTAAGTAAATAGGTAACTAGATGGTTATTTTCAATAAAACAGGAAACTAGAATAAAACAGGCATTCCCTAAAAAAGGAACAAGAAATAATTTATCTAAAATACACAGTTGGGTCAATACGACCCCATCTGATATATTAACCAGATAGTATGTATATTTTGTCAGATTGTATACAATTGTATGTATATGGTTTATATTCCATCTTTATTTACAAATTAATTCAACATTTAATTTCAAATACAAATCAAAAGTCAAATTATATCTCCAAAAAAATTTAACCAATAAATGTTAAAAATATTTTAAATATTAAATTTTTTTATAGGAATGCCTAATTTAGCACTAAATGCATTCCTGAAATCCTAGCATTAAAAATTAGAGAAAATCACGTTAAACGAGAATACACCATGAATTCCAATATATATATATAGAGAGAGAGAGAGAGAGAGAGAATATGTTCGATATAACATTGATCAATCGAAATTGAAAAATCAAGTTGAAAATAAAAGGTCATTGATTGGGTACAATTATTTGTTTTTATGAAAATTATATTTTTGTTAATTCAGTCAATTCATTTTAATTAATAAATTTACTGAAATAATACTCAAATCTTAACAATATGTATCGGAAAGTGTAAATAATACTTATTTCCATGCTTTAGTAGGTTGTTTGAGATTTGTCTGGAAATATTTATTAAAACATACACATTTTTAATTGATGTTCTGAAAATCTCATTTGTTATAAGATCATTTATATTTTCTCAACTAGAACTAATATTGAGTAATTATCCTGTTTCAATTTCAAAAAAAAACTATTCATACTATAAATTACTACTGTTATTAAAAAGTTCACATAACAGTTATTTTTAATGGATAATTTACTTGAATTAGTAGTTAACAAACTGTAAAATTAATTTTAATTAACTCTAATTAATTTTCTTCAGACTTTATTCATTAACTTAATATTTTGCGAACCAGATAATTATATAAAAGATGAAATTGTTAGATGAAACGACTGTGACTTATATTTTTTTGTGAAAGCTGGCTTTAGCATGTTTTTAGATTGTTTTTAACTTTGAGAAGATTACATCTCGACTGGAGTTTATTATTTCACTTTTGTAAAATAATCGTTCAGTTGAGAAAATTAAATTGAAATATTCAATGATTAATACTGTTATATATATATATATATATATATATATATATATATATATATATATATATACTTTTTATTATTTTCTTAATAAATTATATAATGTTATATTTTAATTTACGAATTATATTTTTATTTTTAATTTACAAAATATGACTGAATACAATTTATAAATTATGAAGAATTTATATTTTATACTTCACTAATATTGGTTTTGTCAATTTACCTTTTAAAATATTTGGAAAATATTTATAATTATGAAGTTTATTTTGAAAAAATGTTGCTAAAAGAATATTAAAAAATCATTTTTGAAAGAAATATGGAACTAAATTCTATTAACCTTCAATTATTTAATTTTTTTTTTAACTTTTTATCTTTCTTCTTTTATCTTTCCTCTTTTGTTATAATTTAAAAAAAAATATTGTTATACAATCTATTATCATAAAGAACTATTCAAATTTATGATATAATATCTTTTGTTTCCAATAACTAATTAATAATTAATACAGTTTGAGTTTAGTTTATAAAATATCGATTAATAATAATGTAACAATAGAAATACAAATAACAGTATTATTTACCACTTACCACTAACAAACAATGATAGTTAATATGAAAATTAAATAACTCTATTCATTATTTATAGAGAGCTCTCCAAAAAGATATATGATTTTATTTACAAAAATATGTTTAATATATACAATATATGTTATTGTAAATAAATTTCATTTACACGAATTTCAGTGTATATTTTTATATTTCTTTTTAAATACTTAAAATATTGTACCATTCTTGAATAGAAACTGAATTTAATATAATCTTTAATTTAATATTTATAGTTGCAACGCTCATAATAAAAATATGAAAAAAGGTGAACATTAAGAAAAGAATAAAACTGAAATCATTTTTAACATCTCATATGAGAAATGTTTGATAAAGAACATTTTCATGTATATATATATATATATATATATATATATGTTATAACTGACATAAAGTAATAACAGACAATATCTTCATATTCACTTATGATGTGAGTGAATTTCAGCATATTCGAATAAAGTAATGTAATATATACGATGGTATACTGAAATTCTTGTTCAATTCCTTCCACTCGAGCGCACAATTTTTTATTCAAATCATCTTAAGTTTTATACGTTTTTAAAAATATAGCTTTTTTAGTTAAGGTATTTTTTATTTACATATTTTATGAAAAATAAAATAAAATTCAGTTACACTCTTTAACAATAATTAATAATAACATTTTTTTACCATAATTGAAAAATGCATTAAAGCAATATCTAATGTTCAGTTTTCTAAGAATTTTAACTTGAAATTTTATTTTTCTATATATAAATAAATTTAAATATGTACTTACATATATATATATATATATATATATATATATAGATAGATAGATAGATATAGATAGATAGATAGATACTATTACAAAAATATTTTAATTACTGCTGATGATATTTCCTAATTAATTACTTTGTGAGTTCATAAAAAAACTAATAAGTGTTTTTACACTGCAAATACATACAATTAGATTGTGTTTAACAAACCTGGATATAATGAGTTTATGGCTACAGTCAACAATAGTTCAAATAGATTTCAGTTCGTGCATATCTCTATACAAATATTAACTTTTACAACGAGGTTATTTGATTGATATTTCGAACAAAGTTGATTCTGTTTAAGAACTTTATCTGCCTAATTAAATTTATCCGCGTTCATAAGACGGAATTAGAGATAACTACACTGCATGTCACTAAATATAAAACGTATCGAATATAAAATGGTATTCATACCTCTTAACGTGATTTAAATTTTGTAACCAAATGAAAAAAGTCTAATTAAAAGTTTAAAAGCTTTTTGTTAAAAAAATATATTATATATAAAGAACTGAAAGAAACAAAGAATCAATGAGAATATATTGAAATTATAATTGAATGTTTACTCGTATATGCCTGTCATCTCGTTAATATGTCACTTTAGTGGTCTTTGTATTTTAGTTTCAGTATGTCTAACATTTTTAGATGGATTTTAAGCAAGTTATTTCTTAAAAATAGTATATTATTAAAGCTAGTAATGAAAATCTAAGTGATATAAAAATAAAAAAGCAGAAAAAATAATTAATTGATTTTAGATGATATAAATTTAGTAGATAGAATAACAGAAGTATTTCATTAATAACATTATCCAATTCTAGGAAGGTATACTTATTCTCGTTAAATTTGACATTTATTTTAAATACGTACACTAAGTCCATGACAATCAAAAGAGAACTTAACGACAAAGAACACATAAAAGTAAGGACAATGTCTTTGTATTGAAATTATAATGTCAAAGAGCAACGACGCTAACAGAAATATCAATCGTTCTGTTCTGCGTCTATTCACAATACAACTGATAAAACTGAATATTAACAAAAAAAAGAGTTAAACAGGATGCATTTACGTTTTGTTAAAATACAGAAATGAGATACTTTGTCTACGATCACAAACAGATACAAAATTTGTACTCATGATCATAGATGAATGTAGAATAGATACTTCTGTCACTGTTATAATTGAGATACACAAAACTGCACTGTATAGAAGCCTGCTATCACTTTCTGTGTTGTTTCTGCTCTCTACTTTGATTCTATGATAACTTTTACTTTGTAACATAATTTACGATCCTATTACTAAGATTTAATAGAAAGAGATAATATTTACGTGAAATTTACCTTTCACTGATGAGCAAATATCTGTATAATAAGGCAATCTAATCGGTTCGACTATACTTATTATAAATCAGATCATCTGTACTTATTTATCAAATTAAACCTTTATTATAAAAGAAATTAGTTAAGAATAAAAGAAGTAATCAATTGATTTAAAATTTCATTTTAAATATTTTTTAATTCAACTTTTTAGTCTCACATTTTTTTAAATTTATTTTTCAATGGTTTTAACTATTCTCTTTTATTATATTTTAATTTGTAAAATCAACGTAAATCACGAAAATGTGCAGTAAAATTTACCGAAATATGAACTACATACACTCACACACACATACATACATACATACACACATACACACATACATATACATACATACATACATATATATATATATATATATATATATATATATATATATATATATATATATATATATATACACGAGCGTGGTTTGAAGAGTAACTTGGTTCCTACATTCGATAAGGCAGAGGGTGGAATTTGTATATGTTTCAATATAGTTCCATCTTTTTTAGTAAAGCATATGAAATTGCAAGTTATTCAGTCATTAATTCTTCGTTTGACAGTTGTTTCAACACAAGTGTTTTGTGTAAAAGTGCAGAATTGATAAAATCGAAGATTGAATTATGATTTAGTACTTTTTTAAAAAAAGGGAAAAGAACGAAGGATATTTCATACATTGGGTGCACTTTATCCTTCTTACAAAATCGTTTAACTTTGGATGAATGAATTTAAATGTAGCAGAATGAGTATCGAAGATGCACCACGTTTAGGAGGCACAAGGACGGATGTCACGCCAGAAATGATCGATAAAGTCCACGATATTGTTTTGTCTTACCAGCGAGTGAAAGTGAGCGAGACAGCAGAGACCATAAGTATCTAAACAGAGCGAATGCATTTCATTTTACATAATTAATATTAAAAAACTTTTCGCAAGAGGGGTGCCGCGTTTGTTCATTGCAAAGCAAAAACGAGTTCGTTCGTAAACATCGATTGAATTCTTGTAACTATTTAAGATGAACCTAACAATTTTTTTTTGTAACAATGGATGAAACTTGGATTCGTCATTATACACTACAATCGAAAATAATACATTGCAATTATAATAATAATGCAATTAATGTAATAATGCAATCAAAACAGTGGACTGAACGTGGCGAAAGAGCTACAAAGAAGGCAAAAACGGTTCATACGGCTGGAAAGGTAATGGCGTTAGTTTTCTGAGATGAAAAAGGAATTCTCTTTTATTTTCAGAAAACAAAAATAATTACTGGGCAATGCGCAGAACTTTTAAAGAAGTAGAAGGCAGCGATCGCGGAAAAATCTTCAGGAATGTCCAGAAAAAAAGTGTTGTTCTACTATGACAATGTACCGGCTCAATAAGGCGTTGTCCCTAAGAAAAATTAGCTTAATTGAAATTTAAATTTTTTCCGTATTTACCATATTCGCCTGATTTAACTCCCTCAGACTTTCATTTGTTCCCTAAACTCAAAATTTACCTGCCTTGAAAGCGATTTGAGTTTAATGAAAAAACAATAGAGGCCGCAAATGTCTATTTTGATGACGTTTAAGAAACCCAGTTTGAGGAGAAAATCGTGAAAATAGAAAAATGTTCGAGCAAAAGCGTTGAGCTTTAAAGGGATTGTCATAAAATAAAGTACACTTTAAAACTGAAGTTGTTAACTTTAATATCGAATTAAGTTACTCTTCAAACCGCCCTTACATATATATATATATATATATATATATATATATATATATATATAAGGTGTGTGTTTGTGTGTGTATAGATATTATGTTGTGTATTATAAGAAAAGCAGATAAATTAAAGTAAAATGTGATTACTGGTGAATACTGTACGAATATATCTTTGTTTGGTTTCGTTCGATAAAGTCATCGCCTCAGAATTCACGCAGCAAACAGAAAGAAGATATAGAAAGGGTACAGAGGTACCAACTGTTCGATTAAAGGTTTAAGATGGTACGGTTAGTGACAGTGTGATAAAGGTAGAATCATTATAGGGAATTTACTTTCGTGAATGGAGATATTTGTTTAAAATCAATATAAACTGCTTGGAATTGGAACGTAGTTTAAGAAACAAATGTTTGTGTCAAACGACAATGGAAACTTTATGTCATGTGGAGTAATAAACATTTCTATTTTTTATCATATGGATTTCGTGTTAAAAATATATTTTCTTTTGACTTAATACTTAAAAATATTCGTATTAAGGGAACTATTGAAAATCGTAAATTATAATTAATAAATAGACAAACTAATAAGTTGAAGAATAAAAAAGTTGTATTAAATATAAATAATTAATATGTTACGGAAAAACAATTGAATTATTTTCGTATATACGTACATATATGAAATATTTATTCAAATATTAAATGAGTGCATTTATGATAAATTATACAGTGGATGATAGGCTACAAATGTCCACTGATAAACATTTTTAATTCAATACCAAAGTGCATTCAGTTTCTGTTGCGTGGGTTTTACCCTGTTTCATTTTTTGAACAATGTATTATTTATACACATTTTTGATGGAAACATTACATGAAGTGATATACATAAAAGTACTATTTCCGTCATCATAATGGACATTTATTTTCAGTTATTCTATTCAGTGAAAAGGGTCCCGCTCAATATTTACTTTTTTGTTTTTACATGTTTTAATCAAATAAGCAGAGTTTTTTGTTATTTTCATTACTCAACATTAAATTAAATTTGAAGGATATTAATATTTACTGCTCTCTCTCTCTCTCTCTCTCTTATATATATACACAAATATATATATATATATATATATATATATATATATATATATTTACATATACATATAAAAAATATAGAATTTATTAATATACTTATTGTAGGAAAGATAGATAGATTTTTTTAATTGTTCTGATTTATAAAATATTTAAGTTCCAGATTAATCTTTAGGTTAAATAAAATTTTAAGACAGAATGAAGTCCAATTTTAAACATTTACTAACAAAAATGCAAATGTAATATTTTAAGGCAATGTATTCATTTTAATAAATTATTAACTTGACCCAAAATACAAATTTTTCTGAATTCAAAACAACTCAAGGTGATCTAACCTACAAAATCTCAGTTAAAAATCAAATTACACATAAAAACGAAGAATTAACTAATGGGATGATTACTAGACGTTAAAGCAAAATATTTTCTGAATAATTATAATAGTTTAAATCTCGATCCTAGCTCTATAATGATTACTGTGCCAGTAAAAAATTTAAGATACAAATTTTTAAAATATTTATGTTAGTTAAATCATTTGAGTTATACACGAATATTAAATAAGTTTAAAACTGAAAAATAGTGAAAAGTTCATATTGTACTCCATTTTGTTTTGTATTACTTCACATTAAGTTGTGTTGCATTCGTTATAAAAAATAGACAAAGATTAAGTTAAGTTCAAATCCTTTTATTTTACAACAACACAATACATGAAAATTCACTTTATATTCTCTTCGGATCTCGTGTTTATACATAACAACTTATATATATATATATATATATATATATATATATATATATATATACGTTCGTATATGTATGTGTGTTTTAAATATAATATGATCTTTCAAAAAATATTCTTTACAAAAAAGGGATATTTCTGGAATTTATTGTAAATCATTTTTCTGTCACAAAAATAATAAAATACAACAAGGAAATGATGCATTTTCTTTATCGAAAAAATATATACATTGAATATATACAATGATAGCAAGAAAACACATTACTTGTTCATTAAATGAGAGAAAAATTTTTCTGATTTCATTACACATTTTAAAAATGAATATAAATGTGACGCAAAGCTTTTTAACTATGTATAGAAAAATAATGAACTCAATAATAAATGTGAATTGTAATTAAAATATATGATTTAATATCATTAAATTATATGAGATCATACTTGAACTCATTTATTTTTCTATGAATTTAAAATTATATATATATATATATATATATATATATATATATATATATATATATATATATATATTTAATGAATATATTCTCTAAAATCGTGAAAATAAATATTTCAGAAATTGTTTTTTCAAAAATATATAGAATAAATTTTATTATATATTCTATAATATATATATACTAATTTAAAATTTGAAAGTATCGGCTAATATAATTATTAACGGAATCATAATTAAATACAGAATATGAACAAATTATATACATAAAGTAAATACATTTAATACAATTATGTTAATTTTATTAATTCCTCGAATTGAATTTTCCAACCAAAAACATTGTTATGTAGACAGGTATCCTATCAAATCAGAGCCATAATTTATTATCCCGAATAGCTCAATTCCAGTTATCATTTTTCCATTAAAATTTAACTCTTTGATATCGAATTCATATGATGATAGCTCATTACTCATATCGATATTAAATATTATTCGTTCAAATATTAAATAACGAATTATGTCAATAATGAAATATAATTCATGTTACATTTGACCAAAGTCAATTCATAGTTAACATTTGCGATATCCATAAATTAACATTTGCTGTTCTTTTGTGGTTCACAAATACAACATATCAAATAGTTTATTTTATAACTGAAACGGAATGAAAATTATTTTAATAAATACGTCTATGCATATATATATATATATATATATATATATATATATATATATATATATGTATATCAAAAGAAAGAGAGAAAGAGAGAGTAGAAAAATAAAGATCTGAAATTATAATATAAGAACAAATTAAAATGCATGGAAAAGTAAGGCACTGACTTTTCAAATTAGAAGAATTCGGAAAATGTTTTTATCCCTTGTTTTAGTTGTTATTCCTAACAGGATGATAATAATAATACCATATATATATATATATATATATATATATATATACATATATATATATATATATATATATATACAGATAGAGAGAGAGAGGTATGATAATATATCAAAGAAGTAGGTGAGATGCCATGAATTTTGGTTTTCGACTTTTAGTTCATCTGACATCAGTTTTGTGATTTGTGTTTTCTTGTGTATTTCTTTCAGTATTAGGTGAATTAGTTCTTATTAAGCGAAGTAGTTGTTTAAGTGAATGCAGCCTAATATTCTTCATTAGTTTCGTACATTTAAGTGTTCTGAATAAATACAGTTTTTCATCAATTCAGCCTAACCAGTTTTATTCAATATTTCTAACAATTTTATAAAACATATTTATTGATTTAATTATTCAAAATTTACATTCTTGTACGAATATTCTCAATTTTGTTGAACAGCCGTTTCTGTACCGTTTGGCCATATAATTTTTTTTAAATATCTCATCTCTATTATCTTATTGTGGAGAATTATTTTTATTATTTTTATATTTATAGAATGAACAAACATACAAAATAAATATGCTAGAAAGATAAATCGTGTTTCTTGAAACGAAAATATTAAATGAATGGTAGCCATCCCGATGAAGGTCGAACAATAATTAAAATTTCAGACATCACTAGCAGGGGATGAATATTTCACTTCTAAAATTGCTTCACATCAAGATTTATTTATAATATTCTTATATTTTGTAATATATACATAAAGAATATATAAACTGCTCTGTATACTCTCTTTCTTATTTGAAAATTTTATTAAATTTCTCATCAGCCATTTATTGCCATTTACAATTATTAATCCTTTTTATATGAGAAAATAAATGAAAAAAATATAACAATCATGAACATTGTTTTAAAAAGGAATTTAAATTGTTTAATATTTAAATATAATGTTTTTTTAATTACTAAAAATAGTCAACAATGAATAATTAATCGCTAGAATTATTTCACTAAATCATTTTGTATCGTAAAAAATCTTCTATCTTTTTATTTATCATTTAATGCTTTGTTTTCAACCAAAAAAGATATATATATATATATATATATATATATATATATAATTGCATCTTTATGACATTTTTTTCGAATAGAGGAACATAATGTATCTTGGGATCCAGTCTTTAGCGATAATTAAATAGATATTAAAAATAATCATCTATTTAATTTTATTAAAAAAAAACGATCTAATTTTTATAATATATATATATATATGTAATTACGGATAAATGTTTTTTATCAAAATTAACAATTATGATTTTTTCTATATATTTTCTGTACATAATCGAACCTTCAACGAACCTGTCATACTAAAACTAACGTTCAATATATATTTTCAAAAGTCTCATGAATTCTGCAAGTAAATAAAATGAATAAACAGTGAACATTTGAATAAAAATCGTTTAAGAATGGAACGATTATTTAATGATTCTATTAAAAACGGATAAAATAAACAACAAACGAAACGTAATTTAATCGGAAACAATATATT
>CM068318.1:15621870-15631870 GCA_034766995.1 Acanthacorydalis orientalis | reverse complement strand
TATATATATGTATGTATAAACGGAATATTTTAGGTACAGATTTAAATTAAAATAATTTGATGAAATAGACAAATTCAATTAAAGTTTGGTTTTTTTTTGAAAAAATAATTAAATCTAGAAGTTGCTCATAGTCACTTTTTTAATAATTAAATTAAGTTAATCTTACACTTAAAGGTACATTTTTAAGAAATTGGCAATTGAATACTCAGCTTTTAGAAGAAGTGTTTAAGCCTAATATAAACTATGTTTGCGTTTTATAGATATTATATTTTTCTTAAAATAAAAAAAAGTAATTTGTGATAATGAATACTTAAGTCTTGATTATAAATCCCCCAAAAAATTACTTTTCTTAGTAAATATATTTACAATTATATTCTTTAATGAATTATTAAATTTTTGTATGGACGTTTTAATTCTGTTCTCTGTATCTTGTGCACAGATTGTAAAAAAATCATTACATGTGACTTTTCAGTGGTAATTTTATTCAATTAGATTTTATTTTGTATTGGTTACATTTTTGTGTTCTAAATGACCATCTTCGTTAATATATAACTAATAATGTTTAAGAATACTTAAAGATCATTTCAGAAATATTTAACATCAGTTACTTCAAAAACACTTCCTATTTATGCTTTAAGATCACCTGCTTTGAGCGATTTGAACAGGTCTTATCCTTCATTACACCTGACAAGTCAAATCCAATGAAGTGAAAATTTTAAGTTTATTTCAATTTAAGTGTGTATTATTTACTCGATTGTTTACATTATTATCTAGATAAATAATATACAGTAGTATACTATTTACAAGGAGTATTTTCTTTTGAAGAGTACATTGCTGAAATTTTCATAGTACTCCGTATTTTGCTGACGATATAATTGGAAACAATAGTTAAATATTATTCTTCCACCACATACCTCCAATTAAACATTTCTTTAAGTACTAAAAACAAGTAATATGCCATAAAACAGTTAATTCTGATTAGTTAAGCGGGATTTTAATATTTTTTTTTAATTTTATTGCTAACAAAACGAGAAAGTATGCCTGTTTACAAGGTAAGATAACTTAAAAGTATCTCTTCGTTAGGTAAACTGAAAAACAGAACAAGGGTACTGTTCATTTGCTGTTTTCTGCTAAAAATGAAATCCAGGATAACATTTCAATTGACCATTATACAGAGTGTCTCAAAATAAAATGCACTTTTTAAAAATTCATACTAAAACATTGATGTGCTGTGAGTAACTTTTTTATTGAAAACATAAAGAATATTAACGGAAATTTATGTTTTAAAAATCAAGTCATCCAGATGATGACCATTGCGATGACAGTATTCTTCTAATTTCGTTCTGAAATTTCACAAGATACTCTTCGTTCGCTCCGTAGTCACTATATTATTTGAGTATACTCTGCTCTTAAGGAATATCGACAAAAAAAATCAAAAGAGGATAAGTCGGAACTTTGTGGTGGCCACACAATATCACCCATAACAGTAAAGTACAAACGTTCATTTTTGTAAAAAGTGTGCACGCATAATGGACGTTGTTGCTTCCTGAATCGATTCAAATTACTGAAAATCACATAACCGAGTTAGTAAACGACACTATCCGAACCCCCCGCTTCCAGGCGTTTACGAGTTGCAAGGTAAACAAAAATGAATTTTAATCTAGAACATTCTGTATATAACATTCAATTATATTACATTTATAAACGTCATATTATATAACATTTAAATTTGATTCGTGCTACACTCACTGGATTCATAGTCAAGAAATCTATATTAAGAATAAGTCTTCAGGTAAACATTAGATTGTGAATAACTTGTTCTCAATTTAAATTTCAATCATCACTTAATCTGTATGTTCTCAGTCTATTTATTCTTGAACAGTCATGATAATTTCATGTTCTACAAATTATTGGCCTAAATTATAAAATTTTACGTATTTACAGTACTGAATTAAAATGTTCGTTCTATTTTTTCAAGTTTTAATAGTACAAGAAAAATAAGGAATAGTAAGAAAATTCGGTGTTCTCGTTTAATTATTGTTATATGAAATAAATATAAAAAGACTAAATAAAATTCACTCTGGGCGAACATTAAACAAGTTTCAATTAAGTAAAGACTATGTATTAAAATGATTAACTATGCAGATATACTTGTATGTATTTTATTAATGGGTAAGACTTTTCATTAATATATATGTATATATATATATATATATATATATATATATATATATATATATATATATATATATAAATTAAAATAATGAACTTCCTGAATACATGTCAACATTTTCAATTAATAATCCTGGCAAGTAATATAATTAAATTTAAATCGTCCTCATCAACAACGGAATAGAATTCAAATTAAATTTCTTATCACATGACCTATTAAACTTCATTTTTTATTTATTTAATTACAAAGTAAATTAAAATAATTTATTTTTCCATTAAAAATACATATTAAAATCATACTATTCAAAATTAAAAATTGTTCACACACACGTATGTATATATATATATATATATATATATATATATATATATATATATATACACACATATATATACTCCATGAAAGAGCATTACCGTTTTCTTGCCCTTAAAAAGTATCATTATACATTTTTTACAAGGTAATCGTTTGAAACGAAAATTGACGTAAATATGACTTTATAGTACAATAAAAAATGTGTATTAAATTTTAATGATTATTAACTAGTTAAATTAAGTAAATTTTCAGAGAAAAAGAAAAGAGAAGAAGAAGTGTTGTCTGTACTTGTTAAGAAATTCAATAATTTAAACACACATTTCGTGCATAATGGAGTAATAAAAGCGTCATGACAAAAATATAGAATGAAAAAAAAACTTGTTTATTACCAACAACTCTAGGTGGATTTTCAACTGGCAATAAAAACACGTTTCTGCTAGCAAACGCTATACATAAAACAACGCATGAAAAACATTGTGAAAAATCCTGAAGATGAGAGGGTCCAATGTGCCACAATATACTCATTTCCCAAAAGTGTTGTTTAACGCCCGGAAAATTCATCTGTTCAGGTTTTCACGACGCCGCCGACAATATATCTGAATCGTTGAAATCGCGAGCGCGTGTGGATCTTTTATAAACAGTTTTCGCGTATGTCAATCTAGTGAAAAAGTTCAAACAATGTATCATTCGTGTGAAAAATAATAAAGAGGAACACGGCGAAAATATACACATAGATGAAAAAATAACTCAAATGAAGTTTAATATTTTCGCGTGTTGTTTTCAGATAGCACGTTACAAAATCTGAATTTTATATAGTATTCGTTTTCTTTTCAGTATTTTCAAACGTGTAACATAAACATATCAGTTTATAAGTTTCGTAAATTGATACGTCGCTATTTTATCGAATCAAACTGATATCTCTTGATTTTCTTTGCTATCTATTTTATTTTCTTACAATATTTTAAAATATTATCGAAATCGAAACTTTTCAGATGTATGAGACATTTTTTTTTCTTTTCAAAAGTATAAAAAGTGTTATAACCGAATTCGGATAAAAATATTATATATACTAGTCTAATATTCAAATATTTTACAACCACTTACACAATATTATATATATATATATATATATATATATATATATATATATATATATATATATATACATATATATATATATATATATATATATATACATATATATATATATAAACATATATATATATATATATATATATATATATATATAAATGGTTCGTTTGATAAGTTGAATAAATTTCTATTATGTGGTACCACCATCCATTTGGTAACGTCACGGCTATCAGGTGTCACTTTTCAAACTAGCATAAGCGAAATTTCTTCCAAAAGTGATGTATTGTTTACGTTCTACAGATGTTTAAAGTGAGAATTGTAACAGTTGCCGCAAAAATGGAAAAAAAACGGACAGGCTTTTTTGCATAGATTTGTCACCGTGGATAAAACATGGATCCACCCACTACACATTTGAGTCGAAACAGCAGTCAAAGCATTGGATAACGACTAGTAAAAATGCGCCGAAGAAGCTGAAGACCGTTTCGTCGACTGGAAAGGTAATAGCCACTGTTTTTTTTGGGATTCTCAAGGAATCATCCTGATCGACTACTTCATAAAGGGAAAAACAATAAGAGTAGCTTATTTTGTAACATTACTGGACCGTTTGAAAGAAAAGATGTAACAAAAATTGGCAATATCGGCGCACAAAAAAGTTCTCTTTCACCAAGACAACACACCGTCCTACAAATCAACCGCCGCAATGGCAAAATTGCATGAATTAGGCTTTGAATTGATTCCTCATCCATCCTATTTTTTTAGGTTGACCCCGTGCAACTTATTCCTCTTCCCAAGCTTGAAAATTGTGTTTGGTGTGAATAAATTTTTCTCGAATGAGGACGTCATTGCCGCCGTCAATGCGTACTTTGTAGACTCACTGAACCAAGTGTGTAGCTTTCAATGTAGACTATGCTGAAAAATATAATCGATTTTTTCCAAAAAAGTGTGTTTAACTTGCTTTATGCCACACTTATCAAACGAACCACGTACATATATATATATATATATATATATATATATATATATATATATATATATATATATGTATATATATATATATTAAAATTTTAATAGAGAAATATTAATAGAAGCAGCGTAATCGATTGACTATCACATTGGGGTGCCAAGTCATTTGTATTTGAAAGTAAGTTTTTGACACATGTCACTTTTTACTGCAATGGTTCGAATCGTTAATGACTTCAAATGTTAACAGTGGTCTTAAACTAATCGAGTAATAAAAAAAGTGTGTAAGGATAATAATTAAAAAAGATAATTGAATTTATTTAAATGAGAGAAAGAAACAAAATATTTTTTTAAATATTTAATTTTTTTCAAATATTAATAAATATATTTTTTTCATAAGATACTTTTTCAATAATTAATAAAACTGTTTATTTTTTTTAAACCAATTGTAAGATCTATTTTTAAAAAAAAAAAACTGTTAAAAAGCGTAGAAATATTCGTTTAAATAAAGTGAGGAATTGAAATATATTTCATATATATAAATATATTTTCATAAATGTCTTATTAAAATCTAATTGTTTTGAATTCAGATGTCGAGGAGGAATAATTTTTCTTCCCTGGCACCAAACACCTTATCTATTAAGGGTTCAGTTCAAAGACGCCCTTTTGTTCAGTGTACGTATGACCACGAAGGATTGTAAGGAAATAATAATAACAGTTTTGTTGATTATTGAATACTTTATGCACACACACTGTAGCTGCTTCCGGTATTACACTGATGGCGTTCGCTTATACACTGATTGTCGAATATCTTTTAGAACAACATCGTTTGTTTCATTCTCAGCATTTTATTTACAATACAGAGTTTCCTACACTCAGAAAACCAATTATTAATGTATCCTTAACATTAATTCTCTTGAAAAAAATTAGTTGTGTTGTCAAATGCCAAAAATGTAAAAGAAATTGAATATAATACTTTACCGACTTTCTTTAAATACATTTCTAAATAAAAATAAGCTCGGAACTAAAAAAAATCACAAAAATGGAATTAATGTTCAATTAGTCAAGATTTTTTTAAGATAAAAATTATTCGTACAGTTTGTTTCTACGAAAAATGTAATATCACTTCCTCATTTTACATCTTTTTAATTTTTGTCAAGTTTAATTGATTAATGATCAATTTATTATTTAAGATAACATGATATTCCGTAACCATAAGTTATTGATTTCACGTGATTAATGATAGAAGCGTAATTTAATAATTAATTAATTATTCTTTATGTGTTTACCCTTATATATATATATATATGTTAAACTTATTTTTTGAAAAAGCATTATATCTTTCGGTCTGGTAGGAAAATAATTGCGGTTTTTGTTTTCTAACTTTATTTTTGACAATTAAAGTGTCATTTCATCGTGTTCATATTAATATCATTTTAAAGTGCATTTTTCAACTTTAAAATTCAACTTTGATATTATTATTAATCTTGATTCAAACAACGCTATTGAATTAAAAATGCAAAAGATTTTGTATGAATTCAAAACGAGTGGTAAGGAAACAGAAGAAGATTGCGGGTGTCCTTTTTCAGTTCATAACGATCAACTGAAGGCGTTAGTTGAATGAGAACCATGCATAACAATTCGAGAGCTTGCACAAAGTTAGGTGTTAGTCATCCAACAGTTCTGGAGCACTTAAAACATAACATTGTTAAAAATGTAAATGAATTTGAAGCTCATAAACTGTAATTATTTTTCTACCAACCTAATATATTTATTAATATAATTGTTATATTTATCTACGATTACAGTTATTATTATGACATTAGAAATATTGGTAATAAATAAAAAAATAATAATTAAAGTTAAATAGAAATAGAATCAAATCAAAATGTAATACTAAAGAAATTAAATTATTTTAAAATATCTTAAACCAAACAGAAAAAATAAGTGATATTAACACAAATACACACTTCTATATTTCACTTACAAATATGTAATCCATATAGTCTATTGAGAATTACTAGTACATTATTTTAAAATAAAGAGAAATAAACTGGAATATATTATTTAATTTTCCATACATCTTTTAAAATAAGTTGTCTGAGTTAAGTATTTATTCAACTTTACAAAAGAGATTTTTAGAATGGAAAATGAATGCATCTTCTATTTCTGCAAATAAAGAGCTTCTTATAAATTCAATTAAAATATTCAATAAAATATAACAAGACTTATTTAAGTTAACTTTGAAATTAAATTTTATTTCATATACATGTCTATAATAAAAGATCTATATTAAAATATCACTATATTAAAATATTTAATTTTTGAATAGTGAAAAGATGAATAAATAAATCTTTAACTTAGACAATAAAATATATGGAGAAATGTAGTAAAAATCAACGAAAATACAATAAATCATTTTAATGCACGTGAACTCGACTTATAACTTCAATAATTTTCAAACATTTATGAAACATAAAGTAGAAAATCATTCTATTAATGCTCATTCAATATATGAAAATTCAACAAAATTTCAAAATCGATTTGCAATACGAAAACGTAACTTTTGCGTTATTACGAAAAGTTTGAAAGTAATATACAAGCTGAAATTATAAGTTTAAAATACATGAAATTTCAGATTTTAATAACTCATTATATAGTTTTGAAACTAGTTGAAGTTTCGTTCCGATTAAATGATTTGCTTTTACGCTTAGGTTGTTTAATACGAAATACACTTTTAAGTGTTCGTACTACATAAATACTTTTGATGGAAATAAAGGTAAACATGGTATAATATCAATATTTAGTATACGTTTGTATATATTCAGAAGATTGCTTTTCAATAACGAATTGTTTATTTTTTATTAGAGAAATGTTTCGAAGATGTTTTAATTTAAATATATATTTTTATTTTAAAATATACTTCATGATTTTTATAAATATTCATTAATTTTAAATTTAATATGTTATTCTTTAATCCAAAGTAAAAATGTAAGAAGTAAAATAATTATAACCTAGTAAAATTTGATTCTTTTATTTATCTACATAAGAAGCAGTAAAACAGAAACAAGATTAAGTGAATAAAATGTTCACTATTAAAAATATGAATATTCGAAAGATTTTTTTTAAAAACACTGTCATTAGTTGGTTCAAATATACTTCTCAATTTTAATCTTCCATAATTTAAAACATTTCTGAAAGTAATTTTTGGAAATTATTTTAGGAGATTTGTTGTATTTTTTCTGTGTCCCATGTCAGGAAAACGGATTTTTTTTTCAGGTAATTTTTTAATTTTGAATGCTGAAAAGATTACAACAGGTGAGATCAAATTAATAGGGAGGGAATTTTATCAATATGATTTGATTTTGATTAGAAATTACTTTACTGATAACACCGACTAGAAAAAGCATTATTACAGTAAATAATTCACTTTTAAGATTATAACTTTTGTTATTCACAAAATAATTTTCTCAAACGCCTCAGAACATTCTTGTAAAAGTGTTAATTGACTGTTTGCTCCACTGAAAAATACTTATGTCTCACTAAATAATCAGTTCCTAGAAAAATATCCTTAGCAGTCCCTTGGGATTTTACATTCTTTCCTTTTTCAGTTAGGGAGGATTTGTCATTGTCTACTAGAAGCTTTATCTTTCAGTTTTATGATTGAACAAAATATTTATGATTCCTTGCTTGTAATAATATTATTCAAAAAAATCGTCTTCTTTTCTAATTTCCTCAAAAAGGTCAAATCAGATCCCAACTCTGTTCACTTTTTGTCCAATCTTGGATCAAATTCTAATAAATTAATTCCTTATTCATGTTTAGCTTCGAATTCATCATCCAAGTGTCAAATATCGATCACTGTTTATCAAATTCTGAACTACTTTTATCGATTTATGTGATTTTGTGTTGACTATTTTTTAGATGATCATATATGCATTCTAAAATATAGTTTATATTATTTTCTTAATTTAAAAATACGTTTTATTAATATAACATGTAATTTCATATAAACATATTATGTAATGGTCACAAATTGTTTTTTTTTGAAATAAAAGACAACAATATAGACTAGTAAATAAATTATTGATACTACCGAACTTCAAAATAATGAGTACATAATTTTTATAGTTACGAAAGTTTTAATGTTGAGATATTTGATCTAATATACTTATATATCCAATAGTGATAACATTTACTTTCTAATAATTCATTAAATGTTTCTCACATAAATGTTTATATTTATACACGCTGACAGTTTCGATTTCTTATTTCGATAAAACTAACTCTGAACAACATATTCAATGTCCAACTCTTAAAGGTCAGACCCTTATCATGTTCGATCCTATAGTATTCAGTTTTTCCCCTAAGCAATCGGTGCGCCATTGAATTCGATGTTGTCGATTTAACAGTCGCGATATTCGAAAATAATACAGTCTCGTATTTATTATGCACATTTACCCTTACGGCCTTACACCAGCATGAAAATATGGAAATAATCTTTATGGACAATATTTCTGAACGTCGTTTCCCCTTGTTTGTTTGATAAACGATTACTAACCAAACTTTCAATTGGCAGTTGTTCTTGACACAATCTTTTTTAATAAATTATGACTTTAGTTTCGGGGAATTTTTGAATGACTTTTAGATATCTAACTGACAAAGTTCTTTTAAATAATTTAACCATTATTTTTATAAAATTAATAGGTAATTTATAATGTTTATCATATAAATTTCTTCATAATTAAATAATTAACATTTAACTTACTTAAGTAAGATTTATTACATTATTCGATTAAATATTAACAAAAAATATCTCTATAAAATTATTTTCCATAAACTGCTGGTTGTACAAATATTTTTCTATTTAATTTTATGAATCTAAAAATGCTTGTAGTGTTGATATTAATGAATTTATTATTAAATTATTTTCTCATTATACAGGGGGTATAATTTAAAAACTCAAAATAGATGTAACTTAATAACAAATATATTATTAATTCAAATTTCTTAAAATTCTACAGAAATTAAATATGCTTACAGTAATTTTACCTCGAAAACAGATCATATCGTCATAAAAAATCGAATACATGTGACAAAACTAAACTCGAATTCTTGAAATTAAATTAATTGTCTAAAAAAGTGGTCTACAGATGATGATACTCGAATAAATATTAATTATTACTAATTTTGGTAGCTCCTTCTGACTCAAAGTATAAAAATAATTTAAACAAAACAAATTTAATTTAAAATGATAAACTATTATACAAAAAACTAGGTTAAATGTTATTGATCTGTGTAAATAATAAATATATCTTAAAATGACATAAATCTCCTGTCAAATGGTAATTCAGTAATTTTTCCCTACAATAAAGAATATTTTTTTATATTCTTTATACTTATATAGAAATATTATAAACCAGGACAATGATTAACTAAATAAAAATATCTAGTTATTCGAAA
>CM068318.1:15456870-15616870 GCA_034766995.1 Acanthacorydalis orientalis | reverse complement strand
TTGTACATGGAAAAAAGTATTCCAATATAAATGGCTTTCTCAAATGTAAACATATTATTAATAGATATAAATACACTATAAATGTCATACAAACAATAACAAACCATAAAAAGAACTTTGACTTTCATCATTACTTCATAGTAATATTTTCATTTTCTATTTTGCTTAAATAAAATACATTTTTTTTAAAAAAAAAACTATGAGCTATATTATTTTTGAAGATAATATAACTTCTTATATACAGAATAATAACCATAACATTAATATGAATAATTAATTTTTACGAGAAAAAATAAATGTCATCCATCGTTATTACTATTTTCATTAAATCAAATTCATTGATCACTAGTTTAATCTTTCAAATAATTATTATTACTTTTGGTAATGTAATTTAAATTTTACGATTTAAATAAAAATGTACACGAATTGAATTTCGTAAACAGATCCATTACCGTTTTGAATTACGAATTTTAGATCATTAAAACACCTCCAGCTGAATGATAATCACAGTTGACATACAACAACTGGAACAATCTTAGCTAATTACTGAATGTAATAGTGACAGAGCAAGATTGCTCTATAAATAGACCAGTAAAATGTGTTCAGCGACTAATGGTGAAATGTTGACAATAAACGATTTTAATGTTAACGCGATGGTGCATGATGGCGTCGGTAGATAGCAATTATCTTTAGTTGTGACTGCTTCAAGAGGGAAATTAAAAGTTATTGATCAGCGAACGTAATAAATTGAATTCATTATAAAAATACTTTACCTTGAAAGTAGCAATTAATTCTACAAGTACGGAGTTTGTGCTCTTTCGTTAAATATTTTCGTTATCGTTTTATTCTATTCATTACTTTTTTCATTGCGTTTTAATATTAGATTAATTTATTTATTATTAATATTGACGTCTTAATTTTTGTTTTACGACATTCATTTTCATTATCTAAAAGCGAAATCTAGCATTTTTCACAATGTTAACATTTTTTTTTAGCAATGTATTCATATTGATCAATCATTGTACTGATTACCATTTTTCACTTAGTTGATAAGATCAAAACACGTTAATTATAAATTTTAACCTTTACAATTGTTAAAAAAAAACAACTAGTCTTATTAAAAAGAACTATTCTTTTTTCCATTTATTTTTCAGAGAAAATATTTAATAAAACACTACAAAAATACTGAAAGTTTTGAAATAAATTTATTTGAAATATAAGTAAATTATTGAGTTATAGTAATAGAGTAAATTTGATTTAAACAAACAAGTCATTAAAATAACTAAAACAAACAAACAGCTATTATCATTGGATAGCGAATAAACCACAAAACAAATTGCATTTTGATTCAATGTTTTAATACAAAGAATCGATACAAAATGTACAAATAAATCTTTCAACAAAAATAATTCAGTTGAGATAAAAATTTTATATATATATATATATATATATATATATATATGTTCATATTAAAATTATTACCAATTTTTTCCTCTATCTTTTATTTTCAGTTTCAAGATTGTTTTTCAGATCAATTTAAATTTTATAAGTGTAGAACTGTTCAATGTATTATTAATTTAACATTAATGTATTTTCGTCAAAAATTATAAATACAACATACACACACACATATACATATATATATATACATATATATATATATATATATATATATATATATATTAGATAAACATTAGAAAAAATAAATAATTTATAATGAATTATTATTTCTTAGTATTCCATCAGCGGGAAATCAAATAGCTTCCACGTTATATTGACACGAGTTTGACCTTTTCGACATTATTTTCGTATTCTTTACTTTTTCTGTATTTTCTCGTTATACCCGTGGGTATAACGTAGCATATAACAGAACAAATCCGAGATAAGAATGTAAGACTTTGAATGTAGGCTTTACAACGAAAAGCTCAACACACTACATATGGTGTACCGTTAGTGGTAGTGTCTTATCACTTGGTCAATCTTACCCATTTCTCTGACCACTTATGTCCCAAGAGTGATAACCAAATATACTTAGTTATGGTCTATAGAAGAAAATACATTTACTGTTTTGATGTTGTGATAAATATATCTTATAACTTTGAAATATATACTTATACAAGAACACATATTCATTATATATATATATATATATATATATATATATATAAGTAATTCATAAATAAATAACTATTATAATTACTGTAAATATTCATACTGTACTTTTTGTAAAAAGAGAAAAATATCTTCTCTCACCCAAAACCTATAAAGAAATCATTTAAAATATAATATCTTATATTACACGCTATTCAGTAATTCATAAATCATTGTAAATCAAATTATGTTTAACTAATTTATAGAAAATAACTAAAAATTGCATATAGAAAATTTTTAAAGAAAATATTTAGATAGTTAAAAATTTACATTTGTAAGTTTGTTAAATCACATGTCAACGAAAGATCAAAACACAAATAATTATCATTTTTATTTATTTTGTTTAATAAGAAGAATGTGACATATTCATATCTTATAAGTATTCATTCTTAATTTTAATTGATAATATAATCATTAGAAAGAAAACAAACTCTTTTAAAGCTTAATCGTGAGCATTAGTTTCAATCAATAAATAATAAAATAATTCATACTATGAAGTACAAATATTGTCATGGATTTGATAAAAATATTTTTGATATGTGATAAAGATACGTCCTTTTGTCACAGTATATATTTTAGAATTGTAAAAAATTGAATTGTATTTATATATAGAGAGAGAGAGAGAGAATTTTCTTTTGCACAAACTATAAAATAATTTCTAATCAAAAATATTTAATAAGTTAGTAATCATGTTCATTTTGAAGATTTTCAACTTTAGAATGCTGTATAATAGAAACATGTATCCTTATTTTTCTTCTACATTAAAAATTTCGTGCATGAAAGTATCATCATAGAATGCAGGATAGCAAAACTGTCAAAAATGATTCATAAACAATTATTGAATATTTTAGTTCAAAAAAAAATTTTTTTCATTTTATCGGAATGTATAACATTAACTTGTTAAAGTAAATTCAGCTCTTGTGATCAAAACTATATTACAAACGAACATAAGAATCTCACATTAAATTAACAAATATAACCGTTAGAAATATTTTTTTATCTTTCAAAACGTGTCGAATAATTAAAAAACTAAGTGAATCAAATATAGATATTAATTTCGTCAATTTACTAACGTTTCGTCAATTTAATAATATATCAACAAAAAATAAGTGTCATAATGAATTGTTTAGTTTTATTTTTAAATTCAATTCTTTTAAAATGTATCTTTTCTAAAAAAATAAAATTTTGTTTTAAATGTACTTTATATTTTGAGAATACATTCCCTTTTTTAAAAAAAAGGAAACCTTGTATCAAAACAATCGGTTTAGACATCTTGATAATACATTTGTTGTGCTTAAAACAATTAAAATCATCAACAACAAAGTTGGTAAATTTGTTTGCAAATATTTAATTTCATATTTCAAAACATATATCTATATATATATATATATATATATATATATATATATATATATATATATATACATACATATACATACATATATATATATATATAATTGTTAAAATAAATTTTTGTAATTACACTTTTATTTACATAACTTTATTAAAACACAATTTAATAGAAAAATTATATTCCTAACAATATATTTACATGATAACTAAATATATTACATGTTCGTCATCAGGTGTAAAAAGTAATTAGTGTCTTGTTTAGAGATGAAGAGTAATTTCATAGGTTTTTAATAAACATAAATGAAGTTTAATATATATATATGATATACAAATTTCCGACTTTATTGCTTGTAAAGCTTTGAATAATTAATTTCTTAATTTATATGTGTTGGTTGAAATAATGATTGTGTACTAATTTTATTTATAAATCTATAAAAATAATAAATTCGTGAACTTTTTACTGAAAAGTAAGTCGAATGTTTTTTTTATTAAAATTGTAAAGATTGAAATGAATAAATGAATATTTATTTGAATGTTGTTTCTATTTTGATTTTAATTGTGTTTCTATAGAAAAACTTCATTGCTGATATTTATTTAAGTCTATATAAATTTGTACTGAAAATGAATAATTATGAAAAATAATATATTTTCATATAATTTCATAAAATAATTATCTTTCAATTTATTTAAAACTAAATAAATTATTCATAACTTTTCTTCATGCTTTCATTGTTTCTAATAATATATCAATATAATATATCAATTAAAAGCAAAAAATTACAAGCTTTATTTTGTATTTAAAGAATAATTTTTTACACTGACATAATAAAAATATATTTTTGATATAATAATTAAATATGATTATATTACTGACGAAAATTTTATCTAAATTATACTCTGTTCACATTCATAATGCTTCTAAGAAACCGTACATACATATAATAATAAATATATTTCTAAATATATTTTTTTAGGTCACTACTTACTACGAAATGTCAAACGCCATATATTAATTATAATTTCAACAAATCTGACGCGGTTATCAAATTTATTTCTGGAATAATTGCTTTGGGCAAGGTTATGTCATTCAAGCAAAGTTTATGCGGAAATAAACGTGGTAAGAAGGTATAATTATTCATACACCAATAAAGCGGTTATATATATAACGCATAAAATGAACATTTATACAAATACATGTTTATGTGGATATTTGGTTCGTATATGCATGACATAGATAGTAATATGGGATGTAACCACCAAGTCCTATTACGCTAGGTATAAAGACAAATATATATTGTCAGTGAAGTATGTGTTGCGGTCGCTGTTGCAAGTTTCCACTCATATCTCACTTGTCGCAACATTAGTTGTATGCAAAACCAACTGAATACACACCCCGATGCACACAAACACGATATTTGTCTTTGTTGCTGCGTGTAACCCTGCTAGGTTAAAGGCAACAATTAATATCTTTACAGACGTAATTATGCTAGAAAATTATTAAACAAACGTGTAATAACTACTTTACCATACATATATATATATATATATATATATATATATATATATATATATGTACGTAAGTGTATATATATATATATATAGTTGTATATAAATATTGATTTCAAGTCAAATATTTTTGCAGTTATTTACCTATGAGTGGTAATAAACAGATTTAAAAACAAGGAAATAATTATTTCAAAATTTGGTATATACAATATTCTGACAACTTTTATCAGGGTTTTTTTTAAAAAAAAATACAATATAAAATTAATTTGTTGTTCTATAAATATTTTTACTAAATTTCATACTTTCTATTCAATTTCCGATTGGTTTTTGTATAATATAAAACAATTTACTTTTATATTACAATTATTTTAATATATAAGTGAGAGTATTCCAATAGAGAAGTACATAATTATCATTTTTTTCTCATTGTTTATTTTATTATTGTTGATCTTTCTTACAATACCAAAACAAATGGAACAAACTGTAATAAAACAAGCTAAAATCATTCTATAGAGAATTAATGAGGATTTAATGTATTTCTTTAATTATATTTAAATGCAAATTGTGCTTCGATTATCGATATTTTTTCAAGTCTTTAACGTCATTATCATTTTGTAATCGAATGACTTAGACTCTCCCATAGTGCAAGTAGCGAGCACTGGATCTCAAGACGCGTATTACTGAAATCAGTTTTGAGTATCTTTGACTAGAAATTTTAATTTAGTAGTAAAGCAATTTTTTCGCAATTCCTCAAGTGAAGCTTCAGAGTGTCTGAGTAAATATATCCTGTTACAGGCCTGCTTTTTACTTTTTTTGGTTAGTAGTAGCGCATTTAAAAAACATTTTTATTAAATAAAATTGCTATTGAGGGAATTTAACTAAATCAGTGATTTATAAAAAAATCATCTTTTTAACAAATTTAAAGAAAAAATACTAAATATCCCACTACAAATACTTAGAGAGATATTTTATAATTTTGTACAAATTAGTTATAGTAGATTCGTTATATTAAAGCTTAAATTTCAAAATTGTAAAAATCTAGACATTTTGAAATTTAAATACTAAAAATAAATTTAGAAAAGTAAAATTTAATTGTTATTTATTAAAGTTGAATTCGTTAATTATTTATAATTCATATTACAAATATTGTTTATTAATTAATCGACAAAATATTTGAAAAAATATTCAAGAAAATTTTTAAAAATCATAGAAAAATGTTAACAAAGTTCTGTATAGATTAACTACTGAAAATAAAATTGGATATATTATAAAGTTGACGAGGTGGTATACACTCGAGTGAAAATATTATTTAATGACTCAATTTGAAAAGTGAAATACGTCAATCTCTGTTATAGGTATTGATAGAGAATTTGACCTCTAGTTTTTGAAACCTAAACTCAGAGAAGTTTCCTTGTTTTATTCTTAATTTAGTAGGATTACAAACTGATTTTTTAAATTTTGAAAAATTTTTTAAAAAATAATTTTATTAACAACAATTGAATTACTTCTATAAAAATCTGAAAGTGAAAAATACACCTTTATAAATTGGTTTTTGTTATTTTTTTTAGTTAATACACTACAGTTATCATAAAAATTAACGTGTATAAGTTTGAAAGAACAGGAAAAAAAAGGTACAAAATCTATAAAATATCCATATGTTTCAGAATACAATTTGCTTGGTAAGTAGTTGTTTTGATATATATAATATTATTTTGACTACAAAGAATTGAAAATTCTCTTAGAAAAAAGTCAAGTAATATTTACTTAATCTTCAACATTTTATATGAATAAAATAAAAAAATCATTAAATGTTAGAGATAGATTTTTTAAAGAAATTGTATTGCTGATTAACAAAAAAAGATGATATATTTATATGATAAATAACACATTTTGGGATTTTAATTATTATATATATATGTGTGTGTGAGTGTGTGTGTGCATGCGTATGTATGTAAAGTCTATAATAGGGTTAATACATTTTTAATTATAATTACGGTTGACTGTGACTTCACAATATTAAAAAATTCAGTTTAATTTTGCTGATGTTTGATTTCATTGCAATTTTTACAGCATCATTATATGCTTACAAACCCAATATTTACATGTCAATAGACAAGTGGATTAATGGATTTACATTCACACTACAAGGTGTACATTTACATGCATATATAAAAGCTTCCATTACATTCATAATTGACCTAAATGATCCTATTTATTAATCAATGATTATGGAAGCCATATGACTAGATACAGCAAAAAACATTGTTATGAAATATTGATTTTGTATATAATTACAAAAAAACTAACATTTTTAATTTTTATTTTCATTAGAATTTTGCGCAAAAAAGTACATGAACAGCAAATATTAAATTGGATTATTAGACTTTGATATAATTTTCAGATATAAATAAATAGTATTTGATGGATATGTGTCTTGATATTAAAACAAAAAATTGAAAAAAATATTTTCCCAAAACATTTGTATTTCGGATTTTACTCTTCATTTAATTTTACAATTAAGCTTCGCAGAAACGAAAATATACAAAATATCTATTATTTTATAAATAGTTATATGTTTTTCCATTTATATTAATGTTTTTTTATTTTTATTTATATTACTAAATTTATTTATAATTAATATATTAAATTTGTTTTTGTTTTCATTTATTTTCGTTACCTGTTTCGATCGTATTACTGAATAATAAAGTATATAAAAAAAGGTAAAAACATTCTTATAATTATTTTAAAATTTAATTTGAAAATTAATTATTAAACAATACTTTCTATTTTGTATATATGCACATGTATACGTGTTAATAAACCATAAAAAATTCAATAGGTCATTGCTCAAGTAAAATATTTGAAAAATGCTTGTGTATTCTCTGATTAAATTTAATAAAAATTCAAAATCAAATAAATGTATCACATAACCTTTACCCTTTTTAATGTCATTCAACCTTTCGTCAAAAAATGATTACCTTGAAATGAAAAAAATAACTTTATGAACGTTTAAAGTCAATTTGAATATATCACCTTAATTTATCAAACACCTTGTTTAAACCTTTCATATTATATATATATATATATATATATATATATATATATATAAATATATAAATATATAAATATATAAATATATACACATATATATATATATATATATATATATATATACATATATATATATATATATATATATATATATATATATAAGAGAGAGAATATCTAATTAATTATTTATGTTTTATTTCAGGAGCACAACATTTTGAAAAATAGAATCTATTACAAGAGCAAGAAGTTAATTGTGTAGTTTCTACATCAGTCGACGGCATCTTAAATATTTGATTTCGTAAAAAGAAAATGTTCTTCTAAGTTTAGTAAACACGTTACACTATTAACTAATTATCTGATCTATTCGAACTATGTTGAGTTTGTACCAGAATCTTTTACTTGAAGAGAGAACTTTTTTTCTACATAAAACAGTTTAATTGCATACAATCAATGTATAATTTATGTGCTCTTTGCTCTTAACGAAAATATATAAATTTATCATTAATTTCAACAAAGAGATTGCTTTCCTGTAAATATATTATATATTTAAACCATGAAATATTTTTTTAATTTAGTTTATTCTCAATATTGTTTGTATATAACATAACTGTACTTATTAACAGAATATATATATATAGAGAGAGAGAGAGATTTAACTTACGCTTCCACATGAAAGTATTAAAAAAACGCAAAAATTAAAAAAAAATTATCCCCCATTCAATATTTTAGCTCAATTGTATTTTATTATTGAATTGAACTAAAATATTAAATAAAAAATAACATGACTTTTCTTAATCCTTGCGGTCCCTTTTAATACATCCATGTGAAAGTCTAAATTGAATAACTCTACATATATATATTTATATACATATTCTCTCAATATTGTTAAAATTAAATCAATATATCTTTTTCCTTAAATTCCTATTAAAATTCTAAACTGAATAGAAAAATTTATATAAACATATGGCTGTAAATGTCACATTAGAGATATAAAGAATATTTTACTCTAGTCTGATGAGATGAATTCTTATTTTGCTTCATTTGACTATCATTAAAATCTGTTATTTTAGTGAAAAGCATAATTTTTCAATTAAAAAATTAAAAATATTCAATAAATTAATAATAAATACCTACATTTCTATCGTTTTTCTAAAATATTAAGTTCAGTACAAACTTACAAAAAACAATAGTTTTACTCACATTACTTGTTCGCATCTGTTTATTAATTTGTGGAAGTCTTTGTAAGACATCTGTATACATACATACATACATATATATATATATATATATATATATATATATATGTATATATATATATATATATGTATGTATATATATTCAAAAAAGTACACCATCATAATTTACTTAAAATGAGTACATGGAAATAAATACGACCATCATAAAGAAGATGGTATTCCAGAATAATACGATCTTTTTGTATTAACAAAGAATGAAGAACGCCTGCTGAGTGATTGTGGAGTTTGAAATGATAAGAAAAGTAAATTGTGAAGAAAAGAAAGCTTCATAAAATATTTTTTGATGGAACAAATTAAGATTAGTTAAGTACATCAGAGAAAATGAATACGTTTCAAAAAACAAAAATATTAAAATAAATTAGATTAGATTTTTTAGATTATCGTCCAAAAAATAACAGTTAGGAATATAATACAAATATATAAATATTATGTCATAAAAATAATATTTAATATTTATATATTTATATATATATATATATATATAACGAAATATATGAAAAAAACTGTTTTCAACACAGGAAGCCAAACACCGTTTGTTTTTTAAAAAAAATAAATTTTTCATATCATTTCTTAATTGACTTGAATTAATTTAAGGTATAACAATTACTGCATTATTCTAATCCATGTGTATATTTTATAAAAAAAATGTTATTTTCTCAAAGTAAGAATTAAGACAAATATAAGTAAATAAATATAATAAGTAAATGTATTTTGATGATGGTATTCAAACATAACGATTTCATATGAATGTTTAGCAGTATTAAGGATGTAAAATGGGTATTTATATTAGTTTTTGTTGATACTAGAATGAGGAATACTTGGAAACAAGATAATTTTGTATTACTACAAATTCAAGTGTGAAAGCGGTTTTTTGCAATAAGAAGCTTAAATAAATACATGCACATATTATATATATATATATATATATATATATATATAATATGTACATGTATTTATTTAATATATATATATATATATATATATATATATATATACACGTGTATGTACTAATATAGGAAAGCATATAAATAAGTTCAGTCATATGAATGTACGAACAAGACATTATGTAATATCACTTCCATTTAAATTAAATAATATAATGTACTGAAAATAAACTTCACATGCATCAGACTTTATAAAATACTATTAACACTCTTTTTTGTCGTTTTTTTATGCTGAAAAGAAAACGAACAAAGTATGTTTTCGCAATAATATGAAAACTAGTAGAACCGTAATAGAGAATACGTTTCTTATTCCCTTACAACGTTATATTTTTTGTACGATTCAATTTTACGTCTAGCAAATAAACTTTACAGACAATGAAAAAACAACTAATGTTGAACTTGAAGCGTATTGGATTTATGTTTATCTATAAAGAATGACACTAAAGAATTAGTTCAATTTATCAAAGGTTATGTAAGATATTATCGGATAAAAATATTATGTTCATTAAACATGATTAGAAAGGAAAATTTGTTCAACGGTCGGAAAATGTCTTTCAAAATGAATTTTCATTACTAGGAAATTGTTCTTTACATGTACCATAAACTTTAATTTAAATACTTTATACAACAAAGAATGAAATCACATTTAGTAGTAATTTATTACTTCGTTTATTTTGGTAATTAAAAATATTCAGTTTTTACATAACTGATACTAAATGAGCTTGTTATAAAATTAGGTTTGAAGTATATATAAATTAAAGTTAATTAGTTCACTCAAACGTATAAAATTCTCTTTCTCTCAATCTCTCTCTCACTCTCTCTCTTTCTCTCTATCTTTCTCTCTCTCTATCTATCTATATATATATATATATATATAAAAACTCACATCCATATGTGTTGAGTAAAAAGGTGCTAAGTGTTAAACCTTTTGATGAATGAATCAGAAAAATAAATTAAATAATAACTGAACAACAAGGATTTATTAATACTTTACCGACTTAAATGTTAAGGATACATATTAATTCATTTGTTTTTGTATGCCTGAACTGTATCATTTCGACTTACAATCATAGGTATAAATAGTAGAGTATTGTTCAGTGACTAAATATCTTACAAATTACACTAAAATACAAAAATCTCGTACACCGTTAAACAAAAATTCTTTCTTCATGATTTATTTTATTTTTCAAATTATATAAAATGTGTTATCAGAAATTTAAATAGAAAAGAAGGTAGACTGAAGAAGAGTCGTACTTTGATAAGTCTATAAATTCATCTGAATGTGAAATAAATACATAAATAATTAGATTAATAAATTTCCTATCAGTACCTTTCAAAAATAATGATTTAATAACAAATAAATTAAATTAAATGTATCTACATTTATTATTTTTCTTCTTCAGGCAAGATAATTTATGCACGTTAAAATAACATCACTCATAATGATCTCATAATAATTGATGATTATATCTTTTATGAAAATTAAAAAAACATTATATCATGAAAAATGAGACAGTAAACTTTGAAAATCAATTTCAGAAGGATATACCGGTCAAAAATTGAAATTGTAGAATTATATTTTCCTAAAATCCCATTAAATTTTAACTAAAATTCAAGTAAAGCTGCAAATTTTTCTTAAAAGGAAGTCAATTTTTTTTATTTTAGAAATTATCATAAAATTTGCCATCAAAGAATGTAATTCTTCTAATTTAAGTTGATTTTCAAAAGCTAATTATTATTTAAGATATATAAATGTTTAATTTGAGCAATTCATTTATATACAATAATTAAAAAACGAGCATATTTAAGGTAATCTATTTTTAATTCAACTAATGATATTCAACATTGTCTTTCTATTTATTTTTCTATTAATTTTAAATATTTTCCATCTGATAAACATTAAATGGAATGATGTCATAACACGTATTCCTTATTATATTTTAGATACTTTTATCACGCAAGCACATGTCTGAAGTTGGAATCAACCATCACTCATGCACCAACCATAATTTCATAATAAAACAAAACGTCAACAAAATATCTCATGCGTGACATAACATCAAGAACAGTTCACAATCGGAACACGTTTCTCCAATTCTGTATATACATATACATATTTATGTATATATATATATATATACACACACACATTTATATATAAAGAAGCATACATTTTTGATAATAAAATTTTAATATTTTGTTAAATTATGAGAAATTTTGAATATTCCGAACAGAATCATTTATAAAAACATATTAATTTTATAAAAAACATTTTATCAGTGAAATATTTCACAAAAAAAATTAAAAATACATTTTAAATAATTAAAATTTATTTATAAAGAATTATTGCAATATAGTTGTAGCACGTTGTTTACATTCACTTTCATAAATATTTTTTTTACTCAGTTATAAATCACAAATTTGAATCTGATCAAAAATTGATTGCAATTTATGCATTTTATTGATAGAAATCACTTTATTCTTAA
This sequence comes from Acanthacorydalis orientalis, assembly GCA_034766995.1. Taxonomy (NCBI): domain Eukaryota; kingdom Metazoa; phylum Arthropoda; class Insecta; order Megaloptera; family Corydalidae; genus Acanthacorydalis; species Acanthacorydalis orientalis. The sequence continues at coordinate 15,604,123 of CM068318.1, read as the reverse complement.
TAGATACAGAAAAAATAAATTAGATTTGTAAGTATTCCATAATCTTACAAAGTGATTAAAAAATCGAACAAACTTAAGAGTGAAATAGTAGTTTGGCAGGAATACAATTGCGGGTTTTGTGTTCTGAATTCTAACTTTAATTTTTTTCAGATTGGCATTTCATCGTGTTCTAGTTAATATTATTTTAAAGTGTATATTTCGGTCTGTATTTTGGTAACATCGACATTGGTTTTGTTATTAATTTTGCTTCAAATTGAGCTATTGAATTAAAGATGGAAAAGAAGTAAATAAGAGCAATTTTTGTATGAGATCAAAACGGGTGCTAAAGTAGCAGAAACTGCTCAAATACTAAACGATGCTTTTGATGTGGGTACTTTTAAGGAACGTACGTAGTGGTTCCAAAAATTTCGTGCTGCGGACAACAGCTTTGAAAATGAAAAAGGTTCCGTGTCCTTTTTCATAACGACCAACTGAAGGCGTCAGTTAAATCAGAACCACGCACAACAAATCGAGTTAGGTGCTAGTAACAAGTTAGGTGCTAGTCATCCAACAGTTCTGGACCAATTAAAACATAAAATTATTCAAAATGTATATGAATTTGAAGTTTATAAACTGTAATTATTTTTCTACCAACCTAAGAGATTTCAACATAAATAATTTTTTTCGAGCCAATTATATATAACTAAATATCAATTTTAATAAGTTTTTTCATTCAAAGAAGAATTAAATAAAGAAAAATGTTTGAGAAAATTACTCAATTGTGTATTTGAGTAAATTTATTTGCAAGGATGGATCATTTATTAAGAAAAATAATAGTAAAATGAAATTAATGGCAATTAAATGATTCAATATTATAATAAAAATTATACTTAAAAGAGAAAAATATAAAATAAATGTGTATTTTTACAAGTAAATAGAAAAACAGATACTCTTATATGCTTTATAATTAGGACAACTGATTAGAACACACAAATAGTGTTCAAATTTTTTAACTAATATTCGATAATATAATAATATAAATTTTGTCAGCTCTAGAATAATAACACGGCAAAACTGCTTTTTTGATGTCATTTTACATGTGAATTGCAATATGTAGCCATGTGATACATGGACGTCATACAATTTTGTTAAAAAATTTAAATAATACCTACTCTCAAAATAATCCAGAAATTCAAAAAATACAGAAACACATGTGAGTAATACGTTCTACAAAAAAATTATAAATTACACATATTAGTTCGAGAATAAAAAGAAGAAGATATAAATAAGTAGAAGTATTTTTGAAAAAAAAACAATATAATGAATAGACAATAAAAAATGTACAGTGAAAATTAAGAAATTTCAGTAAGGTGATAAACAGATTAATAAATAGGAGAAAAAAATTTATTGGGAAACGAACTTATGACAAAAGTTTTGCAAATGAACAAAGTAGAGACACTAAATCGTATAAATTGTAACATTTCTTAAAATGCCTTTATTCATCAATAGATTATCACATATTTTATGCGACAAAGATAAGAACATGTTTGTTAAACATTTTTTTTCCAAATAAGTGGTAGTTAAAGTAATTATTTATTATGACAGGAAAATTCTTGAAAATCAATATTCAGTATATTTTATATTTAAATTTTTCATGCTAAATTATATATATATATATATATATACATATATATATATATATATATATATATATATATATATATATATATATTATATGTAAAGTATACAACTGTGCCACAAATTTGCTTTATATATATAATTTATATAATTCTCCATCTTTAATTCATATTTCGTGCTTTAATCTTTTAAGTTAAATATTTATTTTTATCTAAAGTTTTTTTTTGAATCGAACATCGGATAACCATGCACTGTGAATATAAAAGAGATAGATTCGATTACCTTTAGTCATTTCACAATAGCGTTTCGTCAAAGCAGTCTGTTCATTCTGTTAGTAGGGCAAAGATAATTTCTCCAACGGGAGTTTTGGTGGCACAGCACCTCATAAATATTCAATCAATTAATCAATCATTTGACAAAATCGCGTAACGCGTATGCGGCTGGGATAACACGGAGAAGAAGGTGGAAAGTCCCTTGATACACAAGTCGATTGAAAGGAAAAAAGCGGATAGACTTTATTAGCATAATATTGGAAAGTGTTTATTTATGAACGTACCAGTCTCTGAGTACTCGTTTTTTTTTAGTTTAAAGAGTACTTATTTTATTCAAATTAAACAGTGGCATTAACAATACAGAATTACAAATTTATTTAAGGTATTTGGAAATAGCAGCAAGATATTTCTTTGTTCAGTAATTATAAGCGTTCCTTCTATTATTGTCTTTTTTATATTTCTAATATATGAAAGTTTTTATTATATTAATACGACCAAAAATTAAAATTTTTAATTTCCATAAAAATATAAATTTATTTCCTTCATTATATATATATATATATATATATATATATATTTGTATATGTGCGCGAGTTTTCGGTATAAAATCATATGAGTGTACATCATGTGTAAACTTGTCAGTCTGATAAAATCTTGGACTGATATCATTGATCTATGAGAGCATATTACAGTTAAATATACGATATCTCTATCTGTCAAATGTATGTGTTGAGTTCATTTTCACAACGTCATGTTCAAGCGTTGATTTATTAACACATCTATAATCCTGAAATCTAATTAATATCGCACTGATAATTGATTTCTCATTACTGACCTGATAAAGTACTGCCCTTCTGTTCATACACTGAACTAATGTATTATCTAGGTAGTAGTCCTAGTGATTATCAAGATTTATTATACAATCTATTGAAAATTTCGAGGAAATAAATCTGTAATCATGTTTCACATAGACTTGAATTATTTGGTTCAAAATAATAATTTTATGTTTATTTTCTTTAATAGAAACAATAAAATACCCAATCAAGAATTACTATTTATAAAAAAATCATTGTACATAAAATAACAATTTTCAAAATTAGTAAATAAATAAAATAATGTCGTTGTCTTAGGAAATCAATATAATAAAAAAAGAATCTGTATATAAAAAGAGAATGTAAGACGTGATAAAGATGTTTTTTTATCTTTTTTCGGTTCATTACTTTTATTTTTTAAAAAAACGTCTATATAAGTTTTTATACACTTCAGCAACTAATAAGTTTCCTTTATCTGACTATTTCATTCGATTTTATGTACAAAGTGCTCTAAACCTTCCTGCCATTACAACTGACCGAACTTTTTTACTTTACATGGGTAAATTTGTAAAGACTAGAATCCAGGCGCAAGTAATCAATCCATATTGGATATTTGCCAGCTATGTTATTCAAAAACACTTCTGTTAGTGACCATTCACACCGCATTGAGTAGATATGATAGAAACTGTCATCCTACTAATTGATATATGTCAATACTGCTGAATGCTATTGGTAATGTCACAAAATCGATTCCTTTGAATTTAATTGTACAAAACTATGTCTATCATAACAGTCTGTCAATTTTTTTCTGAATTATGTTGTATTTTAATGCTATATTTTCTCTCTCTCTCTCTCTATATATATATATATATTTATACGTGATTCAATTTAAGTTTCCACATAAAAGTATGAAAAATATAGCAAAAAATAAAAAAAATATGTTATTTTTTATTTATTATTATTATTTATTATTTATTTTAATTGTCAATTGTCTTTTAGTATTGAAATAAACTAAAATATCAAATTAAAAATAACGTATTTTTTTAATTTTTCCTATTTTTTAATATTTTCATGTGGAAACTTAAACTCAATCATTCTATATGCTCACATAAATTGAGAAACCTAAATAAATTATTTTTATTCTTATATTATTCTCCGTTGAACTAATTGATCATAACATTTATGTTTGAATCTTTTAGATCACTTTATGTTTGTCTTTTCTACGACCGGACTCTTAGATTTGAAAATTTAAATAAAAATCTATATTAGAAAAGAAGAAATCAAACTAGATCTGATGATTTAAAAGAAACAGTTGTATTATCGAACAAGAATGTTTATTTGAATGTTGTTGTAATTTAATAGTCTGTAAAATTCTTACGTACATCATTCATAAATGAGTCGATTGAGAAATGTTTATTTCGATTTAAAAAAAATCGTTAGCAAGGAAATATTGAAATATTTAATTTGATTCTGAGTAATATTGTGTATATAGTGTTTTGAATTTAAATTTAAAAAAAGCAAATAAAAGTGTTTGGGTGAAAAATAATATTTCACACAGGTCCTTCAGAAAAAGTTAACATTTTAATCAGTAGATAAATTATGGTTTATTAATTAATCTACATTATAAAAATCCTAATTTCTCTTCACTTTGTCCGCACGACAAAATCCATAGTGACGAGAAATATTTGCTTTGTCAGCTCATACGTTTCAAGTTTAATTGATCAAGATTCGTTCTTAGGTATTTTTTGTATTTAAATATATTATGTTGTAAAAACCAATAAACATAAAAACAAACATTTATTCTTTCCATGCTTCTTTCTATTTTCTCGACAACTTTGACAGGTTATATACTAGTAGTATATTATTATTTGAAATGATTTTATATTCTAACAAAACAGTGCATAAAAATATGCATATTGAATAATTATTATTCAAATTAAATATTAAATAATTAGTAAATTTAATAGTCTATTATAATTTAAACGATTAATTAATAAAGAAAATATATTATTCAATAAAAACAGATAGTAAATTATTAACTTTTAATATCTTTATAAAAACTGATCAAATTTTAAAGAGCTATTTTACGACCATTAGAATACTTTTGATATAAGTTATTGCAAATATATCTTTTGTCAAAAAAGTTAACTTTTTAAAAATAATAATTCTAAAAGCAATTGAATTCAATAAAAAAAATTGTAGGTTAACTGATGCAACAAATACTAACATTTACAATAAAAATGAAAAAAAATGCCTGCCACTATATTAAATTCATTAGTTTATTACATTCAAAATAAGTTAAACATTTGTATGAGAACATTTAAAAAATGTCTTACCGTAACAATATCAGTCATTTTATCACTTCCAGAAGATCTTACCTAAAACAAAAAGTATTAAATTAAATATATAATAATATAGTTAATATAATAATAAATTTTAAATATACAATTTTCTTAATAGGTACACATACACTATATACTCATATATATATATATATATATATATATATATATATATATATATATATATATATATATATTTAATACATATAACGTTACTCTAAATAAGTAATATACCGTTATACACTTTTTATAACAATGACAGATGATAAAAAAAGATTTAACACATTTGTGTACTCATGTTTCCAAAAACAATAAGGTATTATTGTCATTTTTGGATTAAATAAAGATTATTAAACACGACATACATATATATATATATATATATATATATATATATATATATATACATTATTATTATTATTTAAATTTTAAAAAATTGAGATACGTTTCTATTGTCAGAGTTTTAATATAATTAATAATATTGTTTTTAAAATGCCTATTTTTCAATTGTACATTAGAATTGAAAATATCAGTAAAGCTTCCAACATGACAGGCGAACGGTATTCATTTATTGTTTCACTTGATTATGTGTGATCGTAGGCCGTAATATATATATATATATATATATATATATATATATATATATATATATATGTATGTATATATATATATATATATGTATATATATATATACATATATGGATTTATACAGGCACTTAAATCCACACATGTCAAATTCTTAACTGGAAAAATAAGTATTCAGCCTTTGTTTATAAAATACCGAATAATGAATATAGTTTGATTTTACGGAGTTTATTTATTTTTGTTTCTAGAATTTTCTTTCCATGAGGACATGTTATACAATTTGTATAGATTTATTTATTTCAAATACACTAATCAATATACAAACAATACGTAGTGTTTAATTTCAAAGAATTATTAAAGATAAATAAAATTGTATATGATTATAATAAATTTTCTTTCGCTTAAATAAATGAATCAAATGATTAATATGCTCTTGATTGAACGTATTTCACGTATACATAAATCTACATTTTGATTAAAGAAAACTCTCATACCTTACAATCGATACACAGCACATCCTCTATCGCTTCAACATTCAGATATAAATCAAATACATCTTTAATGTCAAAATTCTACTTCCGTCTTATTTCCGTACTATATCAACGATACGAAACGTACAAATTCAATGTAGCCAACGGTGAAGTTGAGTCTTCCTGCTACCGAGAAATTCATTCTTCGACGCGATGAAAAAGTTAAAATCTCGTCTCCCTTAACTTTTATTGCCCTCTGACGACCTATTAATAACCCGATAATAGGACAGCTGCGCATTTCTTTGATAGCGGTCATTGTTTTTCTTATCATCTAGATTTATTTTTTTAAATAAAATACTCGCTGAGACGCATATTTCTGTAGCACGTCGTCGCGGAATTTGATATTTTTAGTTGATAAACACTTCGTTTTGTTCCCCTCGTTGATTTCGTTCTTTCAAACAGTTTTAATTTAATTATCTTTTATGTTTTTAAATTTCAGTAAAAATGTATAACAGTGGCTCGTGACTTTTTCATATTGCGTTTGAAAATAGAAATTAAAAGCTTACATGATATAATCTAATAAAGATAATGGCTATTATATTGCTTCAAATAATTATAAATCATTCATAAAAGTTTACTGTTTTCGAAATATATATATAAAGGTTGCTGAAAATAATGAATAAACTGATTATTATCGTTGTGAAAAGAGCAAAACAAATCAATAATTTTATAAGCTTCTTAGTACATTGTTTGAAACGATACTGTACACTAATCTTTAAATTTGTTACTAAAAACGCACTCAAATTTATTTAAAAATATTTGCCTCTTCTTTTCTCTTAATAATTTCATGTTATTCAGAGAGACATAAGAGATTTTTAATTAACTTAAAGTTGAAACGTTTAAAATGTGAAATCCTATTGTTCAAGATTATTTCAAATATTTTACAATTCTAGCAGGATTAACAGACTTTTTTATATACTCTTCAAATATGATCATAGTTGTGAAAAATATTTAAAAATATTAATAATATATCTTATAATACATTAAAAATAACCTTATAAAAGTATCAATCATATTTTTCAAACATAATTGCCATCATTCGGTTTTGGCAAAAAATTTTTCAATAAAAATGATATATATATATATATATATATATATGTATATATACTTACATACACACATATATATATATATATATATGCATATATATTCTGTAATAACCAAAACGTTGAAGTTAATTTTTAATTTTTCAGTTTATCTGACCATACAATTCTGAAATAGACTCATATCCCTCATTTAATACCTTTTTAAAATACGGGCATTTTTAGTTTAGTGAATTTCCCTTTTTTATAGAATTCAGAATTATCAAATTTTTATATTGTACTAATAAATATGTTCATTAAAATTAAAATGTCAAAAAACATATTGCAAGTTTAATTATATAATGATAAATACATGCCAAGAATATTTCCATAATATATATATATATATATATATATATATATATATATATATATATATATATAATGTATTTTTTACCAAATAATATGACAAAAATATTAAAAATATTTCAACACATTATAACATATAACTGGATAAAATTGGTGCTTATATAATATATATATATATATATATATATATATATATATATATATATATATATATAGAAAAATTATTATTTCCTTAAACTATAATATCACATTCATAGAACCATTAATAATAATCAATTATTGTTGATATAAGTAAAATATTTGTTTAAAATAAATAAATAAAATAAAATATTAATTTTAATTAAATAAATTATATATATATATATATATATATATATATATATATATATATATATATATATATATATATACATTGTCTAAAAACATCCAGAGGTTATGGAAAATTAAATATTACTAAAATAGAAAGATTTTTATTTTTTTAATCTATAATATCACATTCATAGGACCATTAGTAAAAATAAATTAATGTTGATATAAATAAAATATATGTTCAAAAGGACTCAAATATTATTTTGATTAATACGACTCTGCAAACATTAATTTCCCTAAATTATTTTATTCCTCGATTTAATGTTTATTTTAAATAACATTATTTTACAATATTTTTTTATATACGATCTTTAAATTTTCATTATTCGCTAAAAACATTTAATATAATATTCATACCTCTAAATCCATACAAATTAATTATAAAAAACTAAATAGGTGTGTTAAATTAATATAATTATTAAAATAATAATATTTAAACTTTATAAAACAATTCATCTTTTAAATAACGAACGTTTTTAGCATTGAATATAGTATAAATTCTCAAACAAAATGTTTCACATTTGATTTGAATTCATAAAATATACCTATTTCGAAATTATTCATTCATAAAAAGACAGATATCGAACGAGAAATTAATGTAGTTTGAAAGGGAATAATTTCACAGCAATGGTCATATGAAGCATATGTTTTTGTAATAAATAATCATGTAACATGCGACCATGCAATCACGAAAATATATCTAAATTTCGAAATGAGTTTTTCAAATGAATATATAACATCATGACATTTTATTAATTTCAGTTAATCAAAACATTTTATAATGTTTTATCCTTATGTATCATACAGGTATTATTTTTTTCTAAAAATAGTTGATGATTGATTCTCGCTACTTAATTACTGACAGTAAATCATGCATATTTAAGTAAATTTAAAGAACATTTTCAATTGACATAAGCAAGTAAATTAGGCATTGAAAACCATAATTAAAGAAACAACGTCTATCTCTCTCAAGTCTGTAATATGAGTGGTTTGCTTTAGAGTCTATATATATATATATATATATATATATATATATATATATATATATATTCGAACAACGTTAGCTTTTATGAAAAACTAATTGAAACTATATCTGTTTGTTTTACTGCAGTTGGATGCACTTTAATTAATATTCAAACAAACTGTGCTTTGAAATCATTAAATGAAAAAAATAATGAGATAATTTGAAAATTGAATAGTACTGATTATATAATGAAGCATTTTTAATTATTTAAAATATATTATCCGATTCTGTTGTTGATTGAAAATTAAATAAATAATTAAATTACAAAACAAACAACCAAAAATTAAAATATAATATTAATTGTTTCCCGATGAAATTACTTTTATTATTTCTACTACAATCAGTGCTAATAAATAAAGTACAACTAAATTATTTTTTTTAATTTTTAAATATTAAAAATTATGGTTAATTTCCCTTTTAAATAAATTTTTCACTCTTTTCACAAACCAAATAAAATTTTGATCAAAAATGTTCAATAACTGATTATTGAATATTTTGTTTGTACGATAGCATTCTGAAAATGATGACATCGTCATATAAACGATCATAAACAACAATCAAAAATGATTAGTAATTATCAACTTTTTTTGATTAGAAAAAAATATGTGATTTGTAATGTGACTAAAAAATAATTTGGTAATGTGAATTAACCACAGTACAAAAACAATATTGTGAATTATAATTGTTATAAACATCAACTCGCTGTAATTAATTATATATTTGAAAAAAATAAACTGTAATTATATGCAAATACCAGTTAATAAATATTTAATACATAAATAAAATATTATTAAATTTTTAACTTAATTTACAGAAAATCTAAACAGATTAATTAACATCAAACATCAATGCTCATAGCATGTGTAGTAGTCAACATAAATGTAGTTTACAAGTTTTCAGTGCTTTTATAAATTACATTATCGATAACAACTGAACTTTGCAGCACAATAATTAACTATATCTACTTACTGACTGAGAATTTAAGCACAACATAGAATCACAACTGTATTTCAAAGAAAATGCTAGGAATTAATTGGTATAATATAATAAAAATTTATCACAATGAACAATTTATCAAATAGTATTTTAGTACTGAAAGATAAAATTAATATAAATATATCACATAATATTAATCAAAATTTAAAAATGTAAAGAAAATCAAATTATAAATAAATATTGAAACTATTCTAAAATATTAGAAAATGTTAAAACAATTAAAAATTCAGAGAAAAAAATAACTAAAAATATACAGCCTTTGTCTGTTATAAATAGACATTTTAAAATGAGTCTCCAGAACAAATTACATTATATTGAGTTTGTGTTCAACAAACATAGGTTAATCAAGAGAAAACTCTACCTACGATAAATAGTATTAATTTAATTTTTGTTTTGTTTTATTCGTTGTATTGTTCGGATTTCGTTTTTTTTATGTTCATTGATTTTTTACCCTTAACGACAACTCTATTTATTTTGTAGATCAGAACATTTATTCTCAAAACAAATGTTTACTAAATGAAACGAAAAATAGTTTATTATTTGAATATTTTTACAATATTTCCAATGTATATTTACTTTTTTATAAATATTAAAAAATATATTACTTTTAATTGAAATTGTGATATTTTTGTTCTAGCAAGATAATGCTTTTCATAATTTTTTATCAATTTTAACTTTGAAATACAAATATATGTACATCTCTTTTTTACTGCTGTAACAATTCTATTTATAGATTAATTAATTCATGTTACATGCAAATATAGAAAAAAAGTAATTATTTTGAAAATCAAATTACTGCAACTTGTTATTAGTTTTTCTCAAATAAGTAGTTAATATGTAATTCTAAAGGTTTAATTATATTTTCATAATTCATATTTTTTTAACAAAAAGTAAATATGTTTTTGTTAAAATAAATATACATTATTTTTCTTTCATCCATTAAAACATTACATGTTATTAATTTTCAACCCTACATATATATATATATATATACATATACATATATATATATATATATATATATATATATATATATATGTATATATATATATATATATATATATATATAATATTAAATACATTTGAGATATTTTCGTTTATTATAAATGTTAATATTTGTATAAAAAGTATAATAGTCGAAATGAACGCAAAATCGTATCTGTTATATTTATGTTTAAAATTTTATTACGAAAAAACATACAGATGGAAGAAATTTAATCCGAAATGTAATTTTAGTCTAGACGATATATCAACTATACATGACTAAAACATTAATAATTAGATGTAGGTAGTTATGATGTATACATTAATACATTTACTACTCATTTTTGAAATCTGAATGCATAAAATGTATGTTATATATATATATATATATATATATATATATATATATATAAGGTTTCTCAGTAAAGACTCAAGTTTTAATTTGAAATAAAACACAGAATATGCACTGAAATATCAAGTTAGTCTTTTACTATCTAATAGTTGTGGGTATATCATTTATAATTGAAAAATAATATCATGTGACTGTCGCGTTTTTTCTTACAAGTAACCATTCTTTTGTTAAAATTTTCAATAACATCCCTGCACAACTGGAGCTTTATCTCAACAATTACTTTCCGTATTTCATCTTTTAGGTCGGAAACTGTTTTAGGATTACACTTGTCCTGTACACTGGTCCTTTAACGAGACCCCAAACAAAGTAGTCCAGCGGTGTTAAATCATCGGCTCCTCGATGGCCAACTAATGTATTCATTTCTGTAAATAATGTGATCAGGAAATTTTGTCCTCAAAAAATCAAGTGTTTCACCAGTTGTCTTGCTTGTTGCACCGTCTTGCTGGAACTGCATGTATTCTAGATCAATATCATCCAATACTGCCCACAAAAAATCGGTTATGATGTTTCGGTTTCTTTGTGCATTCACAGTAATCGATTTACCAGCTTAGTTTCAAAAAAAAATAAGGGCCAACGAGTCCACCAGACCAACGACCAACCTCAAGAGATCTCCACCATAACATGATTATAAAAACCTTAAGATTTGAACAGTTTTAACCTACTAGAATGACTAATCTTTGGTTTGTTTTTAACAAGTTACCTTTGGTGCTATATCTTGCATTTTTCTCTTCAACTCTCGTCTTATATAGAAAATAACGATATTTTTACGTTCTTTTATGGCGAACTATCATTAGTTTTTTAATAATTAAAAATTAGAAACAATATGCAAAATATCAATTATTAATAAAAAATAATAGTAATAATATTATATTTTAATGACTAGTCTTTTTCGACATCTGTATATGCATATACAATTATATGTGTATATATATATATATATATATATATATGTATATGTGTATATGTATCTGAAAAACGTGTTATAATTTGATTTGATTTGAAAATACAAATGTTTCTCTCTAGCTACAAAAACATTTATCGGAACAAGTAAAGTATGATGTCAGCTTGAAGCTAAAAAATACGAACGAGTGGGAAAAAAACGGAAAAAGATTATTTAACAGTAAATTTTTCATTATTCAAATGTAAATATATAGCGAAATCACAGCTCCGCATTATCGATCATTAGAAAGTTCTATTAACGTTATTAAATATATGATTATATAAACATAAATTGTAAACAACCCGTTCGGCAAACAATTTTTATGAAAAATGATACATCATTTTGTAAAAATGGAGTAATTTCGTTTGTTACGACCCCATTAAATACATGGCTGTTCCATTATGTAATTACTACGTGGCATTGTACAAAGGGGAGTATTTTTAATTGTTTGAAGTTGAAAATATTGTCATGCGTATAATGAAGTTTCTGTTGTTATGTCTGCTTCAAACAGGATGTTGTTTACATACCGACATTTTGTTTATTTTTTTATGGTTTCTGTATATCCATAAACCATATGCTTCTTTAATAAGGCAGAAATTCCTCTTTTATTTTTTATACCACCTACAGTTTTGATGATTTATAATTGTTACGATTTGTTTTCACACCGATCGTACACATATTATGATACATTTGGAACTGTGTATCTTTAAATTCTGAAATTATTTCATTTAATATTTAGTATTTTTTTTTTATTTTCAAACAGTTCAATTATTAATACTAACGGTCAAAAATATTTTTAATTTTACTTATATTCTTTAATATAATAAAAAATTAAAATTTTTAATATTATGAAATATAACTTTTCCAACTATTATTTTTATCTCTCTATATAAAATGACACAAAACTTAATAATCTTTTATTCCAATCTTCACGATATATAAAACCAATTAAAAAATTATATAAATAAGAACTTTATTCAATAATGATATTAATTTATAATAAATTACATTAAAATATATGATATTTTTAATGTAAATATATTAAATAAATATCTTCATTTTAATATCAGCTCAGAAATAAACTAAGACCTTTATATTCATTATCCACATTATTCAAATATATCTTCATTAAATTATCATACACCTCTCGAAACAGAATCAATAAAATACCTTTGCATCTTTAGGGATTTAAAAACTTACATGTTTTCATTTTTTATTAACCCTTTCACGCCCAGCGCCAGCTATATCCGGCATCCACAAAATGACACAGTGGCTAACGTCAGCTATATATGGCATTAGTGAACTCAACACTAGCATCACGCCACTTGAGTGCCACACACTAAACACATTATTTCATTTAAGTATATCATAGACCCTTTTTATCAAACATAATAAGTACACGAGCGTAGTGGAGCTCCGAAAATGCGAAACATTTTTTACACTTACAGTGTGCTATAATAGCACGACGGCCCATTCATCGGTAGAGTCCTGATGGCCAGTTCCGCTGTCGTGAAAGGGTAAATAAACATTTAACTGTTGTGATAGACCCATACGAATATCAGCAGAAGTTTCGAAAAATGACATTCGAAACAGTAAATATTATTTAATTTATTGAAGTAATTTTGTTTGCAAATAGACCAATTATTTATATAAAAAATCAAAAAGAAATTTTGAATCATATAATATATTTAAATATGATATACAGCTTTAAAAAAAATACATACTAGAAGGAGTCCTTATTAGTTTGTGAATATATGACGTGATGAGGTTTGAATTATTTAATTAATTGGATGAACCATTTTTTTATATGCAAACTATTTTCTTATAAGAAAAACCCAAATATAATTTATTCAGTATTTCATTTTGATATTTTTTATACAAAAAATGTCTTGAGTTATGGTATTAATATTGCATTATATCAAAATTTTTGTAGAAGAAACAAATACGAAAATCAATTCATGGATGGCATATAAAAATGTTTATATTTTATATACTTATTAAATCACATCTGTAATAAAAAATCCAGTATCAGTTTCGTATATAACAAATATATTGAACTGAAATCGAAATCTGGACCAAAACCGTCGTAGGAAACAAAAACACAAGACAAAGTAGGGCGCTACAAGTATAGAAAAAAATTTATGAACAATAAACTTAATATTGACATTTAATTTCAAATGATATCACGAACGGAAACGAGACGTGAGCGGGAAACTAAAAAAGAAAATCGCATCGTTAATCATATCGCGGAAACGGAAACGGTAGCGAACCGCGAAGAACCAGTGAACGAATAAAACGCCGCTACTGGTAACAATTTTACAATGTTGTAAAGTGACGTCCCTATTTCATTTGCAAGAATATACGAATCGGAGAACAACAAACAATGATCCCTCATTGAAATCTGGATTTTAAATGAGAACTTGTTTATTTTCATTGCTTTGGGACAACTAATTTACATTAATGCACACATTCATACACACACACATATATATATATGTATATATATATATATATATATATATATATATATATATATATATATATAAAGCACTACAAATTAAACTATTCTATTTGCATACAATTACTATTTATTTTTTTGGAATAAATTAAATAAATGAATTTGATAGATAAAAATATGCTTGGGAAATACATAGCGAAAATTACAATATAAAGTATATAAGATATTCCAATTTAAGGAATTTACTATTTTTTGTCAAAGAACACATTTCAAAATTAATAAATTTATCTGCAAATTTTAAATTTAGCTTCTAATAAAAAAAAATAAAAAATACAATTTTAGTTAACAGAATTAAAATATCTCTAAACATTAATAATAGTTTGATTTCAACTATAAAGTTGTTAATTATATTATATTTTTATATTTTCTATAAAAGAATTTGATAAAAATTAAATAATAAAAAGTTACACATTTTTGCAAACACTTTCAAATAGAAAAGAAAAAGATATAAATAAAAAATATAAATTACAAAATTAATCATGTTAAGCATGAAATTTATATATATATATATATATATATATATATATATATATATATATATATATATATATAATGAATTCTATTGAAAAAAATATTTTTTGAGGAAAAAATAACTTGTCAGGAACCACAGTTAATTTCATAATTTGAAATTTCATTATCTTTAAAAAGCATTTTTTATCGTACTTATATATATATATAATACAAAAATCTACAACGAAAATTGTTAAATCAAAATTATCAATAGTTTCAAAACTCATAAAATATACAAGAATATATTTTTTTAATTAATAAAGGCTTAATAAAATTAAAATATTTCAATAAAACCAGAAGGACAATATAGAAATTGATAATTAGAATATCTTAATTGTCGATATAATTAGAAAATCAAAAAATAGAGTTTAGACAGTTAATTATATTAAGTGAAATAAGCGTCAAAGAAAATTTAATTAATTATTTACGAGAGACAGAGCAAGTGATGGAATGACGGAGGAAGAAAATGGCGTGAACGAAATTGGTGTAAAGAGAATATAATTAATATTAGAAATGAACGTTGTGGCAAAAATTTTATTTCAAGTAAAATGTAACTCCTTTGCTTCAGAATCTTGTTATTTATTTGCATAAAAGATTTTTATGCATTTTAAAATTAAGTTATAGTGAATACAAATAATTAATAAAGACATACTTCTTCCAATTTATATCTTTTTATAAAGTAAATTCCATTTATTGTATGTATGTATGTATATATAAATATATATATCATATATTTGTATGTATATATATATATATATATATATATATAATACTAAATGTGATTTTACCACAAATATTTTTCGTTCTTCACATAAAAATTTAAAATGTTGTCAATAAATAAATATTTAACTTTAAACCTTAAGGATTAATTAATTAATTCTTAAAGAAAAATAAATAATATTCAGAGATTTAAATATAAATAAAAAAATTAAACATCCATCCTACACAAGATGTATAAGTACGGCTCTTTTTTTGTATATATAAAAAACAAATAAAGCAAGTAATAGAAAATAAATAATCTGTTGTATGTGGATATCATTCGAACTTCTTCAAACAGTAAATATCAGTACGATGGAGATAATCTCATAAAAAAATATACGAAAGATAAAATAATTGAAATCGTATTTAAAATATCTAAAACACTGAGCGAGAGAGCTATACAAACAAGACCAAAGTCAAGTGTAATCGACTCAGTTAAAATATGTGCACTTTCTTTCCATGTTCTGTAAACAAAAATACATAAAATAAAAAAATGTAAGATAAGATTGTATTGTGTATTTGACAAAGTATAAAAAATTTACGAGGAAACTTTTCTTTAATATTTTTTTATTACAATTACATTGGATCGAAGTATGACTATAAAATAAGATGAGCAAATTGAAAATGCAAATCAGACAATGCATTATCGATTAGAACTTTGTTTATGGGCCATAGAAATTCACTGCAGTGGGCCCTCTTTTCGAATGTCAATTAATTAGGGGATGATTTAAATGTATTCATTTCTCAAATCTATATACACAAAATAATGGGATTTGATAAATTGTGTTAATTTATGTTAATTACCTAATTAATTAGATACGAGTTTGTTATCGCGACACAGTATATAATATTAATTAAACGTATTTGGTAATTAATGTGAAAACATATTTCAATTCATATTTTTTAAATATAAACGAGGACATCCTTTACACACAATCATTATATATACATAAATATATATGGTTACAGATAAAAATCCATTGAAAATTTAGTCCCATAAATTTAATCATTACTTTCAATTTTCGGATTTTTTTTAAATTCTCTAAGTTATAGTAATACATATTTAAAAACGATATAGTTTTTGAAAGAAAAGTACCTCTCACGAATATTATGGATGATGATTGGTTGTACTCATAACCGTTCTATAATCATAGAATGAAAATACAATAGAAACAATATGTAGGCAAAAAATTGACAAATTTTTTTAGTAACGGGTAGCTTAACCGGAAGAAAGTCACTGCCAACCTCAAATAGTTTCATAATTTTATTGCAACATGAATGTAGCTATTTGCTATACTGGAATGAATTCAATTATAAAAATCCATTATGCACCGGATATGATATATATCCAATAACAGATAAATAATACTTTTTACAAATACCGAATGCACATTAATAGTTTACTATGTTGTATTATGAAATGACGTTTAAGAATAGTCTCAACTTGAACATGATACAGTAGAACAATGGTTTAGTATAAGACAACTACTTCCGATAACATTTTCTATTAATTATTAATATTTTTCCTTCTATGATCATCTTTTTCTACGGATAAGATAATATTAAAGTAACATTTTCAAACGAAACATCCTTATTCGCTATCTATCTTAAAAAAGTTAATTTAAAATCAACATTTTCCACAAGAAAATCATCGAAGAGTTATTTTTGTATTTAACTTTTTATAAATTTGTCAATTACACATTAACTGAAAAAAATTGTCATTTTTTACAATACGTATTCAATATATTATCTCATTTCTTGTTCTCATTTTTAATTCAGCTTGTCCGTATGAGTATTATAGATTCCCCAAATTGATATTATTCGAGATTACTCGATAATCATTTGAGTAATTCATCCCAAACTTATATATCTTTAAAACTGTGGATGTTGAATGCTGATATTGTTTTTGATTAACTTCGTGAAAGAATTATTTTTTAATAAGAATGAGATATAAGAAAGTATTAGGTGGTAGGAAAATAATTACGGTTTCTGTTTTCTGAATTCTAACCTTATTTTTTCAATAAAAGTGTCATTTCATCGTATTCATGTTAATATCATTTTAAAGAACATTTTTCGGTATTTACTTTGGTAACATCGACTTTGGATTTATTATTAATTTGAATTCAAATTGAGCTATTGAATTAAAGATGGAAAAGAAGCAAATAAGAGCATTTGTTTTGTATAAGTTGAAAATGGTTGCTCAAGCAGCAGAAACTGCTTGTAAACTTAAAGATGCTTTTGATGTAGGTGATCTTAAAGAATCTACAGTACAATGGTGGTTTCAAAAATTTCATGTCAGGGACGAGAGTCTTAAAGATGAAGAAGATCGCGGACATCCTTCAGTTCATAACGAACCACTGAAGGCGTTAGTTGAACCAGAACCACGTACAACAATTCAAGAACTTAGGTGTTAGTTATCCAACAATTCTGGACCATTTAAAACAGCTAGGAAAATTTAAAAAAGCTGTAAATGTATATGAATTTGAAGGTCATAATCCGTAATTATTTTTCTACCAACCTAACACTTAATAATACATAATTGCTGTTTTAATAAAAGTAAATAGAGGAAAAGATATATTTTTTCAGTCATTATTATCAAATTGAATAGATTGAAAACCATAAGAACTAAATAAAAGTGAGCAAAATACCACAATACATTTTTTTAATTAATGTCATCATTATGAAAACCTGTGTATTATTCAATCTTTAATACAAAATAATTGTTTTTAGTTATTTGTTTATTGTTGTGTTTAACTTTTATTTAATAATGAATTATTGTTTTATTTTTGATAATTTTTGAAATTATAAAATATATAAAAAATCAACTAACACTTACAATCATTCACTACTCTTAAATAGCACACAATCTATAATAAAAATATATACATTTCGTTTTAACAACAGTAGTAAACGCCAAAATTAGCATTTGCTTAAACTTGTCGTCAGTCGCCCACTGATAATTTGATTAAAGTGTACTTTTATGTTTTACAAAATAGTTTCAATAGTGAAAATAAATTCAGTGCTAATAAATAAGTAATATACGTAAAAGAGTTACACAGATAAAATAAAATCCACGTTCAATGACTATAAAGTTTCTTAAATTCTAAATTTACTACAATTTACAGACAAATATACACACCTGATAACATATCAAATATTGTTTGATAGGACCTGTTTGATACACAAATAAAAACAACATATACCAATTTAGTAGCATACAAACAAAATAATGTATTCGTATGATATAATCAATAGATTCTATCTAGTGGTGTATAGTGAAACGATACAAAAACACGCGACATGTTTTCAGAAGAAAAAGAATATCAACAAAAAAGGATTTATTGAAATCTACTTCTAAGTTGTATTTTGTTTCGATGTAATCAGAGACGGATTTGTGTATATATACGCATAGAATATATATATATATATATATATATATATATATATATATTCTCAAATTTTATCAATCCAATGTTGAATAGAAACCTTTCAAGTTTTCCATTCATTTCTGTCAGTGACAAAATACTATTTCCAAGTACAATTTATACCAGACTAGTCTAATATTGATTTGTTCTTGATTGTGATAATAAAAATGAAAAATAAAAAAACTGTAAAGTAAATTGTAAAAGAATAGTAAAATGGTGATTGTACAAACACACATGGAAAAATAGTAAATAATTGGATGTCTCATTTTGTGATGAATTTTTTATTAAAATATTGACAATGAAAAATATTCTAAACTGAAAATATAAGGTTATTTTAGAAAATTCGTCTTGAATATTAATAAATTTTTGTTTCTATTATCATAAGAAAAATATTTTTTTACAATAATATATATATATATATATATATATATATATATATATATATAAGATTTTTTTAACATTAGTATTTAAAACTTGTTTAGTTTAAAATCAACAAAATATAAAATCTTCCATAACTATTTTAATATTATTAGTATTAAATTGAATCAATGTTTGTAATATTAAAAACAGTATCAAAAACTTCATTTTATTTCTTAATCATTAAAAAAATTATGAAAGACTTGTTAATAAAAATTAGTCCCAACTATCTTTTTATAAGTTTGGAAGACAACAAGAAATAACAACATAGACAATGACAAAATAATTACATGAAAAATGAATTGTTTTCGTGTTTCTTTCATAATTTATTCCTATATATTCATATAAAAATAATACAAATATTTGATGAAATATTTTAAATAAATAATATAAATTAAACACTATATATATTGGTATTGTTTTGCAAAAATAACATTTTTGAATATCTAAAAATATTTTGTAATATTTTGTGTATATTTGTAAGTTTTACATTTTCTTAAAAAATGAATTAATATATTAGAGATAGATTAATCAGTTAAGAATTATATTTAAAAAACCGAACCATTTTCCAAAAAAAAAATAAACATGACTTTAAATATTGGGTTGATGTTAAAAATAATTAAGTATTGGATATATTTATCTCAAATAAATAATGTAACCCAAATTAAAAGTATATATTTTTATATCTGTGATTCTGTTGATCCGTTGTATTAGTGGTCTTCATCCTTTTGGACCAGATAAATATTCTATAGTACGAGTAGTAGTTTCAGTACGTGTGCCTTCCTTAGAGAGTTGTTGAAGACGTGCCGAAACTAGCAGCGGACAAGAGACAATTAACTAATCCAAGAAGACGAAAACTACTAGGACAATGGACTAATAAAAAGTTACAAATATAGCTAAATTAAAAGAATATTACTTACGCTAACAATTACATATATATATATATATATATATATATATATATATATGTATGTATGTATGTATATGTGCGTGTATATATATATATATATATATATATATATATATATATATATATATATCAGCAGCAGCTCCCACAACAGCCTTTATCAATCTACTGCTGGATAAAGGCCTCTTCCATGATTTACTATTTTTTTCGATTGAATCTCTTTTCCACTGATTTCTAATAAGATTTTTAATTTCCTTATATCTTTCACTAGCCTCTTTCTTGATCTTTTTATATTTTTTGATTCCCAGATAATAATTTATGACGTCTATCAGTTGTCTTCCATTTATTGCAACATGCCCTACCTATTTCCACTTCAGACTCTTTACTCTTCTTATTACATCTCTGTCCTGTCTAATTTCGTATCCATTCTATTTCTTTCCTATCTGTTGTTATTTTTATCACGCATATTTCTATACTTTTCTGTGTTATTTGGAGTCTTAGAATGATTTCGGCGTTAAGCACCTATGGTACGGTTAATACCACTGGTAGTGTATATTGATTAAATACCTTTTTCCATATACAGAGTAGGATTTTAGATTTATTATTGAAGCGTTTCGTCCAAGATCCATCCCATTTTTATTCTTCTATATATACATATATATATATATATATATATATATATATATATATATATATATATATATATGTATATATATATATAACATATACGTAATTACTAAAATAATATACTATATATATATATATATATTTTAATAAATGAATTCTAATGTATGAAACATCGTTTTAGTAATAACTTTATTCTTTTATAAATTCTGATATTAATACAATCATAAAAATAAGTCTTCTGTATAATTTTTCTTAAAATAATTAAATCTGTTATTTATTTTTAACTGTTTGTTGTTAATTAACTGATAAGATGAAAATCCATTAATTTTATACAACTGCTTAAAAGAATTAATCGTATAATATCTACAAGTTGCAATTAATAAAAATAAAAATATTTCACAACAATTTTTAAAGTAATATATGATAAGAACTTGAAAATAAATTACTCTAACTATTAATGAACAAAAAAGAAAGAATGTTTTAAAATATAACTTTTTTATAAAATAATATTTAAAAAAAGTATATTTAATTTTGAATGGATTTAATAATTCACTACTAAGTTTATTTTTCAGTGAAAAAGCAAATACATGTTTCTTATAAATTAGAAACTTATTTGCTAGTAAATATAATTTTTGTACAGAAAATTAGTTTTGATAATACATATATATATATATATATATATATATATATATGGTGTGCGTGTGTATGAATGTGTGTTGATACATCTTAACAAAAATACATTCATTAAAATAAAATCCGTCTCTGTTTCTCTTTTGGCGTTTCTATTCTGTTTTTTCAGTTTTACTGATTCTCATTGTTGACTCAAATAAATTGCGACCGAAATGAAAGAAAGAACCGCACACTGTGCAAGGGTAGTCAATTTTACTTTATTATGTTTTGTTTTGGAACATTGTAAATGTGCTATCGTTGTTCGCTTTTATTAAAATAAATACAGTTGTTTTCTCTTATGTTTGAAAATTTAAGTAAATAAAATCAACTGCTAACAATATCGTCGATTGATAATATTTGGAAATTTATGAAATATTAATTATAATAAAGTATATCCGTTCGTTGTTTGTTTTCATTTCATATTCTATTGATGTTTTGTTTATTTATACTTAATTTGAGAAATATTTTTTTTTATTGTTTTCTGTAAAAACAGGAGTATATAATAAAACGATTTTGTGTACATGTATGAATTATTAAAACGGTTCGCTTCAGTGTTAATAAATAAGTAATATAAGTAAAAGAGTTATCCAGATAAAATAAAATCTATTTTCAACGACTACAATCTTTCTTAAACTCCAACCAACAAAATACACACCTGATAATTTATCAAATATCTTATAAGTAACTTATGAAAAAAGGTCGTCATACTTAATTAACCCTCATAGTCATTAGATTTGATATAAAATTGTTTTTTTATTTGAAAAATTTAAAATTTAAATTAAAGGAAACCTTTTTTAGAATCTGAAAAGTATCAAAACAATCGTAATAAAAAAAGGAAGGAACAATTAAAAAAGTAAAGTTTTTTTAAATATTCTTGGCCACACAGCAGTTAACGCTAATATTTGAAATAATAAGCTCCTAGCCGTGTGCTATCGTTAACAATTATGTATAGAATTGTGGAAATTAGATAGAAATTAAAGAAAATATTTTCTATATGCGTTTGTGTTTTGTTCAATCAGTATTTTACAAAACTATATAATAAATGTTTATGATTTGTGTATAAAACAGATATATTGTATAGTCATTATAATTAAATAGTATCTTCATTTTTTTCGAGCAAAGCATTTCAATTAATAAATTCACTCAATTCATTTAATAATATACTCTTTAAACCAAACATATATTTATATATTACTTATATTGATAGGATAATCTAATATCGTTTTTGTTACTGAATAAATTTAATTAGACGAATAAACTTTTCCCTTTCCTAAAAACTAGTAGCAATCTAAAATTTTTAATAAACAATTATTGAACATTTAAAACTGTAGTGGGGTTTGTAAGAGAAAAAAAATATTTATAAAGAAATTATACAATTTAAAACTTTCTTAATATGTTTGAAAACTTTTATTCCATTGATTAATTTATTTATTGTATTATATTTATTTTTTATATTATATTTTAATCGAATCACAAACTACACTCCAAATCGTAACTGTATAATATAAGCGTTGCACTAAAACATGATTTAAATGTATTTTAATTTCAATTTAAATTCAAAATCATTCTGTAAACTTAAACACATTCATTAAAGTTTGCTTGTAATGCATTCGATGTTGTATAATGCAATTTAAATAGGTGTTAAATAAGAGGTCACTGACTTAAGTAACCATTCTTATTTTATTCCTATATGCAAATTGACTAAACACGAATAGTAAATTAACTTATCAACTTACAGATTACTAACTTATACATAAACAAATTTCAACGTCTTCTTGAAATTCGTTAGAAAGTAAGATGTCAGATTTAAAATAATATTCAATAAATAATTAACTGAAAATAATTATATATATATATATATATATATATATATATATATATATATATATGTATACACATATATATATATATATATATATATATATACACATATAAACAGTAAATAGATTCATTGAATTCATTCATCTTTAACTTAATCAAACAAAAATATACAATAGCATGGAAAATATAAAAAATACATATACATAAATAAATAAAATATTAACAAACCAAAATATATAAATCTTGTTTGCATAAAACGAAAAGAAATAATTCTGTGTAATGAATACAAAAACTCTCATCAACTAAATAACACGTGCCCTGTTTTTGTAACAATGTCATTAAAATCAATACGACTGAAGTCTTTGTCATTTTGCCAAGTTGTGCTTTACAATATATTATATGTATATGATATATATTACATACATTAGAAACTTTATACATTAATACATACATATATATATATATATGTACATATGTATGTATTTGTACATACAATCAAAAATGTCGACACTACGTTATTGTAATACTAAAAATAACTTTTTATTTGTTTCTTTCTTTCATCACTACTGAATCTTTTATGTTGAAGAATTATGTTCTTTTAAATAGATATTTTTCAATCATACATAATGAAAATATAACATTTATCATGATATTTGTAAACAAATGAGAAGAAATATGCATATGTGTACATAAATATATATATATATATATATATATATATATATATATATACATATGGAAAAAATATACAAAAACATAATAAAAAATCTTAGAAAATATCATCTTGAGAAACACACTTTTTATGAAACAATAGTTTTCAAAGTTTGACAAGTTACAATGTATTTTGTTCGTTTCTTAACTTACATTGGAAATAAAGTACAAGTAACTTTTGCAAAAATAAATATTGTGACATTATTATTCATGAATACGAATTGAAATTTATGATATTGGTCAACAGTCTATATAGAGTTGGCACAATTTTAGTATTCAAATAAACAATTCCTGTCTTTTTTTCTTAAAAAATTGAACAAAAATGTAACTACTTGTTTGAATTTTTATAAAAAATTATTTGATTGTAATTTTTTATAAATATTTTTAATGCGTTTCCTTTATTTCCTGATAGTCTTCGTACCTTTGGATCATTTGATTTTCAGTTCTCCTGTGAGGGTAGTTGGTTGGTTGTTATAAACTCAGATCATTAAAAAAGACGAAATCTATCAGGATAATATATGAAAGGCATCCAGGTTTAGAAAAACTAATTTTATTTTTTTAATCCTTAGAAACATACTCGCAGTTAAAGAAATTATATACATATATATATATATATATATATATATATATATATATATGTACATATATATATATATATATATATATATATATATGTACATATATATATATATATATATATATATATATGTATGTTAGTATGTCTATAAATCACTCTCTCAGTTATATTGCACCGTAGTTGTTTAATAAAGTCATTTCATTACAGTTTTTATGATCCCAATATCATGATCTTTCATGAAAATTTCGTATAACTTCGGGTGTCATCATTAATAATAATTGAATACAAAATCTCAAGACATTTTTTTTAAAAAAATTGTCCATTTTCTGAAATTCTACGGAATATTACACATACATATATATATATATATATATATATATATACATACATATATCATTTTTAGATCTAAATTTATTATTAAAAAAAAATTTAATGAGCTTCTTTATTCATTAATAGATTAAAATTATCAATCCATAGACCATATATAAATATTTTGTCCGAATTTTTATTATCAAATTATGGCTGTTGGGAATACAGACCTGTTTTTCTCAGGATTTCTTATACTTTAAGCAACTATGATAATATCCATAAGCCATTCAAGTTTTATAACTAAATTTCTATAAAAATATTCATAGAAAACATTTGATATATTTTAATATTTAAAAAAAAAATTGAAAACTAACATTAATTTTTCAAAAAATAACATTAATGAGATTTAGAACCCTATTGTTTTAATTGTTCCATTTTTTCGATGTAATATATAAAACATCACTTTATAAGAGACCTGATATTCTCTTAGTTATGGAATACGAATTATATATGACAGAAAGTGAAATTTCAAATTATTTAGTTTGAACTGAAGAAAATGATATAAGCTTTTTCATATTTGTAAAAAAACACCTATAATAGAAGTAAATAAGCAAAATTATGATAAAATTATTGTTGATACTTTTCTTTTATTTTAAAAAAGAGAAAATAAATAGAAACAATACTAAAATCAAGAGAAGACTACTTATAGATCTTTAAAATCAACAAAAGAGCATTTGATTTACCTTGAAATAATATTTTCTTAAAACGGTAATTAGATAGAAATCTTTAATTTTATTAATTTTCATTTATTATTATTTGCTTTGAACCTCAAACTTGTTTGCATTGAAATAAATTAAAATAAAAAACTTTGTCATTTTAATTAACTATGAATTGAAATTTGACTCTATAGACCTGTATTGTTTTCAACTTAATAGAACATTGTTAGACATAATTTCCCATGCATAAACCAGATATATTCATACTTATATATGCAATGAAATCAAGAATGTATTATACTATGTACCATACAACACAAATAGCTTGATGTTACTAAAGGAATTTCATCTCGAGTGTATTGTTTGCGAACTATAGTATATTTGAAAGCAAACACGTTTAATTCTAACAATCAGAATCACACAAACAAAACAAAATTTATTAGAGGTTTAAATATCTGATACAAAAAAAACATATATTCGAGTTTGAAAATGTTTACAGTGATTCAAGTTCTAAAAAAACTATTTTCATTTCTATGCATACATGAAATTTTTCAAAAGATTAACATTATCCAGTAAAGTAATTCCAGCTTGTATCTGTTTTACCCGCAAGAACAATTACACTGTATATTATTTGAATTTTTAATGCTTATATTGCAATAAAACACAATATTTTTATAATTCAAACATAATTTTTATGTATTTAATGTTTAATTTTCAATAAATTTAGTTTATATATATATATATATATATATCCATTTATTTTTAAATGAATTCAGTCCTAGTATCCTAATCTTTATAATCGGAAACAAATTGTTATTCATTTCAATTTTTGTAATGAAACAAATTAAAAGTAGATCATTAAATTAGAAGTCTGAGATTGTGCAATTAATTTAATATATAATAAAATTCATTTTTTGAGTTTTATTTTGTATGTGCTTCTATTAAGTTTCTTATCCTAAGAAAATTTATATTCGATTTTCAAAATAATCACAAACAGTAAACAGTTAATTTATGACACGAAAAGTCAGTATTATGTTGCACAAGATTTTAAAACGTATGTATTATGAGAAAATAATCAGATATTTTCCTCATTTTACATTCTCTTTATTTATATTAAATCAATTACATTTAATATAAATTTTATTTTTAAAAGTAGCAGCAGATATCAAACAATAATTTATACAACACATTGATGTACAAACCTAAGAGACATTTATCCAATTTTTATTGATAGATATATATATATATATATAATCACAAAACATTTTATCAAAGATTAAGAGTTATTTTTAATGCTATGTTAATATGTAAGCATATAATTATTTCTGGAATTCGCATTCATTTTAAAAATCATTTAAATAACAGATTATATGTTCTCTTTTCAAAAATGTTTGTACTGAAAAATAATATAAAGATTTATTTTTATTCTTCTTAAAGGATGAAATTAAAGTAAAAACTAAAACAATAATTATATTATAACATTAACAAAAAATGTCCATATTTTTATTATCATTTATCACAATTTTATTATTATTATTATATTTTTATTTATCACAATTTGTTTAAAAAACATTGAAATACAGTATTAAAAGTAATTTTTTAAACTATTTAGCAATAATATTTAATATTCTGTTTTGTGCAGATATTTTTATGAGACACGCACAGACATATATACATACATATATATATATATATATATATATATATATATATATATATTACTTAAAGTAAAGTGAACCTACAAAATAAGAGTACCCTGTAGAAATACATTTAAATACGTAAAAATATATTCAGTAAATAATTCAATTTCAGAATAATGCGTTAAAAAGCATTGTTTCCAATTAAAATAATTTAACTTCGTGTTAAAACATTTAACTGTAGACAAAAAATAGTTTTTTTTAGTTTATTATAATTAAATTCGTTGAAGAGAATAGAGAAAATGAATATTTATTCAGTAGTTCAACAGGTAAATTCATTTAACTGCACATATCTCGTATTTATTAAGAAAATGACTCTCATGTGTTCGTTCTATTTCATACAGACTATATAAAACAATCGTTTAATAATTTTATATTTCTCACTTAGAACATCACCGAACCATGCAATATATCTCATAATCGATAAAACCAATTTCATTACACCAACCCTTTAATGGATTTAACAAAAAAAAGACATACAAAGCGTAATAATTGTAATAGTTGTCTGCATTCTTGTGTTTCCGCATGACTAACGATTTATTTTCTTTTATATATTCTCCGCAGTGCAGGCAAAAAAAGAACATAAAAACGCTTTCAATGCTGTATAATATTTCCGCATTGCACAAATAGAATACATAGAAGAAGATGAACCTTGAGGACTTAAAAGGTTAAACTGTCCCTTTGAGAGTGGTTCACAGAAATCAGACTTGATCAGTACAACTTCCTACGAGTTACGAAAGTGAACTCGTTCAGCAAGAATCGAAAAACGGAACTGCGTTATAGTCAAAAATATAAAGGAGAAATTGTACTCAATGTACAGAAATATAAGTTAATATAGCAGATAAATTGATATAATTCGCTTTAAAAATGAAGTGTTTTATATATACCTACATACATGCATACATATATATATATATATATATATATATATATATATATATATTAAACAATACAATTATTATTATTTTATATATATAATGAAACTGAATTAAAAATTAGAACAATTATATTCAAATTAAATTAAAATTAATATATTACATTAAGATTACAAACAGTGTAATTATCAAACATATTTTGTTGTTTTTTTATCCAAACCAATAAAAGAAATATTATTTTACATTTATTAACAATCACATATTTGAATTATATGAATAATAATTGTAAGTAAGCCTGCTTGGTGTAACAAATACGAGGTAGAGATATAAAAAAATATACAAGGGTTTCATTTTTATTGATTTTCCTCTTAAATATATTCATGAAAGCTTTTACTCATAAAAATAGTGTATTTAACAAACAGAGATGTAATTTAATCAAGGAAAGAGAATTACTATGGCAAATTAATTAATCACGCATCAGTTATTCATATTTATCTAAATTAATTTCAAACGCATTATCATTATTTTCATCAAAAGATGATGAATTTATTTTTTTCTATTGAATCACGATCATGTTGTGTATCCATAAATGTTTTATAATATATACATCACAGTTTTGAATTTTATTATTTCTCTCGTTGGAGCTCTACGATCACTTTACTTGAACTATTCAAGCTGAAATGACTGAAATAAAATATAATGCACTTTTGAATTATATATATATATATATATATATATATATATATATATATATATATATATATAAATTCTATTCGTCTTTTAACGATCCAATATGGACAATCGATCCAGTTAAAATCCTTTGAAAAAATTTCAATTTCGTTAGCTCTTAGTCATAATTCTGATTTTAAGATTATTCTTTATTCTCTTTATTAAGTAGTTAGCTTATTTACATTCTATATTTATTATATATGTATTATTCATTTATTTTTGTGTCCATCTACATACCATTCTCTCTCTCTCTATATATATACATATATATATATATATACATAAGACCTATATCTAAATAAAAATAGAAGAGAAATATGAAAATATTTGAAAGGGAAAAAGTATTAATGAATAATTTAACGTACGAGAAACAAAAAAGATAAAACGCTGGATAGAATATCGATGAATAAATTATAAAATAAAATCTGACAATCGAAACCTAAAGGAAAAACTAGACATAAAATCAAATGATTTAAAATTGGAATAACTTGTTAATTAAATACGGATCAGAAGTTTTACGAAAATGATTATATATATATATATATATATATATATATATATAATTATATTAAGTTAATAGTTTAATCTTATTTTGATGTTCTTTTTATAATATTAAATCAAGCATCTATTTCAATAATGCTATAATTTATATCTATTCGAATTTTATACATTTGAAGTATACTGAAAAGTAACGAAATTATTTAAAAGAGTACATTAATAAAATCTTTTTAGTAAAAAATTACCAAATTTTAAATAATTTGACTTTTAAAATGAAAATTTGAAATTTTTTCACCGGGAAAAAACGACAGAACTAGTCATAAATAAGTAGTGTAGTAAAAATAATATTTCATTAAAATAATATTTAAAAAAATATTTAATGATTTTTTAAAAAAAATGTGAAAATATTTTACACATTTTGGCTGATTATTTTTGGAGACATTGTGAAATAATTAAGTTAATTTTAATCTAATAATTTCCATAGCGGTTATTATAATTTTCAAACCTTTACCTAGGAGTCTGTATGGTTGTATGTACATATTATATATGTATATATACAATATAATTTATATTAATGTATATAAAAGTATATATACTTGTATATGAATAATAAAGAGAACTTAATTTTATCTATGTTTAAACATCCAACTCACTCTAAAATCATGTTTGTCTATAAATAAATCTACAAAATAAAATTTAATTTACACCAAACTTTATCATTTCGAATCACATGATTAAATATATTTCAGTGATCTGACTTACAGGATAATATTTCAGAATTACCTATGTTAGGTAATATATATATATATATATATATATATATATATATATATATATATATATATATATATATATATATATATATATATATATATATATATATAATATAAAATAAATTAAAAATTATAATTTAAATGTGGAATAAATATAAATGTATACTTTCTTACTAAAAAAATACATATAAAATAAAATATATATGAAATTAGTAAATTTAATATATATATATATATAGATAGATAGATAGAGAGATACAAAACAAATTCACTGTATTTGAATGTTTAATTTGTTGCTATATTTTAAAACGATAATTTGAGTGCTTTTTCATGCAAAAAAAGTAATATATAATTTTCATATATTGTTTGTCAAAATTATGACAGATAATGACTGATAAGCAACAGATTTTCGGTCATTTAAATATTGACCCTATTATCTGGCAGAGATTTTCGAATAATATATCATTTTTATTCACATCATAACATCATTGCTTGGTTTATTTGTTTATAGTATAAGTGATTAACTTTATATATTTTTTATTAAATTACTACTCGAAACAGTACAATTTTTTTTAAAAAAAGGATCCAACAAAAAATATTTAATATTTAGAAAATGTTCTTTTTCTGAAAAAAAATATAATATTGTACCTGACAACTCAGTTACAACGAAAACGTTGTGGATATAATAAAAAGTTGAAAATAAAATGTACAGCCAACATTGCCGTCATCAGTATCCAACACAGCTGTATATGTTATACACGACGGGATCATAATGTCTTCACGTGAACAGAAACAGTAAATGGAGTAGAAATAGACAACCCGAAACTTTAACAATGTTTTCTATGTACAATCAGTTTTTAAATCTATTTTCTAGATGATTTATAAGGATAGAAACACGTTTGTAAAATGAAAATATGTACTTCTTATTTTAAAATAAATTAAATATTATATATATATATATATAATATAAAATATAGTATCATTTTTTTCTTGGAAAATACTTATTTTGCAGAAAAAATAATAAAGCACAAATTATAATAAGATTATTCGAAATATGTGGTATTTAAATATATGACAATCTTTTCAAAAGATTAATTTCTAAAAATTTAATCAAAATATTAATTTTTTTGGTTACTTGTCCTTATTTTTATTCTCAAAAATCCATTACATTTAACCTTATTATTTTTTCCTTTCGGAGTGCTATCTTTCTCCTATATTTTCTATTATTGGTCTCAGTAATTCACCTATATTTAAATAATAAATTTGTTATTCGTAATTCTTCGAAAATTCAATCACGATTTTGCTACACTTTCAATGATTTGAAATATGAATAAATTTTGAAATGTCATATAAAATTTTTCTATTATTGTATATTACTATTGAAATACAATTGAAAAAAATATTGGAAAATTATAATTGATTTTTAATGAAATAGACGAAAATATATCAAGAAAAAAATGGAACAAATGAGAAAAAAAATTGTTAAAGTAATAAAAAAGTGATATGATGAGAAATCATAAGAGTTCAATTTGTTTTAAACATAATTTACAATTTTTTTCTTTGTTTTCATCAACTGTATAATGTTTTCATACCTGTATCTTATTTCATTTATATTTCTTTTTAATGCTACATATTATTATCAAGTAATACAATTCAATTTCAAATAAACGAAACGAATACTTAGAAATATACTAAATACAAATTAAAAAAATATTTCCCTTTCCATAAATATTATATAATTAAAATGATTTTTTAAATTAAGTTTTAATTCCCTCTTGTATCGCTAGTATTAATTGCCTATAAATACATTTCTTATTTTTGTTTCCATTGATTTTTTTATAAATCAAGAAGATTATAATATATGAATATTCTTTCATTATAATCGAATAAGTATTCAACGTTCAAATATTGAAAATATATACAAAATTAATTCTGATATTTTCATATTTGTTTTATTCAAAACAGATAAAAACATTATTTAAAAATATTGTCGTATGAGATTTGAATAAAAAAATAGAATCATTAATTTATATTCATACATGTAGACTCAGTATTGTTTAGAAAACGGCAATATCCTTCCGAGAGAAAACTTGAAATCAGATTTGTTTATTTATATTAATGTAAGCTTCCTTGAACACCTGACAACATACACCATTAACTTTCAGACACATTTCATGACAAGTGTTTAGTTTACAAAATATATCTTTGTTTTATACGAATCAGGTAGATAACATGAGATGATTTTATTTCCTTCATGATCAGTTTTGATTTACGTCATATTCAGGCATCTTGAACTCATGAGTTCAAAGACGATGAAAGTCAAAACCGGCCATAAAAGGAATAAACTTCCACGTAATCCACACAACTCGTATAAAAACAATAAAAAGGTATACAGTAGAATAGTATAATGAAGAATTCATGTACATCTGTTTTATAACAATAATATCTTATTTTGTTATAATAATCTGACTAAGAAAAATCGTAACTGAAATCTATTTAAATTATAAATGCATACTTTTTTCATCTTCAAATTAAGTACTACATACTGGACCTTTTTTACTATAGCTAAAAATTATTTTTTAAAGTTAAAAAAAGTAATGACCAAATTATTATATCGTTTCATACATTATAATTAGGAAAATAATCATAATTAACTTTAAAATTAAAAAATATGGTTGAAAATTTTTATTTTATATCGAATTTTATTTTTATATCCGTTAGTCAGCTTAATTATACTTTTTATTATCATGATATTAAAACAAAAATGTCTGAAGATGAAAAAATGAATAGCCAATTGAAATATAAAACATTATAAAATAATTATTCAAAAAACTAAATTTTATATTATATACAAAATATATTTTCAATGAAAAAACTTTAAAACGTGTATCTTTTTTGTATTCTTTTCAGATTGTAAATAAATCTTTTCATTATTAAAAAAAGTATTTATAAAATATACAAATATTTCTTTCGAACAAAAATAAGAAATTA
This sequence comes from Acanthacorydalis orientalis, assembly GCA_034766995.1. Classification (NCBI taxonomy): domain Eukaryota; kingdom Metazoa; phylum Arthropoda; class Insecta; order Megaloptera; family Corydalidae; genus Acanthacorydalis; species Acanthacorydalis orientalis. Next base: position 15,570,320 of record CM068318.1, on the reverse strand, counting down.
TTATACATATATATATATATATATATATATATATACACACACACACACACACATATATATATATATATATATATATATATATATATACATATGTAACAAATTCTTTAAAAACTTCTTCAGTCCTCATAAAAAGAAAAAAAAAATTATGCAATCTTTTCTAAAATTAAAAATTGTAGTCAGACATACGAGTACTTCTATAATTATATTCTTGATCATTGAATTATTTTTCTCTTAATTAGACTAGAAACAAGAATAAACGTTACATTGTACAAAGTAGTTTTCTTTTTTTAATACTGCTTTAAAACGGTGTAAAAATAGAATACTTGTTGAATTAACTACATAGCTAAAAAAAAATGTTGTTCTTTTTAATAATCTTTACATGTTCGTTAATTTTATAAGATAATTTTATTTGTTGCACTATTCAAGAATTTTAAATATAATTTCAAGTATATATATATATATATATATATATATATATATATATATATATACATGATATTGATACATAATATTACAGTAACTACGTGTTATATACAATAGAATTCAAAAATAAGTGTTCATTTCAAATAGTAAGAGTATATATTTGCAAATATTGTTCTTATTTTCTAATCTTTTAATAATTATAATTATTTAATTAAGAGTATCTTGGAATGTCAATAAAATTAGTTAGAATTAATCGAAAAGACTAAAAATATATTTCAATATAAAATCAATAAAAAAAAATTATACTTTCTATAAAACAAACATTAATTGTCGTTTAATACAGAATAAAGAATATTAAAACCGTATACATATATATATATATATATATATATATATATATATATATACATATATATATATATCATCATCATCATCATCATCATCATCTTCAGCCTTATATATATATATATATATATATATATATATATATATATATATATATATATACATATATATATATATATATACATACATATATATATATATATACATATATATATATATATATATAAATATAAACGTGGATTTCTATATGTGTATATGTATATATTTAAATATATTCGTGTGTATGTGCAAGAATGTTGCACTTATTGATTCGAAATACGCTTCGAGTGTTTTCAAAAGAACTGAAACTGTGTACATACTTCGAATGAAAAACTAAGGCGTGATGTTCACTGTATTTATTTCTGTTTTTGCTATACATTTTCTTGAATTGCAGACACGTTCTTTTCAACAAGAAGTTTATATGTAGCGATGTTTCAATGTTGCTATTGGCTTAAGGGTGTGCATTGAAGTATATACAGTCATTTCTACGTGTGAATAAGTACGTTCATCATTTCATTCATTTTTATTATACATGTACTCGGTCAGGCATACACACACATGTATATAAATATAATATATATATATATATATACATACAATTTAATTATTTCAGTAAGATTCAATAAAAATATAAAAGTATTTTTTACAATTTAAAATCATTGTTAAATAAGAATAATTAATGAACTTCTCCATAAGTCAAATATAAATTTTACAAAGATCATTAAATTATATAATGAAAAACATTCACTACGACAACGTGCTTAAAAAACTTAGCGTTTACTTAACAGTCGAATAAATGCCGCTATTTTCTTTATGAATATAGTTTTGTGCGAATTGATAGAACAGTGTATAATAGATAAATATAAACTGGTTGTAAATAAGAAAATAAAGTTAAACAAATAGTTTCAAAGACAAACAAAAATTAAATGAAACAAAAATGCAATAGAATGTATGTAAATAATATTTAAATATAGTGCAAGTTTTAAATAAAATAACTTAAACATTTTATGATGAAATTTTAATTGGGTCGTGAACTACGATAAATTTATATATATATATATATATATATATATGGAGAGAGAGGGGGAGAGACATGAAGGAGAAAATAATAAATATATCCAAGTCTTAACAAATTCAATATCGAAAACTTTGCGAATACGGTACATATACAAACGTTGTCTTTGATGTTTTATTAAATAGATACAAGGTACTTTATATAGCGTAAGATACTATTTTAATTAATACTAGGTAAAGTAGGATTTATTATTTTATGAAAATAAGAGGTTTCATTTAAGAAATACTGGATGTTTGAAAAAAGTGATAATGATAATTATATTCTAAAATTCAAGAAATACATTACATAATATAAATAAACCGGAAAAAATTGGATTGTTTTACAAAAACCTGTAAATAAAACATTTAAATCCTTTATATATATATATATATATATATATATATATATAATATATATATATATGTATATATATATACATAATAGTTTATATATCAATAAAATCTTATTTCATATTATAAAATTAAAATGGTTTGGTAAATATCTTAATAATAATTGTATGTTTGATGGCTGCGATTTTATCATTTACGAAAATATATATACTTTATCGAAAACTATTTTGTACTACTTAACGTTGAATCTCTATCTATCTATCTATCTATCTATTCATCTCTTTCATATATATATATATATATATATATATATATATATAAGAATAAATATATAGATAAATAAATGTATAAGTTTAACTGCTAAATTTTAACGAATGTATTATTTACATCATATTTTTAAAAGTATTTAATTATTAACTCCTGGGTAAAAAAATTCAATCGTTCTTCGATTTTAGATATCTATTTAGTTAATTAATTCTAGAAATTTAATTAAAATATATATGGTAATTAAAATCATTAACAAACATTAATGGATATAATTATTATATTTTGTTAATTTGGAATGTTTTTTTATGTTATAAATCCATACATGAAATATTTTTACCGCACTTTGATAATAGTCTATATTATATTTATAAATATAAATATATATATATATATATATATATATATATATAAGATATATACAAGAACATTTAAAGTGAAAATCGTTATAAGAAGCTCTTAGCTTATTTGTCCGTAAACTGTACTGGAAATTCACAAACTTCCGTATCGGAACTAGACGTTTTAAACGATTATAGAGTACAAGGACGTTCAACTTTAAACTATGATTAAACCACCTTGTTTTTATACGATTTCCTATAGTTACAGACACTGTCATTAATCATTATTATTGTAATTTAATTAAACAATTATTCTGACAAACAATTAATAGATTATAAATTAAATTGAATTTTAATAAACTTAATGTATTGTCTTAATCTATCTTCAATATTGCATTATTTTTTGTTGATAATACAGACGCAACTGTATACTTTAAGAATAAACATTCAAAACAATTATAAATGAATTATTATTTGTAACATAATAACTAGAATATAATACAAAATGAATACATTATTGAAGCATATATTATTAATTTACTATATTATCTTAAAAATGAATTTCTGATTAAACAAAAAGACTATATATTCTAGCAATTTAGTATTTTTCAAAATAAATTTTATTTAAATAAAGAAATTGTTTGATAAGCAATTAATGCTTTACATTTTTTTGACATTTAATAAGCGAAATATTTAAATGACAAACATAATAAAAGGATTGTAGCAGATTAATATTTTAAGAGAAGATTCAATACACGACATTCGCAAGAGTTGCAGAGTATCCAGACAAATTTGTTCATTTCTTTTTTCAAAATTATATTTATATATATATATATATATATATATATATATATATATATATATATATAACTGCTATATGGCTCACTTTTCAAATTGAACACTAATTAAATTCATATAAATGTAATGTTTGTTATTTAAGTAATTAATACTATATTATTTCATATTATTTTTGAATTAAGTAGAAGTATTTTTTAATTAATTATATTTAATTTTCAATTTCTTTGAGAGATGATGAACAATCAAGTTTAGATTTTAATACAAATTTTGTTTTTGTTTATGTGTATAAATATGTACGAAAATCATTTGAAGTTCAATTTTTTCACTTTTTATATGAATGCTTTTTATACATTTGAATATATTTTGAGCACTTATACTTAAATTGAAATAGAAGTATATATATATATATATATATATATATATATATAAATGTACAACAACATAACCAACCTTTTTTACACAAAAACATTTGTAATATTCAAATATACATAATACGCAGTGTATGTAATCCTTTATCACATTTAAAGCACGGAGTGTATGTGATATTACCGGTTTGCAATCTTCCCTACTACACATTCCTTTTTTCCGGTCCGGAAAATCATGTAACTTTACTTATGCTCCTGCTGCATTCACATGCAATATGTATGCATTAGTAATATTTATTCAAGACAGTACATAAACGAATTATTCTAGTCAACACATTTATTACACGCTTTGAATTAATGAATCGTTATTGAAGTTAGATATTTAATTGAGAATTGTTATTTATATTTTGGTTATTTTTGTCATCGAATAAATATAAATACAACTTAAATTTTGAACATAAAAATAACCAAAACATATTTTTCTATTAAGAGTAACGGATATTTGAGGTATTAAGGGAGCTTTAAAATAATACATTGTTTTATATATATATATATATATATGTATATATATATATATATACATACATATATATATATATATACATATCTATATATATATATATATATATATATATATATATATATATATAAATAGATATGAAATCGCAACAAAATAACGTTCATAGTAACTAGAGAAGAGAGCGAGACGATGAACATAGGCTAGGTTTTGACATATTGTATATATTTAAACGTTTTAAATGTGTTAGACATAGTGAATATATTAGATGTGTTATATTTTCAAGCCATGGGATGTAATATCCGTTAAGGAGACATTTTAAGATGTATCTTACAACATACTTTGTGAAAACTCTGATACAAAAAACTACCAATAAATTCATGATGTGTAAATGGAAATCCCCAGTATTCGGAATTCGTTTTGCGGAGATGTCCAATGGTCTTCCGATTACACAATGTATATATCTAAAACGGTCACAGTTATTCATGAAATCAAATTTTCAAGTGTCCTACAATAATTCAGAAGTAAAATTTAATCATTTATAAGGGTCCTGTATATGTGTATATATATATATATATATATACAAATTTGTGTGTGTAATTAATTAGCAATTTTTAAAATATTTTTAGATTATTTTAATTTCGCATTCTTTAATAAATCAATCGACTTAGCAGACTAAAATTCTTGAACCACATACACATACTGCAGAATTAGACTTTGATTTTTGCTTATAAAAGTAATTATTTTATTAGTAAACACTTTTATTTATTTATTTAAATAAACAATGTTAACAGTTTTTGTAATACTTTTCAAAATTCCGACAGTATTTGTATAAAGTTATTGTAAGATTTAAAATATGTATTGTTAGTTAACGAAGACACGTGGTTGCCGAATGCGCCCAAATGTTTAGTGATCGTCATGAATACTATTTGGTAATTATTTGAACAAATATCAATTGAGACGAGAGTATATCAGTAGAAACGGATATTATATTATAAAATCTCGATTTAACTCTTTCAATTTCTCAAGGTCTATATCAAAATTTTGTTGGAGAAAAAAATAATACCGTTTCGACTACTTAGAAATGAATAAACTTCTCTAATTATTTACTTCAACGGATCGAATTATTGATAATATTTGACTAATACTCATGATTTGTTGTTTTCAGAAAGTAACTCATACAATATTTCATCCTTGTACTCTCAACAGATAGTGATACATTTCATAACACAATATAACCATTGGTATGTCTCCATCATATATTTGTTGTATCATATTTATCGTATTATATCATGTTCAATGATTAGTCAATCCAAAAATGTAAATTCTTTTGAACCTCCCAAATAAATAATTGCATGCTGTTAAAATACTCTTCTTTATTAAATTAATTTCGATCAGTAAATCTTATAACCAGATATCAAACTTCGAAATTTTTTAAAGATTTCCTACATATCAAAATGTAATTAATTATCAATATTAAAGCACGAGGAATTTTTTCAAACTCTATTACTGAAATTTTCTTCAATAAATTTCAAATTAGCTGATCTCTTACCTCTCTAGTACGAGTTTACTATGAATTTATAGATAAGTTAAAGTCTTCACATTTAATTATAGAAATTGCCAGATGATGATACAATTAGTTTATGCATCATCTCCATATACTTATTAAGAATTTTTGTGACTATTGAAACATTTTATCCTTTTTAAAACTTGAATAACAAGAAGTAACACAAGTGAAAATTGTCGTTACTCATTTAGAATAATTATATAGTCAATAGAAATGTCTCAAAACATACTAATTGCACACTTGATATCTGTGAATATGATCATTCCAGCGATATATGATACTTATGTCTTTATAACAGTGTTACCACAATTAAACAACCAAAACGCTATTCACTGGAAATCAGATGGAACATTTCCCATCATGTAATACACATACACAGAGATATACATATATACATACACACATATTCATATATTCATATATATATATATATATATATATATATATATATATATATATATATATATGTATATATATATATATAGTCAGAGTGTCTTAAATTTTATATTAGACATGTAAATTGTAAGTTATTATCCATCTCATTGATGTGTTAACAACATGCAGGGAATGTGATAATTATCAATAATAAATTCATTAGCTCATCAAATTCATAATTACAAATAATTAACTTGTAGTAGTTTACTGATATTATGACGTATATGGAGTACACTAATTAACTAATATAATTAATTTAAACAAGCTACTAATATTCCCACCAGAATCTATTTGAATCTATTCTTGTATAGACAATTAACTTAAATATAATCATATGTATAATATATATATATATATATATATATATATATATATATATATATATATATAAGGATTAAATAAAATATTTAATAAATATATAATACAACACATCCAATGTATATTTTATAAATAATAAATTTAAATATAACTGTTAATTAAACTTTAAATTTAAAAATTGATTTTATAGATAACAACATTTTATCGATTTTTTTTAAGCAAAAACATGTTTCCGGTCATATAGTAATCATAACATGTTTGATATGTGTGTTATTTAAAAATAAAAGTTACAAAATTTCAATGTAATAATGTCATTTCGTTACAATGGAGTGATTCAGCATCTGACAAAAAAATATAGCCGGTCGTTACAATGCAGTTTTAAATAACGAGTCGTCATGAATTTTACGGAATTAATTCCCGTATAACATTTTTAAAAATTGCAATATGGAATTCGTTGTGCTTTCAGACAGTACGGTTTATTGTATAGAATGTGTATCAATAACAGAAATTTTTCATCATGAAAATATTGTTTTTTTCGTTCAATTTAAATTAATATGTATGTTATTCATTCCTTCCTTTTTAATAATTTGTTCCTCTATTAGAAAAAAATGTTATATAAAAAATATCATTTATGGATACAAATATCGAAAAAATACTCGACATTTTTTCAATAAATAATATTGTGTTTATAAAAATATTTTAAAAATAGAAGAATTTATCATAACATTTTAAATGTAAGAATCATAACGAAATAAAATTTATAAAATATTTTACTATTAGGTCAATAAATGTAAATAAAAGCAATAAATTTTAAAATATTCTTTTAATCAAATATGTTACACATAGTTATAAAAGTATTATTAAATGTAAATGTGACAACAATTTTATATGCAAATCAAATATATGCATAAAATGATTGCATTAACATATATGAAAACATTAATATACGCAAGTATATTTAAATATTATATTTATCAAGTTCCAAAATTCCTTCCAATTTATGCTTAAACTTTGGATAAAGAATGAGAGAAAATGAAATTTAAAGCATGGTATAATTATATTTAATAGCACTCAAATAAATGTGTAAACCGCTTTATTATTAATTACTATTAATTATTGTAGTTACTTAATTTGATTTAATTACCTTAATTCTAAAGAAATGATTTTTAATAAAGAAGAATCTTCAATTATAGTTCTAGTATTGCTAGATAACCACTTTTTCGCATTTAAGAGGGGATGCTATCATTCACATAAAGCTAAAGTATTAAAAAATCTGTTTTTTTTTCTAATTTGAATCAAAACATTTTGTATATCATACATACTATATATATATACATATATATATATATATATATATATATATATATGCAAGAATATTTTATAACCGTTAAGAAGACAATAAGAAGACATACGACATGAAAATAATCCCGGATTACAAAAATCATCTTTAGTTAATGTTTATTATTTCTGTTAGAATATATTTAAATTTATTATGAAAAGTTTTAAATTAAACATATATCATCAGCCTTGTTTACAGCATTAGAGGATCAGAGGTTATTCATTTTTCGTACAAACATTTACTCTGTATAAATTTGTGCTCTTTTTCAAGTTATACCTTTAGAAAAAAATAGCATTTTACTTCTAATTTTCATTTAATTCTTGTTATTTTTTAAGAAATGTAGTTTACTTCTAATCATTTTAATTTAAATATCTAAATTTAGGGAGATCACGATTATTGTTTATAATTTATTAGAAATGCTTTCATGTTTTTATAATATTGTATCAACCCGAATAGAAAATGGCTCCTATGATAAAACGACTCTGTTTTAAAATTAATGAAAAGCATCTTTATGATCTATTTCATAAGACAGTTTTTTTCCAAAGAAAACAATAAAAACACGTTTTAATAGAAAGTAATATTTACAAAAATTATACAAAAGTATATTTAAAACTCGATAGTCTGTTATTTAAAACAACTACAGTGGTATACCAGCCTGAAATTCTAAACATTTGAATATAAAATGACCCTTGTTTTTAAATGAAAATCTGTGCAAAAAAAACTGGTCATCTATTCGGGATAATACAGTACATTCTTTATATTCTCATTAAAATAAATTATCTCTAATTAAAATCAGACTATTATCATTTTATTCATACGAATTTACACAAATAAATTAGGACAAAATAAATAGAAGTAAACAAAACAAGATTAAACTTCTAGTACAGATCTTAATACCGTATGAAAAAATAACTTTTATCCCTTAAGGTAATGATAGATCAGCACGTCTAGATGCTTCAAGAGAGCGTATTGGTTCATTACATATTGCGTAAAGATGAAAGTGCACTTTGTGAATAAGAAAAATGTGTAAATTCACAAGAGGACAACATACGTAGTAAACCAGAGAGACTGCAGGATGAAAACAACTTTGCAACAGCGAGTATACATGCCACAGAGAGAATTGCTATTGGAATCTTTTCATCGTACAAAAATGTACAAAACGCATTGCTTATACGTGATGGAAATATATAATGCATGTTAGATGAAATAAAAGATCTCAAAAATTCTATTTTCAAGTGTAATAAAATTGCTCAAGACAAAATAAAGTTCAATAATAAGCTTTTCATAACACACACACATATATATATATATATATATATACATATACATATATATATATATATATATATAGATAGATAGATAGATAGATATAAGGTTGGAAGGAATATAATTGCGGTATCTATCTAAATTCTAACCTTAATTTTTAAATGAAAGTGTCATTTTACCGTGTTTATATTAATATCATTTTAAAGTGCATTTTTCGGTCTGTATTTTGATAACATCGACTTTGGTTTTATTATTAATTTTACTTTAAATTGGGTTATTGAAATAAATATGGAAAAGAAGCTAATAAGAGCAAAACTTTTATATGAATTCTAAACAGATGATAAAGCAACAAAAACTGTTCGTAAACTAAACGATGTTATTGGTGTGAGTAATGTTAAGGAACGCACGGTGCCAATGGTGGTTTCAAAAATTTCGTATTAAGGACGAGAGCTTTGAAGATGAAGACGGTCGCGGGCGTCCTTCAGTTATTAACAACCAACTGAAGGTGTTGGTTAAATCAGAACCACGCACAACAATTCGAAGGCTTACACAAAAATTAGGCGTTAGTTATTCAACGATTCTGGACTGCTAGAAAACCACTTAAATTAAAAAATGTGTATGAATTTGAAGGTCATAAACTGCAATTATTTTTCTAATAACCTTATGTATGTGTATATATATATATATATACATTAAACTACTACTACTATTAAAATATAACACTAAATTTTCAATTTGATTGCTAATATATACAGGCAAAAACTAAAATTCTGATCTGAATTATTATATATTTATTAAATTTTACAACTTTAATTTCCATAGTAAATACTTTTCAACTTAGTGTTATTTATATATATATATATATATATATATATTTATATATATATATATATATATATATCTACATAAAATTAAATTACTTACTATGTTCTTGAAGAATTAATATATATATATATATATATATATATATATATATATATATATATATATATATATATATATATATATATATATTAATACTTTTAGCATCTTAATATTATTGTTCATATATGACTAAATATCTCTAGAGAATAAACTTGAAATACAGATAACTGTATTGAAAATTAAACTTAAACTTGAACTAAACTTAACAATAATGTTAACAAGTTACCATAGTATATTATTTAATATCGTAACTAACTTTCTATATTTCATTGTAACAATTCTTATTTTTTCATGATACAACTTTTAAATGTGCTCTTGTTGGTAAAGTTAATTAAGAAATAACTAAAAATAGTTGTATGTACAGATCATAACATTTAAAATATACTGCATCACAAAAAAGGCCAATAAAATTTATACAGATATCCAATATAATTTAAATGTTAATATACATAATTTCATTTTAAAAATTGATTAAATAACATAACAATTTAATAATATTTTGAATGTGTAACTAAAATAAAATATTAGTGAATTTAAAAAATTCTATACTAATGTGACTTGTAAAAAAAGTAATACTTTTTAATATTATTTTAACTAGAAGATCTAAAAAGTATATTGTATACATAAGTGAATAAAAAAAACTCACCGCGTACTGCAGTTGAAATAAAAACAACTTACCTGAAATTAAAAAAATAATTAGTGATGTTTTCATATTAATGAAATTATTATGTTACGTATGCGTGGGACCGAGTACATATACACATATGTTTAAGCTCTAGAAATCATTACATATACGGGTGAATAGAATAAAACTGGAGTCGAGCTAATTTAAACAGTTTAACAGTTTTCATAAAAAAATAAATGATTATTTTTAATAATTATAGCCAGAGAAAATATTTTCAAGCTGTATTCAAACAAATTTAAAAGTTCTTTTCAATAATCAGTTTTTTTTCTTTAGAAATTATTAGTTTTTTATTTGAAATCTTTAATTTTAACGAATTTTTTATACATATTTTATTTTACATATCATTATAAATAAAAATTTATGTGGTATAAATAAAAATCTAAATATTCATATAAATACAAATTTAATGTAGGTGGCCATTTATATTTAGATATTAATATTTTATTTAAATAATCCTGATGTTTTTAATCCTGACGAATCATTTGACTGCTATGATTAGTTTTATTCTCTTGAATTACCTTAGTATATTTGATCAGGAAGAAATCTGTCGATGGTACAAAACCGTAAACTAGTCGTGAGCTTAAATAGTATGATTTGGGATAATTAAAATGATTCGCTAGAATCGAAACAACCAGAATAATATATCAAAAAATCACAAGTATTAAAATAAACATGTATTTTAATTTCATTAATAAATTATTCAGTAAAATAAAAAAATCTTCTTAAGAATGTAAATAGTCGCTAGTTAGAAGTATCTTAATGTCTAGTACCTTAAGCATTTTCTATTTAATTAATAAAATCTTTACAAATAAATAAATGAAACGATATGAGTTATCGATATCTTTAAAAAATATTGGTCCATTAATATGTCTATAATATTGACAATTGATAAATAATAAACACTAACTTTCATCAAGTTCAAAATTTAGTATATTTGATTTTTCTGATAATCACTATCGATAATTTTATTAATTAATTAAACTAGACAAGTGACACGGCGATTTATTATTGAAAATAGATAAGCTTTAATTGACTTTTAAACTCTTAAGAAATACTGGCATTCACTAAAACTACATTACAATTAAAAACAAATTTTATCTTATAATATTATAATAACTTCAGTACATGTAACGTTACCATTTTTTAAATAAATAAATTAGTTTGTTATTATTTACGAACAAATAATATCGAAATAACTCTCTAATTAAATATGGATTGTGTTTTATCCTACTTATGCTGTTGAACTAATTTATTTTTTGAAAAAAAAAATAAAAAATATATATTTCCTTAAAAAATTTTTTCCTGTATTTATTGTATTTAATTATAGTTCATATAATTTATATGAGAAATAAATAAATGAAATATTTCATTCTCTTCATAAATAATTAGTTTCAATATTGTGTTCAAATGAATTATAATCCAACCAAATAATTATTTTCTTATCAAAGTTACATAGCTTTTAATTTCAAACAGTGGAACGTATTGGCAAGGATATTAAAAACGCAATATCCTGAAAATGTCATTGTCTAATAAATATATATATATATATATATATATATATATATAATGTGCGTGTGTGTGTGTGTGTGTAAAAAATATTTACTTAGACATCATCATCCTAAATGAAGTTATTTCTACACAAAGGAAATGAGTTATGTGTCTACAGAGTTTCCTGAATAACAAACGTAAATGAAGGTAATATTTATTCATGTATCCCTTATATGTTGAATTTTTTTATAATGTAGTTTTATGTATGCATGTATTCAGTTGTGCGCTTGAATTTTTTGTTATGTATTTTGTAATTTGAAAATATTCTTTTATAAACAAAACATCGTCTTTATTGTTTTTTATTTACATTTTTTGTTTGATTATATATATATATATATATACATATATATATATATATACATATATATATATATACATATATATATATACATATATATATATATATTTATATATATATTGTTATAATTATGAAAAAGTTGCTAAAATGTGCTGCATGTTACTAAATGTTTCCCTAGAATATATTTAGAACTGTAAATGATTTTATAATTTTCTTGGACTGAAATAAAATATATTTTTATTACAATTTTTTTTCTGATCAAGAATTAAACTTTAAAATAATATGAAATTTGTAAATAATTCAGTTGGTTGATTATTTGTGGTTTAATTACACGTTAAATATATAGCGTTAAAATACTGAAAATCCTAAATTTTACTCCAAATTTTTTTCTGCATGCGTTCATAATAATATCTTATCATCATCGATGTAACCAATAATCAAAAAATATCAAAAATCAAATATTTAACATTTTAGATCGAAAATATTTTTTTGTGTTTCTTGTGGTAAAGTTTCATTTCAATTCATTTGTGAAAATGAATTTAGTCACAGTGCCAGAACTGCATTTCGAATGGAATCATATTTACAGAGAAACGAAAAATATAAACAGTATTTTTCTAATTTTCTTTAAAAAATATTACAACATTTATTATTAGTACAAGTATGTTGATTTTAACATTATTTGTGATGTCCTTAGAATTTTTTTCTTGCCTAATATCAGATGACAATATTCTTTTAAATATGAAAATAATAAACAAGTAAATGTAAAAATATGTCTAATAATAAATTTATTTAATTTTTATTATACAAGTTTTGAATGATATTTATATATATATATATATATATATATATATATATTGTTTATAGCAATGACCGATGATTTAACAATATTTTTCAGTTTATTTACGTTATGTTAACTATATCCCCCTTTGATATAAATTTTATAAACTAAAATTTGATCAATAAACGATAAGTTAAACAACTTAACGATAAAATAAAACGGAAGTATGTAGTTATGGTTAAGTTATTAAAACAGTTTTCCTATTTGATGTTATAGTTAATTAAATTTTAATTACCTGTGCACGCGTACACCCCCACACAGTAGACCTATACAATCACACACGCAAACACATATGCATATACAGGAGTATATATACATATATATATATATATATATATATATATATATATATATATGTATATGTATATATATATATATATATAAATATATGTATATATATATAGTATATAACAGAGATGAACTAAATATATTACCACTTACTAATTTTATATATCACCAAGTATTCAGTATGTTATAATGGTTATGCCAGTGTTCAATTAATGTTAATACCAAGGATCCCTCGAGTAATTCATATGAATGCTATCTATAGCATCGAAACTACTTCGGAGTGCACGAAATGTTAATTATAAATTTGAAATTAAATTGTTCAATATTGTGTTGGTGAATATGCACCGTTCATTATTGCTTTGAGACTATCACTATATCATCATACTTTCTATAACCTAGAATTGTTCACGGATCCAAAACTTTATTTTAGTTATTAAGTTATTATCTTTATTAAAATAACAAAAGTAATACTAAATCATTAAATAAAGAAATATAAACACGTTATAAAATTTTTAGTATTCACTAGTAATGTTTTTTTCTTTAATTATTCATTAGACAAGACATATACTGTAACAAAACTTGTTTTATTAACATTTTACGATGGGTAATAACTTAATTAAACTATTCAAATTGTCGCATATAATTTATTTTTCTATTAAAGTTATTTTTTAGTATAACAGATCTGTTATCAAAATAATTGGAATAATGAAAAGTAGATCAACAGTGCAATAATAGTAAAAGTTTATTAATACGATTAACCTAAGATTTTTGTTTCACTATTTATGTTAATTTTAACAAATACTTCAATTTATAAAAATTTAAATAATAAATAATTTTTGTTTTGTGATTATCTACAAATCTATTTTAAAAATGAATTCTTCATTTATTCTAAAAATAATAAATAATTTTTGTAATCAATAATGATTAATAAATGATTACTGATCATTTTTGGTTGTTTCTTATATACATTTCGCTGATGATGTTAATGTATTTAATGTTTTGAGATACAGAAAAAGATTTATCTGTACCTTAGCAGTCTGAATGTGATAAAATAGTCATCAAAATATAGCAATTTCTTAAAAATTTATAAATCTCCCTAGTTCTTTTTGTTTTCAAGTTTTCATTACTCTTTTAAATTCCTCAATGAATAATCTATCTTTATTAATAAATTGTTACAATTTCATAGATGAATCAGCTTACACACAAAAATAAAAATTCCTTATTAAAATTTTCAATAATAGATTTAATTTTATCTGATCATTTTGAAAGCTAGAAGGCATGGTAAAATTCAAGAATTGAAGTGGGAATTTTCAGTGTATTCACGCTGTGAAGATGATAGTATATTTAAATGCATTCAAGCTAAATCTACAATTAGAAAGTTTTAAACGTTCAGGTAAAAACCATTTTATGTAAGAAGATATAGTTACAGTGCAAAAGTTATAATTGCGAAATAAACGTTTCGATTATCCCACATATCACAAAAATTCTTCTTGTGAAAAAGATTCAATAATTGGTTATTGATCATTTTGATTGTTGTTTGTGCAAATTTTAATTGTGATTCTACTATCACACTCAAAGTATTAATGTACCGAAAAATCATATTATCATTCTGAAGTTGATGTAATTACTATCAAATAACAATACTAAACGATCAATAATCAATTATTGATCATTTTTCATCTGAAATATGTTGGTACTTTGTAGGAAAATAAAAAAATTAACTGTAAAAGTGAATTTAGCCGCTGAAATAAAACAATATTTTCTTGTTTGTGGAACTGTCTTAAATAAAAACATTATTTTTAATTATTTTTTCAGATTTTAAAATATGTAACTTCTATTTATACCCCTAAAAATAATAACTAAAAATAATTTTACTCTTTATAAAATATAAGAAGCATAAATATAATAAGAAGAATAAAACTTTTTCGTACATTTTTAAATCAACTTTCTTTTCAATGTAAGATTTTTATGTGTTTTGATAATTCTCTATTTCAAAAAAAGTTCAAAAAGTTTACATTTTGTTTCATTCTTATATATTAAATCTTACTTCAATCTAATAAAGTAATGGAAGCTAAGTTTTTTTAAAAAATAAATTTGAATAATAATTTATTCCATTGTTATATACATGTTGGTGTTGGATTGTCCGTGTATAAATACCCATATATGTATATTTGTATAAATATTCACATGTGTATAAGTGTACATTTTAAACAAACTTCCTTTGTAAAATTCATAATGCTATCATTTCTCGGTTGTCTTTGGAAGACCGTTGCGTATTCGAGCTTTAGTTTCGTGCCCTAAGGGCTGTTAAAATATTCATGTTTCCTCAGAAACGGTTGGAATAGTAAACACACTTACTGCGGTAAACTGGTCGACTTGGGAATCAAACTTAACATTGGAATCTTAAACGGGCGCATACCTTTACAGAGACTACTTCATTTTCTTGTATAATTTCAAGTCATAACACTCGAGCCTACCACATTGTCTGTTTTAAATACAGCCATTTAATATATCTGTATGTGGTGTAATTTTCTATGCACGATAATCGTTGTAGTGCTATTATTTCGTATATTCTCTTTGTGGCAATGTTCGGTTGTCATTGACTGTTATCTTTAATATAAATTACATTTTGAATCTGGCGAATCTCATTCTGGTACTAATAATATTTAACAAAATCATTTGTTATTTGACATGTTATCGTATCTATTACAATAATCTGTTTTGAAATAAAACTTTTTTAAAATTAATTACATATTTTTATAAATTATTCAGTTTTGGAAAATTATTGATGTAAAGAAAATAAAAAAACTACATAATTTTTAATAAACACAAACATAAAAATCAATTGTATTGAATATACGAATGTTTTTTTCTTCCAGAAAGAGCAACATTGAAAATTAAGTAAAAATTTAAAGCAATATTTGATAATTCGTTTTTTTAAGATCAGGTAATACATTCTAGTATGTCAAATTGTTTCTCTCAACTACTAATCAGTTTATTACAGTACCGTAATAATAGTAAATGAATTGGTAATTTGATATTCAATACTCGTGTCTACAGACATGATTGAGAATGTGTAAACATGAGTATTTAATACTCATGCCTGCAGACATTTCGTAACTAAATATCTCTATTTAAAATAATGGTATTTGAACAATGCGGTTTACTAGTCGTTATCTAATGTCTTAATTAAATTAAATGTTTTTCAATTTTATATGGCATAAATTAATGTATATATATATATATATATATATATATATACATACACTTATAAATATATATAGGGTGTTTCAATTAAGGCTTCCACATAGATATATTAAAAAAGGGCTTAGGGGTTAAGAACGTCATGTTGTTTTTATTTAGTATTTTAATTCAATTCAATACAAAAATACAATTTAACTAATATATTAAATGGAGGGTAACATGTTTTTTTAATTTTTACGTTTTTTTTAATACTTTCGTGTGGAAGCCTAGACTAAACATTCTATAAATATATAGGGTATATATATATATATATATATATACATACATATTTATGTATATATATATAGAAATATTGTATTTTTGAAAATCAAAGAAAAAAAATATATATTTAAACTTATTAAAAATATACATAAAAAATAAATCAAAAAAATGAAATATTTGACTTATTATTCAAACAATATTCCATATATCACAATTTGGACTGCAGAGTTCTTTAGTATTTTAAAAACTATAAAGAAGTATCAAAGATTTATTCAAATTTTTATGTTTGTTTTACCCATCGATACCATATTATAGTTTAAATATTAAAACGTTTTTAATTTTACTGAGACTACCTAATGGATTTTCGTGTAGACTCAGTAAGCAATAAATACAATTAAAGAAACGTTACACGGTTTTGAGTGTTTTTTTTCTTCTCACTAAGAAGTATACTCATAGACATCCGTCTTTTTAAAATGCAAATGTAAACATGTACAAAAATAAAAAATAGAAAATTGTAGCTACTTATTAAACAACCTAAATAACTTTACATAATATAATAGTTACTTCACAGTAACTATTTTCGATTTATCAGATATAAATATATTTATTTATTCAATTAAATAAATTAAAACTAAATTATTTTCCAAAAATTATCACAACGAGAATTCAACGATTGATATATATATATATATATATATATATATATATACATACACTTGTTCTATGCAGAAAATAATGAGAAACATATTTGTTTATTAGACATTCTAAAAGCAAGTTGTTTTACTATACAATAACTATTATACAACGATTAAATATTCATCAATATTTACTTACTCGCTTAACGTTCTAGAACTCATGTGCATAATATTTTAGTAATTAATTATTAATTAGGTAAATGAGATAAGTAGGTCAATCCATTATTAAATAGGTCATTACGCTTCAGTAGAGTAAGTTTGTATATAAAAAAAATTAAAACGTTATATTACATTATGTACTCTTGTTATTATATTTAAACCTAAATATAATGGCTATTAACAATAAAATAAAAGATTGTATGTTTCTTTTGTTTATAATATACTTCCAAGTCTTATTGTGTTAATTTATCAAAATTTAAATAAGGAATTATTTATATAAAATATTAAAAAAATCATAGAAATTTATTATATCGTCGGTAAGAATATTTATATAATTTTAATCTACTATATAATCAGCTAATAGTAGTTAATAAATATTAATTTTTAATTTAGAAGACTCAATACATCATGCAATTATAGAATAATAAATGAAAGTTATAAATATAACTTTTATCATTTGTGCCAAAAGCATTTTGATTTTATTGATTAATTTCATTTTCTTTACTATAAATTATTAATTTACTTTCTTTATTTCTTCATTAGTAGTACAAGTGTAATTTTTTTTCACGTTTAATTATATAAAATTTATTAGTAATAAATTGCAGTGGTAATTATTTTCTAAGGATTAAATCGATTTCAGGAACTTCATCCCATCACCTAATGTTTTTATTTAAAATAAAACTCGGTGCTCTAAAGTCAAATTAAGAACAAACAATTATTTGTTTTGGTACGTTTTCTCCAATTTTTTCCCATCTTTGCTCGATTTTTTCTCTTCGCTTCACTGTGTACATGGACTTGCCGCAGTGATAACTCAAACTGCTTTGTTCCTCGATACCATAAATAAAAGCATATACCCTTTGTGTCAATGATGTGGATTCTCCAGCGTTACTCTCTGTGGTCATATAATAATTCCAAAGTATTTACAATGATTTTTTTCACGCTTTGGTCTTTTCTTTACTCTATAGCGCTTACTTTAGCATAATTAACTTTTTTGCTCTATTCTTTTTACTGATGTATAATCTAAGTCATTTAACCAACGATTACAATTCTATACTGATTAAGAATAACAGAATTTTGAGTTTGAAATAAAATTTAACTGTTACTATTTTGTAATATTCCAAATATATTCAAAGAAAATCGATCTTCTCGGTCTCTCTCTCTTATATATATATATATATATATATATATATATATATATATATATATATATATATATATATATATAGATAGATAGATAATCCTCATTATATGCTGTTAATCTTTATATCTCGAAATCACATACATTGAAATTAAAAACTTATAAAAATTCTAATTCATTCATGATGTATTGGAATATTCGTCAGAGGACTTCTTTTAGATCTTTAAAATATATTCTAATTGTGTACATAGGTGTTGATATATTAATAATAATGAAAAGTTAGTGAACTAAAAAATGTTTGAAAAATATTTGCAAAGTGTCGTTTGAATAATTTTAGACTTCTTCTTCTCTTCCTAAATTTACAATAACAACTAATTTTGAATATTTTATACAATTTGATAAACGAACATGCATCTTTCCACATTCGGATCTATATCCATAATTTTTTTTAATTTCATAATTGACAGTAATATCCATTTCTAGGAGAAACACATAGAGGATTCGTATAAATTTTTGTGTCCATATTGACGAAACTCGTATTAATCACAAACATATATTGATATATATATATATATATATATATATATATATATATATATATATATATATATATATATATATATATGAAAGTATTAATAATTATTACATTTTATATTTTCATGAAAATATCAAGATAAAACAGAAGTGACTACAAAGAATAAATTTAATAAGGATTAAGAGAGAAAAATTAAAAATAATTTGAATGATGTAAAATAATATATATATATATATATATATATATATATATATATATATATATATATATATATATATAAATAATATAATATGAAAATATACTTTGACTTAAACATTTATATTAAATTGATATTATAACTATGGTAATAAAGTAACAAAATATGTTTATGTATATAAAATTGCTACATTCAATTGAATTGAAATTCAATTAAATTTAATTTGTTAATATAATTTGATATGGTCTACTGAAAAAAGTCTTTCTCACAAAAGGAACATTTATATATATATATATATATATATATATATATATATATATATGTAGATTAACCTACATATTTTTTTGGTTTGAGTATGAATGTTTATAAATGTAAAAACTGTTTTATGTAAATTTTGCACATTTTTTGACTGACAACACATACTCTGAAACATTTCTAAACTTTGTATACTTCAAATATGTGAAACGATCAAAGACGCGTTTTCTTTCTAAAAAATGTCATATTTACTTGTCAGCATCACTTGTCAGTTACGTTCTACATATTTTAAATGAATATGGTTTTATTGTCATTGACATTACTTTGTCATAAATGAGATCATTTTAAAAAAATGTGCTTTTAAAATAAAAGAATTTTCAAATAAACATAGGGTTTTAGCAAAAATGTATAATTTAATTTATAAAATTATTTACGGTACTAGAATTACGTTAAAAATAACTGATATATATATATATATATATATATATATATATATATATACATATGGATGATTATCGACTTTTCAGATTATTAATAGAATTCTCTTAATGTTCATAAAATATTTATTAGACGAATGGTAATATTTTTATAAATTTTGAGGTTTTTATATTCATTATTTTTTTCTTTTATGTCTCATCTCTTTGAATTACAGTTTTTTTTATTTTAGTATTGTTTTAAATAAAAATATTTTACCTAATTCTATTAATAAAATATACAATTCTAAAAGATTCGACCATCTATTTTCATAAAATAAGAAATCAATACAGCAGAAGTTTTAACATACCCGTTTTATATATTAAACTAGCAATTTTTGGATAATCTTCTTTGTTATAACCATATTGAATATAACAGAATAGAAAAAAATCTAGCATAAAGTTTTTTTTTCCTTTCATTAGATATATATTTTCATTTTCTAATTTCATGTTTCATGTTGACTTTTGTATCGTTATACAGAATCTAAAATATAATCATTTTTTTGATTCTTATGACGAGATAAAATATTAGATAGGTTTAATATTCAACTAAATTATAACTAATCATCTTTATATAATAAAGATTTTGAGAGTACTTTGTATAAGATACGAGCAGTAATCTAAAGATCGTATGTACCATTAAGAAAATTTATTTTCATCATAAAGGACATAATATAAGAAGATAATGTTTCTTTAACTATAAAAACTAGCAAATATTATCACTTCATACACATAGAATATATCTGCGTATAGTAATAACTGATAGTAAGTACTTTTACTTTGTATTATTTTAACTAAGGAATAATTATTTAAAAAAATATACAATTTAAAAATTTATATATATATATATATATATATATATATATATATATATTCATGTTAAATTAATTTATAGCAATAACTTGATATTTGTTTTAAAACGACATTAAATACAAACAAAAATTATATATATATATATATATAAATTGTAAAAGAGTTTTATTTTTTTAACTATTGTTGTTCAGAAAATTTACTGATCTCTCAATATTTTTTTATTCAAAAATATATAATAATTGTTTATTATTATTTTTTATTGTTTCTTTATAGAAAAGTTAGATTTTTCTATACATTAGCGCTCTAAGAATGATGTTATCTTCATAGAAATGAGCGTAGGCCACGATCAAAATGAGAAATAATCAATTTGGAACATTTTTGGTGGTTATGGATGAGTTGAAATTTCATCTGGAAAAGCGATTTTATCCGCAGTGTATTTAGAAATGTTTACTACTATTCTCTAGGATTCTCGATATTAAAGTTTTTATCATTTTGTATTTTAAACTGATAGGTCTAATTTACGACTCATTTTAAAATGCATTCAACTTTTAGTATACATATAAATAGAGTAATTTCAAACATACATTTAATTTATTTATATATATATATATATATATATATATATATATGTAAAATTAATATTTCATTGAATTCTTATATAAATATACGTCATCCAAAAATAAGCGCAATATTTGAAGTACTTGTAACTTTATTTGTTTCTTTTTGGGAAAACAAACGAATTTTTTGTGTATTAGCACAGAATAGTTGATAAATTCTCATAATCCCGAAGGATACGCTAATAAGTAATTAAATAAAATATTTTTGCAACATAAAAATTGTTTTTTTACTGACTTAAAAACTACACGAAAAAATAGAATTGCTATTTATGAAAAATACAGTAAATATATATACAAAATAAAATTTAAATCATCATTTTTAAAAAAAAGGAACTGAATTTCAGCTGAAACTAGATAATAAAAATATATTAACACAATAAATAAATATTAAAGTGGAAAAAAGTCGGTTATTTTTAAGTAATGTACTTAAATCTGAGCTTATAGCTAAACTATAAAATTGAATCTAGGATTTTCTTTTACCACAAATATATTTTCTCTGTGCTATAAACCGTTAGCTTAAACTGTAAATTCACATTTGTGTCACACATATACCTAAATCACTACTATTTTCTGAGCACCGACTAGAAATATATATTTACCTTATTGGCTATATATTTGCAACATTTTTATTATAGTCAATAAATTAAAAACATATTATAGAGATAAAATGTTAATAGAATTTTGATAGTCGATAATAAGAAAATATTTTCATTATCGTACAAAAATATAAATATAATTCCATTTTAAATAAAAATGTTTTAATTTTCAATTTTAAAACAGAAACTATAAATATTATTTAAAAATTCTTTGTAAAAAAGATTTCGTATCGAATTTTTAATCGATAAATTCATGATTTGATAAATATTTATTTTTTTTAAATTTGACAAAAAATATAAACTAAAAAAAACATTTTGTGATGTTCACTTTTAAAAAGAGGCCATAGATATCTATTATATAAAAAAAAGGTAGAAAGTTGGTACTGACAATATTTTTTTATTTAAAATCTTTACTAAAGATCTATCTTGGTATTATCTTGAAGATACTAAAAAACATAAATTAATTACCTTTATTGATTCTACTACCTTATAGTGAAAGTAATCCATATTTTCTTAGACTATTTGAAAAAATAACATTTGAATACATATTGCAATATATATATATATATATATGGAGAAAGAGAGAGAGAAATAAAGTACTATAAAACAAAAATGAAATAAAATATTTGTGAAAATATATTATTTGAAACATTCTTATTATTCGGAAACGGTTAAATTTATAAAATTGAGTAGATAGAAATTAAAATATAAAGTATTTCTGAACAAATGAAGGTTCTTTAGGTGCTTTATATTATTGTACATAAGTATGAAAATGTTCAGACATATATCTTAAAAAATTTCAGATGTATATCTTAAAATTATAATTATATACTTCTATACCTGTGTCCTACAGATATGTTGTTTTAGTGGAATTTTTTTTTGGATCACTTAATTCTCTGTTCGTCACTTCGTTGTTATCTTTGTAGATAACTAGTTATTTAAGATCTACCTGGATGTACACTATATTCAAATAGATAGTAGAAAACACAAACTAAAGTAATCCAAAAAGATGATAATCAAAAGGACAAGAATATCTTTTAAATATGGGCTTATGAATTGTGTATATATTAAACCTATGGGAATTGATTTATGAAATATGTCAGAAAATCTGAAGAGCTAGATGCAAATCATAAAATTATTTCCAGTATGGGTAATTTTTTTCAGTTATCACTTAAATTTGTATTTGTATACTTTTTCTGGATTTCGATGCCACAGACCCTAAAATACATTTTGCTTTATTTAAATGATGATGACGATATGTAGTATTGTATTTATTAAGAATTATAAATATTATTTTATAATTGCAGATAATAAAAATATATTTTTAATCTTTAATTAAATAAATGTTTTCAAACGTAAATTAACTACATTTTTTAATTAATTCAATTAAAATAATTTTGATCTACAATTACACATTACACATTTCATAACATATATATATATATATATATATATATATATATATATATACGTATGTATATATCAAATCATATAATATAATCTCAAAATTCAGAAACACAATGGAAATATTTCTTACCGATATTTATAATCAATTTAATTAATTGAACATAGAAGAAATATATAAAAAAACTAAAGAGTATATCAATTGCAAAAATTATTTCTCGAAAGAAAATCTTGAATTTTTGAAAGATGCATATGTACTAAAGTAAGATATAATTACTATATAACGGCATAACGGCATTTATTTTCTTATATCATTCTTTTGTAATGAAACTTCATGAAGGTTTATAAAAGTTGCATTCATTTTGACCAAAAAGTTTCAAATAAATCAGCACAAAGAGCGCATCTAACAACGTAGAATTCACCGTCTGACAGATTTATCAACTGAAGATTTATGTATTAACAGTGTTTATTTTCTATATTTTATACTGTATGTATATATATATATATATATATATATATATATATATATATATATATCTATTGTTGTAGAATATCAATACCTATACTTTCAGAATATACTGATATTTTATTTTATATATTTTATTTGTATTACATGCCTCTATTTCATATCTCTATGTCATATATACTTTTATTTTTTAAATCTATGTTTCAAATTGATTACATAGTCTATCTGCATTTTCTGACTTTTGTATAATACTTTTAGTTCTGCATGAACGATTATATATAAATACACACACGTATATATAGGTATATATATATATAATTTTTTTACAACGAAAAAAATTCATATTAATTCTCATTCATTCAATCTTCCATTAATTAAAATTTGTGGTGTTTCTTGAACGACTACACTGAGAGAATTTGCACCTCTCTAAAAACTTTATTCCTTCCCTAATTGTTGGTTAGTTCTAATTCTTTGAATGAATAGATGGTCACTATTTTGTGTATTTTCAAATAAATAATTGTCTGTATGTCTGACTATATTACTCTCATTTTAATTAGTCTTGTATTAATTAAGACCAAATATTTGGTTGTATATTTAAGAAATATGTGTTGATTCAAAGTATATACAGATATTTTATTTAAAGTTTATATATATATATATATATATATATATATATATTTGTTATTTAATTCATATATTATTTTGTATTAAAAGTTATGCTCAATTTATTGGAATTTATATACAAACAGATTTGTAATATATAAAGGATTTGTCTTTTACTGATAAAGTAAGTAATTGTTATAGTAACGAAATACAAGTACATTTTATTTGTATGTATATATATATATATATTATGTGTGTGTGTGTGTAGGTATATATGTATGTACATTATTTATTAAAGTATTGAACAATACAAGAAATTACTTGAAATATTTATTCATTATTTTTTAAAATTGACTGTATATAAATATATTATTGACTGTATACATACATACATACATATATATATATATATATATATATATATATATATATATATATATATATATATATATATTTGTAAACCGTAAAATAGAACACAAAAATTCCCATAGTGAGGTTAAAACATTGTACCTTTTCTTTGAAAATACACCAAGATGAATACTAGGTTTGCATACATTCGTAGACATATCCAGTAGACACCTTGACAATCTCATGTATTTATGGATTCCATTTACACTCGGTTTGGTGTGCGAGGTCAAACGTAGTTCATACGTTCGTCTTTTCTCTTCACATTTCGGGACTTTCATTTATCTGAATTTACTTGATCCTCTATCTACGGAGGTACGCATGAACCTCTAGTATAGTCACTGAATGCGAAAAGTAACATTTTTTTTCTTTCCGGTTTTGCCACGTGCGAAGGGATCACGAATAGACTGACCGCATATGGACCCTTCTCGTGCACCTTACTTCTTACGTCTTCTCAAAGTAACGGCGGCGACGCTCAACGTCGCCGTCTCGGTAAATTATTACGCAGGCATGGTCGAATAGAAAAGAAGTGGTTTTTGTGACGTGTGGCTATAAGGTGTCGACATTTTTATATATGAGTTTTGGTTAAGCTTGAAAAAACATGGGATGTATCTTGTTTTTCTTATCGTAAAAAATTGATGTTCGTATTACGTGTTGCTATTTATATCGTTTTCAGATTTTTTTCGTGTTTTCTGAATCAAAATGCACACATTGTACCCACAAACTCAGAACTTGTATATATATATATAACAATAAGTTCCATGTTTGTGAGCATAATGCGTACATGTTGATTATATAAAAAAATGAAAATGAAGAAAAAACCGTAAACCCAAATTGTTTTTCTTATATATTCAAAAAAATCCATAAAGAAAATTCAAACATGAATTGAAAGTTATTTTAGTGTTTATATGTTACAGACACACACACGAACACACACACACACACATATATATATATATATAAGTATATAATTATTAAAAAATATTAGATTACATATTAATATGCCCCCTTTCTTATATACAAATAAATACCGACTTTTAATACAAATTCAGTTCAAATCTACACAAACACTAACCCATCATAACTATGTACACTGTATAAGATTTAAATTGAAAACTTGGAAGATAAATTATAGTTTACTGTATTTGGGTACTGCTTTGTGGTCTAGTGACTAGTATTTGGTTTATGGAGTTATAAATGGGCAGAATGAGAACAAAACTGATATAACGAATAAAGAAAATCTAATAAATTTTAAAAATTATCTTTTTTAACCTTAAAAAAGTTCTATATTATAACTAAATGTAGATGAAGAACTGACAAAATACTAAAAGATCAATGATTTATCAAAACTTCTAGCTTTTTTTACTTCTGAGCAACATTTTTAAATATTAGTTTACTATTATCAAAAAATTGTTAAATTTATTCGCGTTAATTCAAAATAAGTCCTTATATGTGTGAGTGGATGTGTTTATGTTGGATGATTAAATGTATGTATACAATGATAGCACATTTATATTTTTATAAACAAAAATGTTATTATTCAGAGCTCACGAAATGTACAATTTTATACAGAAGGTACACATATATACACTCACACAAGCATATATATATATATATATATATATACATATATATGTATATAAACGGAAGGAGAGAGAGAATAGCTTATTTAAAGTAAGTAATAAGAATAAGTAAAAAAAAACTCATAAATGGATTTTAGAGTTCTATTACCTAAATGTCTCTAAGGTCATTTTACATACAACAAAAGACAAATTTATAATAGCATTTAAACTTTAAAATAAAAAAATCTATTACATACTTAAATAATTAAAAACTTACCACACATTAACACAGTTAAAATAAAAACAGCTTACCTGAAATTAAAAAAAAAATACATAATTAGTGACATATACATTACGTCAATAAGAATTTTTTCTATGATAAATATAGTTTTTATGATTAAAATTATATATAAAATTTCTATTAAAATGTAAAGCATAGTCTTGAAAATGTATAAAATTATGAATATTAATTGTATTTCAAAAACATATATAATATAATTTTTATATAATTAATATTTTTTGTATAAGAACATTTTGTAGCAAACTAATTTTCATTCACATGACAAACCATAAAAAATGTTTGAAGAGCGCAAAAGTACAGTAAAAGTATAGATTTTTCTATCCCTTAGTGCTTTGAGAATGATGAGATCTCCATTGAAATGCGTAAAAGCAACAATCAAACATGTTTAATAACCATTTATTTTTAATCGGAAAAAAACTGTGATTGTGAGATATAAATAAATTAATTCATGAAGATAAATTTAGCGACACTGTTATTTGAAACAAAAATTTTAAAACATGTAACTAAAAAATTTTGAAACATAAATGTTTTATACTTAAATAAAAATGATATTGTTTACACTAAAAAGAATAAAATAATATACCTCTTTTTAAAAACAATATATACTGAATAAAGCATAATAATACAAAATTTGAAAGGATCAGATAATCAATATTAGCTATATTAAACCGAACTTCAGTCAAAATTTTCATTATTTACATTGTTTTCTTGTGATTTAATACTACTTTATTATATTAAAAAAAATCTCATATCAAATATCGCAACGAAATTACAAGATAATGAAAAAAATTAAATGTTGAACAGTGTAACGTTTGTTTGAAATGAAAACAATCTGATAACGTTAGTATTAGTCAATTAAAGACTACACCATTAAAGTTTATCTTCCAAACTCCGGATATTGTTAGTAAACACATTGTCTTCAAATACGTCGACAGAAAATAAAGGCATGAATTGAAGTTGGTTAACTTCAATATGGCTGAAGAGCTATCCTTAAACATAAATGTAACTATATTGTACCTTGGACAATATGAAGAGATAACTTAAGCTTCTTAACAATCGTGATTTTGTAAACCTTTTAAGTGTAGCAATTATATGACTATATAATAGGATTTTGTTAGGTGTATTATCGTTGATGTGCACATTTATACCTTAGAATTATGTAGATAAATATCTTACGTTAATGGTAGTACATTTAAGCCTCAAAGTCAATATAAATTTCGGTTTTGTATAATCATTACGACTTACGAAGAAGTAATAATATTCAGCTTTTAGTTTGTTATTCATTAGTCATTTTTTTTAGGAATTAACTATTATATTTTTAAAATATAAATTTAATACAAATTAAACATATAAGATATAAAACTAAGCAACACAATCATGAAAATTTTATATTTTTTCACATTATTTACAATCTGTTAATATTAAATAGTCAAATATACTATTTTATATAAATATTAAAATAGCTTTAATCCATTAAAATGACAACTTTATCCATATTCACTTATTTAATGCTATTTAAAAACAAACTTGTACTGTATTAAAACAAATATAATAAAATTTTAATTATTTATGCTTTTATATTTAAAATTTGTGATAATTATTTTTGTTATAATTTTAATAAATGCAAAAATGTATTATCAAGTAACTTATGTACTAATGAAGGATTAAATTAAAAGAATATATAATACTTTATAATTTACTGAGGGCTAGTTTTAAAAAGAATAAACTTCTCGTTATATAATTCAATTATTAATATATATATATATATATATATATATATATATATATATATATATATATATATATCAGATATTTAAAATATTTTTTAATCTTGTTTAAAACATTTAATTGAAATCTATAAAAAAATCATAAAATCCGAAACTCCTCCAAACATTAAACCATTTTTCAATACACACTTGTTCGCTTTTCTTGAAAGCTTCTCGTAAGTAAAGTTCAGCTGCATTTAGGTGTTCTTTTTTCTGTAAGTTCTGGTTTACGTTTGTGACAGGTTAAACAGTTTGAAATATGAAAAAAGATAAAAATGTTACTCGACATGTTAAGGATAGCAATTTATTTTACTTAGTATAGTTTTTATATTTTTGTAATTTTAGACTAAAATATTATGTTCATAAAATTTTTATGTAAAACGGAATATCGCATGAGTTATTTGAACTTCTTTGAAATATTTAATGTTTATTTTATAAAATTATATACTACTTATAAACAAAATGTACAAAAGAAAATTAAACAGAAATATACATACGTGTATATATATATATATATATATATATTGGAATTAAACTCAAAGAGCTTTACGAAGAAAGTGCTTGTCCCTATTAAGCTAGGTTTCCTTTTGTCCCTATGTTTTAATTGTTTCTCAAATTAAATGTACACTAAATGTTCTATTTGAATGTGATTTCGTATAAATTTAAACTTCTTATTAATCTATTTCAATTAAACATTTGTGCTGACTATGGTTTCATTTCTAGTATTTTTTATACATCACTATGAATAAAATATACAATTTAAATAATTTTTCTATAAATACAGATAATGTAAGTACTTTTCTGAACTGTTTCAAAATGCATACGAAGAATTCTCTTACTAAAATACATTTTAATAATAAGATACAACACTAACTTTATAAAATATATATATAATCAAATAAAATGATTTCAATTATTGTCTCTGAAAAGTTATAAAATTTGTTTAAGAACAAATCTATTCATTATTCATATTTCAAGTGTAACAAATATTGATTATATATATATATATATATATATATATATATAATATATATATATATATATATATATATTTATACGTATAAATATGAATATATTATTAATAAGAATTATTTAATAACATAAATTATATGGCTTACAAAAAAAATAATACTCTGTATTTTGTGTTATTTATTTCAAATATAATACCAAATACAAACTAATAAACCCAATGTGAAGTTTGTAATTGTAATTAATACTTTATTTATTTATATATACATACATATACATATATATATATATATATGTATTCATATATACATATATATATATATATATATATATATATATATATATATATTAAAATATAAAATATCATATTATTATATTTTACTTATCTTTAAAGTCAGTATGTATAATTGAAGCATTTTCAAAATAAGAGCTGTTCTACATGCCACATGTATTAATAATAAATTGTACTTAAATCGATTATTATAGCAAGTATATTTCTCTCTCTCTCTCTCCCTCTCTCTCTCTATCTCCATATATATATATATATATATATACAAATTGATTTATGTACGCATTATATAAATATATAGTTCTGCTCGTATACCTTACTTCATATGTAAAATACTACTTTTATTTCAACAAATATGTCTTTCCATTAAAAAAACTTAAGTCATAATTTCATACGCGGAAAAAGTATCAAAATTTATAGCTTCATATAAACTTTTCTACATTTCTAGTTCCACTGTGGTTATATTTCGCTTAAGGACTGTGGAAAACATGCGAGTCCACTCAGTGAACGACTCGGCCAAAAGCAGCCTTGTGTTCTGTGACGTCTATCTCGGGTGTCGTTCAATAACTTGGAAATGTCTATGTCAAGAAGAAAATGGTCATGCGGTGGTATGAGGCTATAACTGTGTGCGTGGTTTTGTCTATAAGTGTGCATGCCGACGTGTGTGAATGTTGTTATGCGTGCGGTGTGCTTTACTGGAACGTGGGTTTTGTGTCAAGGTCATCGGCCACCCGTTTTTATAACGCGTACATCATGAGATATTCATTTTGAAGACACGACACAACATGGGTATCATGAAAATGACATAAACTCAAATAATCAGTTGACGTACATATATGTATGGGCCGTTCTGTTTCAGAACTTATCTCAATTCTTATAAGACACACCGGCAAACAGTTACTTGTGCCTTGTTCAACACTAACTAGCTTTATAGAGTGTGTTTTCTACAAACTTACATTCTAACACATACATACAGATACTCACATACACACCCACACACACACACACACATATATATATATATATATATATATATATATATATATATATGTATATATATATATATATATATATGTATATGTGGGTGTGTATTTATTTTGAAAGTTTATAATAACAAATAATTACGTAATATAAAGAGAAAATCTCATATTTAAAAAAAACTGTTGCAGAAAAAAATTTTTCTACGGATATTATATTATTAGAGATACTATTGTAATAGCAAAAAACCAGAAGAATGAGAAAAAATGTACAATAATCGATGTAAACACTCGGGATTCGATTCACAGGTATTGGCAGAACCACAAGACAAGAATATCGAGACGAACAAATTTCACAAATAAAAGAATCCTCGAAGGTATTCTAAAGGAAGTTTTTTTTTAGATTCGAAACTGAGGAAAGTCAATATTAACTAATAATACTTATATGTTATATTACATTCTGAACTTACTATTTTATTTATATTCAAATTTTTTAAAGATATATATATATACATAATAATTATATATATATATATATATATATATATATATATATATATATATATTGATTTTATACTAGCTTGAATAGACATTTATTTTTCCAAATTTTTCTATTATATTTTACTATTATATATTATTCCTATATTCTCATTTATATTTTATTATTCTCAGATAATATTTACATTTCTATTATTGACTTTAATAAAAAAAGTTTATGCATATTTTATGTATTTAATTGTTTGCTACAATTACATTTCGCTTTATAGTCAAAAAAATGTAAATATTAAATATAATGTTAATGAAAACAACTATTAATTTGTTGACATTTATCATAATAATGTTTACAGTATATTCAAATATATTCATCATGTTTATTATTACATTATTTATTACCGGATAAAAATAAAAAAAGATAATAGTTGACAAATGATAGTATTTTTCTACTGATTGGATTAACATTCAGAAATATAATTTGTCCTGATGCTAAACTCATGTTTTATTCATTTAAGAAAATATTATTACATTAAAATTTTTTGTAAAGAATAAATTTTAGTTTTAAATTAGCATCGAAGAATTTATGTTGTTACATATTCAAACATATTTTTCTTATAATGACATGGTATTTTTTAAGTTAATTTATATTTGTACTTTTAAATTATATTTGTAATTTAAATAAATTATGTTAATTACTGCATATATACATTATATTTTGAAAAGACGATCGTATTCTAATGAGAGAACGTTGATTGGTAGACGAATTTATTTATATTCTTAGCCGGAAAATAGAGAAAAAATTTAAAGTTAAGTCATAGTACTGGATAACTCGAACTATCAAATGATTAAACTATTGACACAATTATAATATGAATGAAATATAGATGATTCTGTTCTTAGAAGAAAGTGCATTATTTTCAAAATTTTATGAAATTTTTTTATATTAGAAATGTACTGTAGAAATTCGGTAATATTAAAAATATATAAAATTAATATAATTTATATATTTATCCACTGGTGATATACTATTTGGCGTTGTTCAGGGCCTAAAGAAGTATAAAATAACCTAATTAAAATAAATCAGTTACAGAAATGGTTCTTTTCAAATTCAAATTCATATTTTAATTTTCAATAATTTAAGATTACACCTTTATAAATCTAGTGAATTTACTTTCCTATCCCTTATAAAAGTAGTATTTACATAAAATCATACCTGAAGCTCAAATTCTAAGTTACTCTCATCTACGCATTTCAAGTTTTAACTTTATAATTTTCTTGATATTAGAGTTACAAGTTAAACATGCAAACGTAACAACACATGCGTACAGCTTTTATTTATCCTAAGTTTATTATTTACAATAAATCATATAAAAGCATTTATGAATTTGTTCAGTCATTATTATATTTTACATACGGTTGCAAACTATATTTATATTTCTATTAGAATACTGTTAAGGAAAAAAATAATAAATGATTTAATTTAAATATCAGATAATAACGAATTAGTAACGTTATTGTAAAAATGAATTACGATAAAAGGATATGATGAATATTAATCATTTATACATAAGTTTTTTTGTTGAAAAATTATATAAAAGCGGTCTCCAGTACAAAAAATATAACAATGAAAAATAAATTATATTGTTTGTTATATGAGAAAGTTGTCAACAGAAACTGACACAATACAAATTAATCTCTAATCTCAAAAAATCAAGCACGAAACGTTGTAATTATATACGTAGAAAAAAGTCTACTCTAGGAACAAGAAAAAAATTTCATACATATTTACACTTTTAATCAATCGTATATATATTATATAATATATATATATATATATATATATATATATATATTATATAATATATATACATATTATATTATATATATATATATATATTATATAATATATATATATATATATATAATTTGCCATATATATGGTATTTTGCAAATCTTCGAAACTTCTAAGTTTGGAAGTAAATCTAAACGGCCCTTAATACCTTATGAAAAAATAAACAATATATATATATATATATTTTTTTCTAGTCCATTGTTTCATTCTCTCTATTGAGAACTTACAGAAAATTAAGACTAAATGTATTTACTAATCTTCCATTATATTGAAATTGTGATTTGCTGTTAACAAGGAAATTTATGTAATGATAGTGCCTTCTGATTAATGAATTATAACAGTTCTACAAATACATTTCTACTTCATTCCTAAGCCATAAAAATAGTTCCTGAGTAGAAATATTCAATAAATGATTATTGATCATTTTTATTGTTCCTTATGCACATTTCAATTGTGATGAAATTATTATCTAAGTGCTATGGAACAGACAAATCTGATATTAAAGTAATACAGAGAATAAAGCCCAGAAAAATTTTTTCTGTAACAATGTGCTCCGAAGATAATAGGATCGCCATTAAAATGCGCATAAATAGCAATAAAAATGATAAATATTTATTTATTGATAATTTTTGTAAGAAAATTGTTTGTGGTTTGTAGAATGAACGGAAAAGTATTTCTGAAAATGAATTAAACTGTAGAACAAATATAATGAAGTCATTGACCGATTTACTAATCCTAACAAGAGCGACGATTCAGATGATTAGTAAAAATGAAAAGGTTTTAAGAGAAAATATATCCTAGACAATTCTTGAAAAATTTGCGAAAACTGTAGGGTTGTTTATGAAACAAAAGTTGTTCTTAAATGATAAAAAAATTATGTAGTATGCACATGTTGTATAATATTATTACTAATAGAAAATGAACAAGTTTCCATGTTTTATTATAGATTTTAAAAATCGAATTCAAAATAGTACTCTTCATATAAATCTGAAAAAAATCTTGCTGGTACAACAGAAACAGAACCACGTAAATAAAAACTGAACAATAGGTTTTCTTTTTATTTTTTAATTATAATTATTCGTTATATTGCACATATTTTCAGTATTCATGATTAAAATGGCATCAAATTAATATTCGTTTTTATAATAAGTCTCTTTTCCTTCTTATCAAAATCATAAACTGCATTTCTTAAACATCGGAATCATTCAATCCCAGATGTTGCAATCGTTTTCTGTTTATATACATCATCTCATTTAACAAAAATAATAAAATTTAAATTAAATAGTACCATAAATTTTATAGAAACACAATACTATAATTTTTTTTCAGATATATGATATTATTTAAAAGAAATAATATGTATGAATTTCAATATGAGTTTTATTACTCGTCAGTACAATTATATTCCTCTTTGAAACTTCAATTACATTTTTTGTACTCTTTTCAATACTTCCTGTATCGATTTTTAGCTCGTATTTACTTTTCTTTCAATACTTAAAATCGAATAAAAGGTATATCGTTTCACAAATAAACTTGCGATAAGAACGTTTTTCAAGTGATTCTTCTTTCAGTCACTTTCCTTTTCAAGAAGAAGAAATACAAAATTCAAAATGATTGGATTCTCGTTCACAGTTACATTTCGCAGAATTTTTTTAAAATTTATTTATTTATGGTAAATAAATTCTTGTATGTGGTACAACGTGTGTTTTTCTATCATCTATCTATCTATCTTTTATTATATATATATATATATATATATATATATATATATATAATTTTATTCAAATATGAATTTAATTTAATTTAAAAGGAAGCTCTAAATATTTTGCTGAATATATTATAAAAAAACAGAATTTTATCCTTATAATTTATACATGAATTTCAATACAAACATTATCTAAAAAATATTTATTAAACAAAAAAGAAAATTAATTTATTAATAAATAATTAAAAATGAATTCATATTAATCTTAGCAAACTATTTTACTAATGTTAAGTACCACGATGTGACTTTGAGCCAAACGAAGAAGACTGGCATTATTTTCGTTGGAAGAATATTACTTTAACATAAAATTAAGTCTATTTTAATCATTATGTTATTGTAAACTTTATTTATTGTTCCGATACTGATTTTTAGTTCTGCATTTCATATTAACTAGTTTTTTTAAAAAAAAAGCTAAACAAGAAATTTAGTTTTGGTTTTCAATAAAATCAACATTTGTATCAATAAAAATATTTTATATTTAATTGCTTCTTGACAAAATAATATTATATATAAATAAATATAGGGAAATAAAGCGTACTTAATTGTATTGTTATATTGAAATTTACAAAGCTACTGATTGGAATTACAACCAGATATAAAATTGAATTATGTTACTAAGTATATAAAATCGAGTAGATTATTCTACAATATCTAATTTTCCACATATATGGTATTTTGCAAGTCTTCGAAACCTCCAAGTTTGGAAGTAAATCTAAACGGCCCTTAAGACCCAATAAAAAAAATAAACAACTTGGAAAGCATATCCACAACTCTGATATATTTATGTGTTGATGCACGCATATAACGCACAGACAAAAACAAACCTTTACACAGATCAATAGCCATTTTGCTATCATAACTTTTGTAGTTTACTTGCCAACGATGCCCAAAAGGATTCCACAACATTGCGAATGCTTGTGTGGTTACTGTGCGGTTGCGCACAATACACCCGGAAACCTCATATAAGCCGGATGTATTACAGGACATAAAATATCGTACGGAGCTTGTGTATCACATCTTATGCCGGTCTGTGATGGCTACAGGCGGTAAGGTAGTGATGGTAATGGTTGGTAAAGTCCGTTTGTATCGACAAACTGCTTATTAGTCTCGTTCTTTTAAGATAACGAAATGTTACAGCGGATGCTGTATTCATTACGCTTGTCAGAGAACCGTTTCTAGTTTATTACCGTATGATTTTATGACATTAAATAATATTTAGTCTCGTGTTCAACAGAAAACATAAAAATGTAATTAGTAGAATGAAATTCAATATAAAGTTACATAGATAAATAATTTCAACAATTTTTTACATAGCTTTATTCTGAATTACACCAATTACATCTAATTACATATGTATAAACATCAAAAATTTGTTACAATTTTCAGTATAAATAAAATATTCTGACAATCATTTATATATATATATATATATAGGGAGAGAGAGAGAGACAGATAAAAAAGAGAATATTATTTTATAAATAAGACAAAAAACTACATACATTTAAAATTTTTGAAAAAAACAAATTGAGAACAATATTATTGATTTTTATATGAAAGCGCAATAAAAGTAGTTAGGAATTATATACAAAAAAGAGAAGAGAAGTACTTATTAAATTTATACTATAAGAAGGAATTATTATTGAGCCTTGTCCTATATTCTCTTAATGGTTTTAATCAATTTTTAATTAAATCGGAAAGAGAACACAAGATATTACAGAAAGTATTAGGATTGGTTCGAAGTACATTTATATATATATATATATATATACATATATATATATATATATATATATATATATATATATATATATATATATGTAGGTAGATAGATAGATAGAGAGACACATTTCATATAAAGAAAAATTGCTAATAGGAACTCGTTTTTAATTCAGTTCTGTCTGATTAAAATATTATTGATGTAGCATATTGGAGAAATCAATTTTTAAGAGATATTTTATTACACCTTTTTCAAAATTTGGATGTCTATGAAAATATATTTATAAATTAATTACCTTCATACTGTAATTTAGATTTATCTAAGAAAATAGAATACTTTAAGGAAAGTCTTAAAAGATTCTATTTTCTTCGGGAAATCTGATTCATTTGTTCTCTTTTAGATACATAGTCTAGTCTAAATTTTTCCGAGCTGATTTAGTTTCTCATTCGAAACTGTCGTTCATATAATATATATATATATATATATATATATATATATATATATATATATATATATACATTGTTTTTGAGACTATAATTTTCAATGAAAAGTATACTCTAGTAAAAAGTAAATAAATTTGTTCATAGTGTTATAATCAAACATACGACTTCAATAGAAAGCAGGATAAATAAAAGCTGGAGAGCACTGTTAAGATTATTATTTACAGAACAATTTCGTGTTCATACTGACAGCAACTAAACGCTTTTTATTCAACTGTACAAATCATATTATTTTGTACAGATTTGTAAGGTCATTCGGTTCTTTATATCTATTCACTGTTCTTCTCGTGTACTTCTACATATTTTTATTTATGATCTACCCTTATTAATTAGATTTTTAACAGCCTCATCATGAGAGATTGTACAGAAAATATCTAATGATAAATTGAAGTTGTAGATTACTGACAAGGTTTGTTATTGCAACTAAGTAACTTTGCCTTATTTTTTGTTGCATCAAATGAAGAATATGAAATATATTTGTTAATGCACTGGTAAACCTCTTCAGAATAAAAGCTAATTAGGAATGTTTGTATTCACTCGGTTCTCTGAATTAGCCTATCTTAAATGCATGGCACTCTATCCGAAAACATTATACCGATTTATATATTTCGCATCTCACATTTCACATCTCAATTTTTTTCATTAAAGTAAATAGTGAGGTTATTGTGGTTGCAGACCAAGATACTTAGTCGCTTTTCCATGGCAGATATCAAAATCACAAAACCAATTTCTTAGTTTTTGTAGTCCAATGGTATCAAGATCCGCAATATATTTTTGTTCTTACTTGATTTGTTCATTTACGGCTACTTTCTGTTCTCTAAACTAAAATTAAAGACAAAAGGCACACGCTTTATTAATATTAAGATATACAAAAAACAGAGACTTAGTGGAGGATATCCCTAGGAGATAAAGAACTTTCTATAATGTTTTCAAAATTTATGATTTTGATTACTGCATTAATGCAGAAATAATTACTTTCAAATAATATACAAAAACATTCATTATTTAAAAGTAATTCTATTTTTAAAATCAACCATAAAAATGGCATTTATATATATATATATATATATATATATATATATACATATATGTATATATATACATATATATAAATACATATTTATATATATATATATATATATATATATATATATTATTTGATCCGCATCAAAATTCTACTTTTAAAATATTTTTTTCATTTACAAATGTTTATTTCAAATAAGAGCTTTAACATTTAATTATGAAAATAGTTAAAAATCTTAGGAAAAAATGTATAACACATTTTACTAAAATTTTAATTTTGTTCAATATATGAGATAAATCTGTAAATATACGATTTGTACATAATAGCATACGCTTTATTTATGTATACATACATACATACATACATACATACATATACATATATATATATATATATATATAATTTTTATGTGAATGCATTTACAATAATATACTTAGCTGATTATGTGAAATGTAATACTGTATGTAAATATTACAGACTGCGCTTGTTATCAATATCATTAAAATACAGGATAATTTTTAATCGAAAAATTGAATGTTTCATCACGTAACACTTTAATTTAGTTACTGATGTCATTAATATTTTACACATCAATAGAAAGACAAATTATTTAATAATTTATAATTGTTTTAAATGGGTAATTTAATTAAAAAGACTAGTTAGCATCGCTCTAATTTGTAATTTGTTTTCTATTAAAATATTCATTATAATATTTTATTAATCTTTATTACCTAATTAATTTAATTAATTTTTTTGTTTATGTTTATTCATTATAATAAATTTTAATAAAACTATATAAATATTCTTTTTTTCTAAGGAAAAACTCTTACAGAGTGATTTTTTGATTTATATATTTACATTAAATGAAAGATTCGATCTTGGGTTAATGAATAACATCGCTTTTATTATATATTAAAAAAACAATTATCTCAAAGCTTAATAATCTACTTTGTTCACTACGTTCTGAAATAATCAAAAAAGAGTATTTTGATTTACCTTTTCACGAGACGCAGATAATGTAAAGGAAATTACACTGTAATGTGGTTTTATGATTTAGTCTTTATATGGTGTTGGTCAGTGAAACAGAGAGCGAATTGCGGCAGAGGAATTTTTTTTATTAAAACAAAGTTAGTTACGGCTACACAATGTGGTTTTTGACAGGAGTTTTGTTACCGTCGCATCCT
This sequence comes from Acanthacorydalis orientalis, assembly GCA_034766995.1. Lineage (NCBI taxonomy): Eukaryota > Metazoa > Arthropoda > Insecta > Megaloptera > Corydalidae > Acanthacorydalis > Acanthacorydalis orientalis. The sequence continues at coordinate 15,530,100 of CM068318.1, read as the reverse complement.
TTTTAGTAATTTATTACTGGATTTCAGAATAGCGTGAAAAGAGATCATTGAAGAACATAAAACCGCTGAGGTGCCAGCGGCCAGTGTATACACCTGAAAATATTTGTTTAAGGAAATCAATATTTATAAAGTTACATTACGAAGTCGTAAATTAAATAATTTTGTATTATATATTATCAAATTTATATTTTATTAAATATATATATATATATATATATATCGTTTTTAATATAATTTGAAACATTTTGTGATTTATATCTTATATATAAAACATTACGAAGAGAAAAACATTGTAAACATATATATTTAACGTAACAGTACGATTCATAACAAATTGGGTTCTAAGAATTTTTTTATAACTGAAGGGATTGGAAATGATTGAATGAACACATTGTCAAATATTGCGACAAAACAACCCAATCCTTATATTCAATATCTTATTTTATATTTATGTCAGGGGGTCGTTGGCAGCAAGTTAATTTTCTTATTGATATCTGAGCTTTTATTGAGATGGTTATAGAAGTATATTTTTTATATAGCATAACGTGTACGAACATAAACAGTTTCGTTTCAATGGTGGTTTTAAAAGAAATTCGCTCTGCTTTATTGTGCTGGTATTTTTATCGAAAAAATACATTTTCAGTAAAGTAAATATTTAGATCTTTCAAGAAAATTACTTATTTCGATTCACAAAAACATACATTTCTGTATTTATACACTTTTATTCACACAAAACACACATACAAATACATATATATATATATATATATATATATATATATATATATATAAATATATATATATATATAAATATATATATATATATATATATATATATATATATATAAGTGTAGGTATTTTTTTTAATAAATGAATAAGATAAATAATAACGTGTAGTAACAAACCTTTATTAAAATCCTTTAAGTAGAAGAGAACTTTTAAAATACAACCATATACAAAACCAATAAAAAATACAATTTTTTTTCGATTATTATACAATTTTTTAAAATATCTGTTATATATTTTTCAATATATAAAATATAAATAAATAAAAAATGTATAGATTTTACATATATACCATTCATTAATATATTTATAAGTTGTTTAGAATGCTTTTAAATAAAGAATTCCGCTATTGTTTGTGTTAAAAATACTTTCATGTTCTGAAAAAAACACATAAATGGAAACAATTTCATTAATGGAATTGATTAAATTGAAATTACAATGAAGCTTCGTACGTAATTGGAAAAAAACAATTTACACCTTACTTCGATAACATTTTCATTACATAAATATTTATAACCAATCAATAAAAAATAACTTTAAATACAGCATTAAATGCAACAAGAAATAAATTAACAAATAGATTTTTCAATGTGTATGAAATATATCTTTTATATACTATTATATAATATTTTTTCTTCACAGAAAATAATGAAAAAAATACTCTCTTCTTAACATGCAAGTATGATTATTTTAAATAATGAAAAAATTGTAGAAATGAATTTTTAGGAAAATGTACTTGTAGGAAACTAAGACAGCACTAGCAACATAAAGAATAATAAATAGATTAAGAAGCGATAAAAAAATGCATCTATGTTTCATGAATTTTACATTCGAATAAATATATATATATATATATATATATGAATCAAGTATAATATAAATATATATATATATATATATACTTTTGTAATATTCATTTTTAAAATTTCCATTTTTCATTCTTTATATTTTGTTCTTTTATACAAGAAATCAATTTATTTACATTTTTGACTGGATGAGGTAATATTAACTCAGTGATACGATACTTAAAATTTAAGTAGATCTTTTTTCTCCGACATTATTTAAAAAAAATATTTAAGAATTATTTTCATTTCAAGTGTGATGTTTTTGCTTATCAAATGCTTTTGAATATTCTAGTTATAATTAAAATACAATACATTCTTTAAATAAAATATTGTTTAGTTAAAACGTTTGTTTCATTTACGAAAAATTTTAAATTACACGTATCAGAAGTAATAAAAGTTCTATACATCAGAATCAAATTGAGTAAAATAGATCGAAATTAAACAAAAAAAAAAACATTTATTAGAGTTTTTATGGAAATATAAGTAATTCTAATAAATACTCATTTTTGTAAAGTATTATCAAAATGGTACACCGGTTGCAAACAAGAACATAAGTGTACGTTCAAACGATGACTGACTGAATTAATCTTAATATCGGAAAAGAATAAAACGTTTTATTTATTTTATGAACACGTGCGTACTTTACATAAAATTGTTCAACACTGAAAGTTCCAAAGCAAACATCTTTTCTTATCAGTACTATAATCAATTAGATTATTGATTGAAGGTTATCTGCATGAAAAGATTGCCAGATAGTTCGTTTTTATAATATATATATATATATATATATATATATATATATATATATATATATATATATATATATATATATATATTTGAAAGTTAGTTTAAACGAAAGATCGCATTCTATGTAAATAAATATTTAATTTCTTAAAAAAATTACATTTTAAAGCGTGATTTTATATATCACGTAAAAATACATAAGGGACAAGGAATTGAAAAGTAAGACATGATATAAAAATATTTTGTTTAATATTATTATTGGTGAATAATGCCAAAGATAAGCATTTTTTACTCAAGAAAAAAGAAAAAATGAGTACCCGGTTTTATGAGTATAAAAATTATGAGATAAATGTATTTGGAAACAGCACAATATCTCTGGAAAGAATATAATTAAATCAAAAAGATTGTATTCGTAACACAATTAATATAAAATAAATAACAAGAAATTGAATTAAATTTGAAAATTTTAATTAAAAAATTACAAGAACTGAAAAGCTGAAAGAATGTTTATTTCAAGTAATTTAACTGTTTCCCTACAGTTATTTTAAGGAATGCATTATGGAACGAAACATTTTTCTGATCAAAAATGTTAAATTACTGATTATTAGCATATTTTATCGTATCTTATTTACATTTCAATAGCAATTCAATCACCCTCGGAGCGCTAGGGTACAGGAAAATGTTTTTTTTTTAATTGAAATACACATAATTAAAAATGATTACCAAAATCAATTAAAGCATTTAAATATGTTTTTTACAGTTCAATGGGTAAATAAAAAATTCAAAATAATTCACCATTTATATTCTAGTCTAAATCTAATTCGTGTAATGCATCATCATGTTATGTTTTGGTCAATTCTATAAAAAAAACATATGTGTGTAAAATTTAAAACATGTATCTTTAACGGTGTATCATTTTTCAAAACTAAATAAAATTAATATTAATTAATAGCTAATTTTTTATACCTAATGTAACTTAGAACTCTATGTTTCATGATAGCTATTTATATTACTGTATTAGTTGAAGATGACAGTAGTATGAGAATCCGTAATGTTGTAATAATAATAATTTTTATCATGTGTCCATAATTAAATATTCGTTAAATATTATTACTAATAATATATATATATATATATATATATATATATATATATATATATATAGACTCATATTTTCTTATTTTAGATTACTTAACCGCAAAACCTCTAATTATTTCAAACAGTTAAACAAGGTGGTAATTTTCTATCCATTTGGTAAACAATAATTGTTTTAAAACCCATGTTTCCTTATAGAGTGATAACAAATTTAACATTTTATGTATATTCACACCCATACAGACATATACATACATATATATATATTTATATATATATATATATATATATATATATATATATAACTAATTATATGTAATTAACTCAGTAGATGTAATAAAAAAATATGCAACATATAAGAAAGCTAATAACAATTTAGTGAAACGTTAAAAGATAAGAACAGCGATTAATTTCAGGTTGCGGTCAGGAGCTCTTTCATCAACCATTGAAAATAATTGTTTTCCGTGGGAAAAAATCGATAGGTTTAGAGAAACAGAGAATTAAGCGAAGTAAAAAAAAAACGTGACTCGGATGTGACAGAACCGTTCGGTAGGCTTACGAATAATCTCATGTCGACATTTAATACGTTTACAGTAAATAAACATTTCGAACGAAAATATTTGTACGGAAAATAAATTTTAAATGATTAGGAATGTAAAGATGGAGACATGTTTATAAATAAATATGGGTTTGTTAAAAAAAATTGAAGATTTTAATTATTGCCAACGCTTTTTTCGTGTTCATTGAACTGAAAATAATTACAAATATTTATTGTGTATCCAAATAAAGTATAATTTATTTTTCGTAATTGAATTTATCTTTCATTAAAATAAATTATATTTTTTATAAAACAAATATACGTAATGCTTATTTGAAATAGTTTCAATTCCAATTTAATGAAAAATATTTTGAAAACAAATACAATTTGCTTGTAAATAAGTTCGTATAATATATATAAGTACAGAGTAAAATCTACTACAGCAAATCCACTCACTGGATAATACGGAATCTATTTTAACTCATTAATAGCAAAGAATGGAGAAAAGAAATTGAAATCTCTCATACAGTCTAAAAGATTTTTATTCGACTTTTATAAACAAATATGTTAGAATTTTACTGAAAAGACTCCATGTGATTTCTGCCATTAATTATAAAAGTATAAAAATACTCTCATAGTTTTTTTTTTCATATTTCCATAATATGTATGAATATGGATACTCACACTTTTCAAAGTAATTTTATGATTAATTTTAAAAATATTCAATTTTAACAAAATTATTTTATATGTTAAATTCAAATAATTTAAATTTATCAATTAATAAAAATCATTTAAAAGCATATAGTTATCTTTTTTAAAATTATATATATATATATATATATATATATATAATTTCTTCTTGCTATAATTATAACAGTATTTTATCTGATAAGAGTTTTTTACTTTACATCTTCACAACGATAATATCTTGTTAGAGAAACTTGAGCTGTGTTAATACTAGTAAATTTGAAAATAATTAATATCTATGCAGTTTAAAGCTATTTCCTTCAACACTACCTATTTTCATAGATAAAAGGAAATGTATACACAAACTATTAACTATTACCTAGAAGAAACCTTTTCCATCCGATTTGTAATCGAATATGTACTTCAGGGTATAATTTATCGTTGTTATATTATAACAAATTAATTATGTAGCAGTAACTCGACTAAACATGTTGTAATATGTTTTGCAATACGATTTATGAAATCGTTCTAATTAAGAAATGTAATAATCAATGAAAAAAATTGTCACGCGTTGATAAATTTTTCTGATAGAAATATTTTCACATACTCATATTTTTTTAATGACTCAGTAATTAACTGATCTTAATAATAAACAAAATACATAGAAAAATACAATATTATTTTATGCAATATCAAATCGTGAGTTCTTATTCAACAAATAGTAACTGAATAACCTTTTTATCTCTTATGATGGTAAATATGTAAATTATAATTTTTTAAAAAAAATACTATAATTATTATATAATCATGGAAAAAAATATACACTTTTACAAACATTTCCCTAAAGAAATGTGGAGAGGGATGTGTATTAAAATTTCATAGTATTATATAATTAGTTAGGATAATAAGGCTAAACTTTCGAAAAGAGTACTTGATTAAAAAACACTATGATAAAGTATCTGTTTTTAATGTTCTCGTATATTATAATACATTAAGGTCAAGAAATATCTCTTATGCTTAGTGGACTAAAAGAGAGAATCGAGGTCAAACTCAATAGAATATCTAGAACGGGGCTCGTTTTACACATTATTTGTTCCAGTTTTGAATTTTAAGATGCATAATCAATCCTATATATACTTATAATAGATTCAACAAAAACTTTATATACTTTTTATGTCAGAATCTGTATTTTTATCATTTAAAATCAAATTATATATTTTCTACTTTTTTACTGATTGTTAAAAATGATTTTTTACAGTCTCCAAATCGTGTATAGTATTTAAAATAGCTAATAATTAAATACCAACTCAACTTGTTTAAGAAAATACCGATATTTAAAAGGTATGTTTGAACTAGACCTATGTCACTCACTTATACTGCCAATACATTTCTCTGGCTAGGGAATGGAAATACTATCAAGTAGCGTTACCAATAGGTTGGATTTCAGGCCTCTCTCTCTCACATACACACCCTCTGTTCGCTCTTATCGTACTCATTCTTTACGTTCGAATTACATTTACTTAAAGTGGACAATCGGCACAGGAGACACTGAGCACTTTCAAGAATTTTTAAAACTCACGATCAGAAGTACCGACTTACTACTAGCGCCACCACAACAATAGTTTACAGAGTAGTTGTCATAATCGCGAGATGAGTGTCATCGGCTTGGTTCGAACAGCAATAATAACGATACTAGCAAACTTTAAATACCAAGAAATTAAAACAGCATTTAGTAGTACTTTAATAAACACTATAAATAATTCACTGCAAATAAATGAAACACAAATCACTAAAAAGTATCTAAAATATATAATTTTTTTATTAAAAAGCCTTTTTTATACACTGTTAAGAAAAAATGAACATAAATGAATAGTGCAATAAATAATGTAATTAATAATGAGTGTTTACCCTTTTTATATAAGCATATATTTTTTGTAAAAAAATAAAACTCTTATACGCCGTTTTTTTAGATAAGGCATCTTAAAGTACATGTTTTTAAATTGTACTCACATGTACGTTTACATATATATATATATATATATATATATATATATATATATATATATATATATATATATTACATAGGTAGATATAAATCCACGCATGTTCTTTAATAGAATTGAAAAAAACCTAACATGAACGTTTTAATAGTCTGAATGATTTTATTATTTTAGTTTACACATCGAATAGAAACATCTATATGGTGATTTGATCGATTTTTTGTAAATTTACGACGTCCGGTTAATTCTTTTGCCGTTCGATAAAATCAATCAAGGCGGAAGGTCGGTGCTATAAAAAAAAATACACCGTATATAGTTTTTTTATAGAGTATTTCAAGTGCTGCGGTAAAAATCTCGTCTTTTATTGCTGCACGAACTATGACACCAATATTGCAATCCGTAACCTGCTGAATTTTTTTATAGGTTCAGTGTATGACGCATTTGTATTACAATATATATACATATATACATATATATATATATATATATATATATATATATATATATATATATATATATATATATATATATATATATATATATATATATATACATTATATAAAAACCTCGACTCCAAGTATTTATATTTTTGAGCATTTAAAACAATAGTAAAACTATTTTATATCATTTTTATTTTAATATAGTATTAAAACAATAAGTAAAATTTTTGAATCCATATTTAGTTCAAGGAATTGTTTCTTTTTTTGCTGACATTCTTGAATATTTATTGTTCTATGTGAATTTTACCTACGAAAATCTAATATATTTTTGTAGCTGGTGTTCTATATTCTTAGAAAAGAAAATATATGTTTTTATATCAGTTTTATTTTCCTAACAAATAAAGTTTATGTAAAATTTATTTGAAATTCTTTGAGAGCACACTTTAAATATTTTACTTTCACTGGATACTAGTCAATAATTACAAAATGTATGTGAACTCCAGGACAAAAGTAACAAAGTACGAGAGACTTCTTTGAAAACTGATTACTTTTTACAGTTGTCTTCTATAATCGTATTTTTTGCATGTCAGTAATACTGGTCTCTTTTACAAAACTTAGATAAATGAAATGGTTTATCTAGTTTTTATAACAAAAAAGAATCTGTTATTTCAATAAGTAAATGATATTGATTTTTCCTTATTACTGAATTAATTTTACAAATTAATTTTTCACTCAGTCCATAAATCATAAGACACTTTTTGATAAAATTTTTAATAATTGATTTTTGATAATTTTTAGCAATAATAAAAAAATATTCAATAATCAGTTAGTGAGCTTTTTGATCTGATAATATTTTGTTGATTGTAAGGTAAGTAAACAATTAATTTATAAAAATAATATGTTAAATAGTCAGAACGTGAATTAGATGCAAAATGTAAATTTGAAAGGTATGTGAGTGTCAATTTTGAGAATCAAAGATACATAACAAAAATGAAACTAAACAACTAATAACTGTAGCAAAATATTATAGAAAAAATTTGAAAACAGGTAACGTTCGAATATATTACCAATTTTTTAAAGTTTTCAATACAAATTATGACTATAGAATCCATTTCATTTAACAATAAAGTTCAATTAATATTAACAATTTTAATAGTGTTATAAATGTATGATTTTTTTAAATGAAACTATATTTCTTATCAAATTTCATTTACTTTAAACAAAAGTTTACTTAAAATTATCTCTAACTGAAAATGTGTACAGAAGTGTTATATCTCCTACAAACTCATTACTGATGTTCAAAATATAGAAAATATCTCTAATGGTAATATGAGATGCAAGAGTAAAGAAACATATATATATATATATATATATATATATATATATATATATATATATATATATATATATAACAAGCATATTGTAGGCGTTCTTATGCCATCGCTTCATTTATGAACGCACACTATGATGCACGTACCGGAAATAAAGATCGAAATCAAATCAATCCTCAATCACGTTTCAACACAAGCAGGCGCCAGGTGTGGTTTTGTATCCAACAAGAACGCTCTGCAGAACGCCACAGAATAAATGAGCCACGTATCACGCCCGCCGATGTTCGCCTCTACCTAAAGCCATCGTCTGTAGCAGTAAGAGCGTTGTAGCGGTTCAGAAGTGGGTGTTGTGCGGAGCTGATGCCGCTACCAATGGAGGAAAAAAAATTCGCCACTGGTGTGACGCAGGGTGGATGCGGTCGCGGGTATAGATCTTGTACGAATGGATTGAAAGAAAATACAAAAAATCATACATAATCTAACATGTGTATGGATATATATATATATATATATATATATATATATATATATATATTTATATGTATGTATGTATAATATTACACAAAAAGAAGAAAAGATAAAAAAATTATATGTATTTTAACCCTCATATTACATTTTAGGTCTATTCAATCTATTATGCCTTTTACTTGTTTATAATTTCTTTCGTAAATATTGAATCATTGGTTTTTTTTTAAAAAAAATCGTATAATCTGAACTAAATATTTGTGTTTAGAAATAATCATTTTCTTTATAATCTTTAAATTGAATTATCTAAAACGAAACAAAGAAATTACTTAATTGTATTATATAAATAATATATTAATAATATATATTAATTGTATTATATTGTATATCAGATTCGTTCGACTTGAACACAATAAATAAAAGAAAAAAATGTAATCAATTAGATAGGTTTTATATTTTTAAATATAAAATAATATATTCTTTAGTAGAAAACCTTTTTGATTTTTTAATTGAATCATCTACGTTTACAACTATCTAATGAAAAAAATATTTTATGTTAATTTTATTTATTATTCTGTCACTTTTTGTATACATTATTCACGTATTGTCAAGATTGAATTGCGTTAGAATTAAAGGTGATCCGAACGCGAGTATAGAAATTGAGAGTATATTTATTTTGTATTTGTCATCGAGAACTAAGGAACTTAGTTGTCGATGAGCTCAACCCTGAAAGAACTAAACAATAGAGATTGAAATTCAATAATAATTAAAGTTTCATATTACATATGAAAAAATGATTGAAGTGTAATAGAAAGACAAACTATAAATCAGTACAAATCAATAATAATGCCAAGTTTAGTTAATAGATATATTTTATACAAGTGTTATTTTTTCCACTTTAAATTTTTAATTTATTAGTAAACGTTTCAAACTATCCACACAATTACCAACACTGAGGTTATCATACATTCTTCTTTATTTGTACATACATATTTATATACATATATATATATATATATATATATACATATATATATATACATATATATATATACATATATATATATATATATATATATATATATATATATATATATACATATATATATACATATACATATATATATATATATATATATATATATATATATATATATATATATACATATATATATATATATATATATGAAAAAAGTACATCCTTGCTTAAAAGTTCTTCGCCTGAACTTAATCTGAAAATATATTTCTTGAAAATACTTTATTGTTTCAAAGTTTTCAGATAATTCATAAAGATTTCCGTAGGCACTCATAAGTTTATATTTCATTTAGAGTCTTTGACTGTTTTTGCTTAGATTTTCACAGATAATTTCTTATATATATTATATATATATATATATATATATATATATATATATATATTATATATATATATATATATATAATATTTTAGTCCTCTACCAACAGTATAAATAATTTAAAGTTGCTCTTTCAGAATTATTTAAGATTTCAACTACTTTGATTTACTTTAATAAGTATTCTAATCGATTGTACTAACTTGTAGAAAACTAACGAAAACATTATTTGTTACTAAATTATATCTCACTATCGAAATATAATTATTTAGAAATGTATACCTTTATATAAATATATATATATATATATATAAACAAATTCATCAGGTATATGAAAACTAAAATTTTAATTATTAACATAAATCATATATATAAAATATTTTAATATTTCATTCTTTAATATTAAAAAGTTAGTTGTATAATTTATTAATTTTTTCCAGCACTAATATCTAAAAATTTAATTGAACGTATCCTTATTAATATGATTTTTCTACTTATCATTAGCCGCTTACTTAAGAGTAATAAAAGTTAAGATACAGTAAAAGTATTTGATCATTTTATACACTTTTAATAAAATGGTAATTAGCATAATAGTTATATTATTCTACTTATAGAATTCAAAAATTATAAACTCGTCTTTCTTAAATATGATATATTTGGATCGTTTTATTTTTATTTTATTATGGCTTAAATTTGTAATGGTATTTGTGCTTAATTGCAACCAAGAGTAAACTCGATGTCATTATATTGAATAAAAGAGACGTTAAGCATAACCAAGTTTAAAAAATATATAAAATAGAACACTATTTTCTGTTCTTTTTTATATTAACATATTTTTAATAATATTTATATTATTTTCAAACAAATAAAAGATTTACTTTTATTCTTCTAAGAAATTAAAAATAACCAACATCGATTTTTGTGATTGGAATCATGATAAAAAAAGGATTAATTTATTTATTTGTGATTTAAAAATGAAATAAAATATTTAGTTAGTTCCCATAATGGTCATACAATCAAAATTAAATTATATATATATATATATATATATATATATATATATATATATATATATATATGATTGTTTGTGTATGAGCTATTTAATATTGTATATATGTATTGATGGTATTTTTTCATTTTTATTTATTAATATATATTGAAGTTAGTTCGTAAAAAATGTAAATAAAGGAAAATATATACTATTTATAAGAAACTAAATAAGATTATTATAATATATTAAATAATATGTGAACATATACACATGTTGAAGTCTATTTTATGTTCCCTATATGATTTTTTTGTTAAATAAACTGTTTCCTCTAAAAGTAGTCTATTTTAATAAAATATACCAACAGTAAGTACAACAATATGTAACATTCTTTTAAATACACTCTTAATATATTTTAAAGAAGCGAATACAGTACAGTTAATAAGTAAACCATGACGTTTTCACGTAAAGAGTTCATTTATTTAAACTGCATTTTCACAACAGCCAATGTATTTGTAAAGCTTGAAATGTTTATGGTTACGAAGAATTTAAAATGAATTGCTTTTAAAGTAAATAAATCAACCTAGAAATATAGTATATTTGTGCTCTTTGTGTAACTCATGTTATATATTTCTTAGTATTTGAAGATTTGAGTAATCCTTTTATCAAAAGATTTGTAATTAATTGAATTGAGATTATAAATAAAATTAGAAGATATATCTTTCAAGAAGTTACGTGTAACTTTTCTGATATAATTTTCTTCAATTTGTGTTTTGATTTAATGAGAAAAAAACGATACTTAAATTTTTTTTTAATTTCATCGATCTTTATTCTTGAGAAAGAATACCTTTTATAGTTTTTGGCAATTAAAAACTTATTTTATTTCACTTTTACAAATGAATTTTTCACTCTTCTATGCACAATAAAAAAATTTTAATCCAAAAAGATTCAATCATTGATTATTGATCATTTTAATTTTACTTGTATACGTTTAGATGACCATACCATCATCCTTACAGTGCACAAAATCTAAAAAAATGTTCTGTACTTAATCATTCTAAGGATAGTGAAATTGCTGTCAAAATGAAAATTTATTTTGATAATTAATCATAAATTAGATCTGCATGATTTAATGTTTATACAGAAAAAATATAGCCTCGAGTTAGATATTACTGATTTAAAAGTTTCATATATTTAATAATCAAACACAAAAAAGGCATAAAAATTTTTTTTAAACTTATACATTTCAATAAAACAATTGTTATAAGTAAAAATAAAAATTAATTTATAAGAATAGAGAAAACTACATAATATATTTTAACTTACTGTTTATGAATATGAATTATAATTTGAATTTAATGATTAATTTTAAGATTTGTTCAGACGAAGTAAGCTACAATAGCGCAAATAACATAATTTAAAAGCTATCCAAAAAAATAGAAACCTGAACTTTTCTGTGTATAATACTACTGTTTGTTCCTAACTTTTCTTTAATTTTGTCAGTTATCTATGACAATTTTCAGTTAGCAAACTGTTTAACCCTTTGAAGCCAGGGAGAGGAAAAGGGTGTTTAAAATTTTTAACAAATATTTTTAGATTAATTGGACATTCTTTTATCATAAACAAAATAAAAATTACAAGTTTATCGGTTACAAGAGAAAATATGTTAATTCAGATTAGCCATTAAAAATTTCACATCTATCTGATATCGTGGAAAATCAATAATATTCGGAAAAACACAAATCTCTTGATTGAAAGCAAATAATTGGAAGCGGAAAAAATGATTATAATTGAAAATTTGCAAAAATAACATTACTGTTGAATGTGAAAAAATTTGAAACAAACAAGTGTGCACAAAATGGTTTCACATCGGTCACATCTTGTAACTAGACGTAAAATCTCGAATTTTTTATACACTTTCTTCATTTGATGAACTGAATTAATCTTAAAATAATGGAAAAAATGTTATTCAACTCAATTCTCAAGTTTAGAATTTTTTAAAGTTTTCAAATGAAAAAAACGTGATTTTTCTGATTTTTGGACAACTGTAATTTATTTTTAATGAAAGAATTTGTAAATTTAGTCTCATTAGAAAGATATTAGTGACCTTTAAATATATCATCTAAAATATAGCGCTCTGAGACCATAATTTCTTTGGAAAATATCAATAGATTCCTAGATTCACGCCCGGTTTCAAAGGGTCAATCGGTTAATGTGTGCTATTTAATTACTCAACTAATCAATTAGTTGTAGATTTAAAAACTGCTACTTTTACTCTTAAATTTTAAAAATTACATATAAATACATTTGTATTTAAATAAATTAAAATAATTATATAATTATAAATTTACAAAATTATCATAAATATAACGTGAATATGAATTAAAAGTTAACATTAGAAATAGTAAATCGAAAATATAAATAAAACACAACTTTTTATAAAATGATTTAATACCCCAAATACCACAAAAATGCTGTTCTATCATAATATTCAATAATTACTCATTGTGTATTTAACTTTTGTGTATTTTTATAGCATACCAAAACATAAAAAAAATGAATTAATATTTGATGATACAATAGATTTTTGTGGTGTATCGTGGTGTATATTCATTTTGTGGTTATAATAAATTTAATCGATATATCGGTGAAAATAGTTTTTGTGTCTAAATATTATAAATATTTGTAAATGCACTAAAAAAAAATATGAATTTACAAAATAACATTATTAAAATTAAATACAGTACGGTTTAAAGAGAATTGAATTCTTTGCGGAATAACGTAGAATTATTAATAAGTCTACAGATAGAAACAATTTGAAAAGTTTTATTTAAAGTTGTCTTTCAAATAAGCATCAAATAAATTGTAGTATCACAAATTCACGAACATTTAAAGAAAATGAGATTGTCGAAATAAACTATTTATAAAACTTAAAGAGATTTGCACAGTAAACGCATTCATTAATAAAAAAAAACTTGTACAAATCGCTATACATACTCGTAGAATAAAAAACGTGAATCATAAAAATTCAACAAAAGTTTACACATTCCATTCTTCCTTCATACAATTAGTATTAAGCTTGTTCATCTTGACAGTACTTCGAAGCCAAATGGAAGTACAATATCTATGGTCGTGGTTTAAGAAACGAGCAAAGCTCGTTGATAAAAGACAAGACGGGGTTGAAGACCCATCGTGACCGACTGCTTCACTGAAGTACGCCAAAATCGGAGCTCAACGGTCGTCTACCCAAGTTTGTTTTTTACGACGGTCGCAATCATTTTCATTTCATGCATACGCCGCGCGCATATAAATTTGACGAATTTAAATTTTGACAAATGTGCATATGTGCGCATGTACAAATAAATTTGGATAGTATACTGTTTGACGAACGCCCGATATCCATATAGAAATATCAACGTCATTAATGAATTATTCATATTTTGTTTTGTATACAATTTACTTATCGTACATATCAGTTTTTTCAAGTTTTTAATTCACTTCGTATGAAATTTTCAGTATTAAAATAGTAACGTATTATTAAAATTTAAATAATGGTCGAATCGATTAAAAAACATCTAAGATGTCCGATAATCATCAAGAACTTAAATACCATTATGCTTTGAGTTTTTTTAAATATTCATTAATAATAATACTTAAACGTTTTACATATAATGTTCATTGTTATTCATATGACCAATAAAAAATTCCAATTTTAATTCATATATTATATTTTTAAGAGAATATTTTAACTGAGATAATTAAAATACATGCTATGTTTTAAACAGATGCTTAAAAGAAACATTATAGTTTGACACTGGTTAAATTCACTTTCAAACATGAATTAATCATTGAAACAATAGTAAATTTCATGTAGTAAGAAATATAATAAATAATTATACTCTATTTCGATACGCTTATGAATAGAAGATTAATCAAAATTTGACTACTGTGAAAAATATATAATTTATTCATTTCTGGAATTGGATAAAATTAATAGTTAAATTAATACAATGTAATTCTGGCATAAATTTACTTTCACAAAAACATTAAACAATACCACCCCACAAATCACATTTTTTTCTAATTAAAAATGTTTAAGAATTGATTGATTATTGATCGTTTTAATTTTTTCAAAAGATGTAATAATCAAAAATGATTAATAATTAATTATTGAACATTTTTATATCAGGAAGCAAATTTACGGAATAACTGAAAAATTCATTTGAGAAATTTAAATTGATAATTTTTTCACAGAAGAATAAGAAAAATTACATAAATTCATATTGGATAGTATATAACTTTGGAAATTATACTTCACATTATCTTAAATTTTAAAATTTTATTTCGAATAAAGAATTTAAATCTATAGCTTACAAATTTATGATCAAAAACCTATGAAATTTTTTTTAAGACAATTCATTAAATAATTTAGAATGTTATAAAATAATTGTACAATAATTTAAACTTTTATTTTAATATCAAATCAAATAACGAACTAATGAATTTAAAATAAAATAATATACATTATAACTTCCAAAATGGACGAAAAAACAGAATTATAATTCTACCTTTTTAATTTTTAGAAAGTCTTTAATAACGTGTAGTACATGTGTAGTACATGATATTCTTTTTATAATAATAATTTAAAATATTTATCAGTTATCTAAAATAAAGCTATCCAGTCAGCTACCCACGAGTTAAATCTAAACCGTAAAATAATTCCGAGGACTCACAAATTTTATTTATGTTTTTAAAAATAATCATTTTCGATTATGCATTTCAGTTGGATATAAATAAAGTATAAATATTGTAATGTTTCAAGTCCACGTCCTCTGATTACTTTACCAAAACAACATTAGTAAATAAGTAGGAAAAACAAGAACAAGTAGAAACAGATAAGTCTCTTGAAAGATAAAGGGTAATTAAGAGTTTTGTAACCATTTTTGTCTCACATTTGTTTCCTTATTTCTGTTCTAAAATATTACTAGGTACCACCAAAGATGAATTCATATAACAAATATTTGTTGAACAGGTCAAAAAAATTAAATTTGAAAAATTAACAGTTATTAAAAATCTAATTTGTAATTAGAGATACAAAAATTAAATTATTTTCGAAAGATATTTTTTATTTTTCTTTACAAAACACTGTTATATTGAAAAACAGGAAAAAAGTGTAATATAATATAAACGAGCATTTATATATATATATATATATATATATATATATATTGAAACATTTATTTTTACAACTTTAATGTGATAATCATCTACGAGAATTGCATACGAAATGAACACATTTTCGAGAAAAAATGATCGAAACATAGTGAAAACCAAATTAAACTTTTATTCGATTTTAATTAAAAAAGATGAAAAGATATCCCTTAGCATTCAAAAATAACAAACATGTTGAAGAATTTTAATTAGATTTTTTTGGCTCGAACAGTTATTTTTTATACATTTACATTAACGTGTAAATTACTAGCAAGTTTGAAACTTTCTCACTTGTCCATTTTCCTCAGATATTTCGTTAAAAAATATAATCTCGTTAGATCAACGTTGTTTCATGCAATTTTTCCAACACAAACGAATCTATAAATATTTAACTAATAAAGGGCTGCCTTTTTTACTGACTAGCTATCATAAAAATTTACTCAGGAGATGATGTGAGATGCAAGAATTCACTGTGTAACACTGCTTTTAAATTAATTATAATTAAATGAGGAACATACGAGGTTTTTCCATACTGCTGCTCTAAAAGGGTTATTTTCGGATAAAGGTATGTTTAATTTTAGTCAATATTATGAAACTATTGTTTAAATATAACCTTTTTCATTTACTTTTTTTTTAATCCTTCGGATCTGATTTTATGTTACAAGTGGAATGAGTTTAAAATATAGTTACGGTTTAGTTTATATTTTATTTCATTGTTTTAAAAAATAATCAGTTTAATTTTCAGCATAATATCATTCGATTTTTATGTATACATCTGTAAATCATTGAATAAAACATTCTATTCTTTATTTTTCTTAAATATGAAATAACTTTTTGAAAAAAAATTTAAAATCGTGAAAAAAAACTTCTATGATAAAATATTCGTGACACAGTAATATAATTACGATGTGAACGCGGAAAAATCTTCGAAAAGTTTGTGACTCGAGCACATTTGTCCTGAAAAGTGTGTAAAATAAGAAAATATGCTAATTATTGAAGAGAATATCTCACTGTTAACGTCAGAACTGGTTATATAACATCTATTTTTTCGGATTTTTCTTGTACACATTGATTCAATTTAACAAAGTTTTATGACGGTCTCATTGTGAATGATAAATAATTTCAAATGAAAACAAGTTATTTTATTGGAAAATATGCTCTCTGCGTAACACGAAACGGGAAAAAATTCGATGTATCTTATAAAAAGTTTTAAGCGTTTCTGCTATAAATGATATAATAAATATAAGAGTGATGCATTAAAAGTGGTGCTTTTCTTCTTATTTTTTTATTTATTTTTCTTTGTTAAAAAGACAATATTTTAAATAATGAATTTTTATCAGACAAATAGTTATTGCTTCGAATACATTGTCTGACTGTTGGTAATAAATTGTACTTTATTCTTATCTACTAAATAAATATTTCATATGAACACAAATATGGCTATAACTTATAAATGAGTATATATTTATATAATATGATAAGTATTATTTCAAAATAATACATTTTCAACTTAAATTCAATTGAAAATAATTCATCAATTTTGCAATCTTAATCTTTTATTACCTCTGAAAATAAAAAAAATCTCTGCAACTATAATTTAAAAATATTTCTACTTCCCGCCATCTGATGTTATTTTACTTATAAATAAGTAAAGAACGAGTACAACGTGCTAAATCACATTTTTATTTCTAATTTGTTAGTTAAATGCAACTAAATAGAACGATTCATTTATAAGTTAATTACCTAGTTAGTTAACTAGAGAAAAATATCCTATGAAAATGATCCACTATTAGTGCAATCAAAAGCTGGTCTGCATTCAAAGAAACCAAAGCTCTTTGCAATATTCACGAGTTATTTCTGGAGGAAAGTCATCTGCTATAAGATCTTTACTAGTAGCCAAACCATCACTATAGAAGTATTGCTTAAAAATAAATGATCTAAACGTAGCTATAAATAAAGAATAGTGGACATTAAAGAAAAAAATAAGCAATATGTTTCCTTATAAAAAAAATATCAGACAAAATACATTTTTCGTCACTATGCAGAACATTTCGATTACTCCAGAAAAATTTGAATATAAAGGATTGCGTGAGATTTCAGATTGTTAGGAATTACCTATATACTAGTTTCAGGGCAAAAGTAGATATATGTATCAGTTAGTTATGAAGTTATCCAAAATATTAATTAAATTCGTACATAATTATAATTTGATCTTGACAGTCTTTACTTAAGTTTCTGTCTTCTGTGACTAATTTTTCCATACATAATTTGAATACTTCTACTAAAGTTATTTAAATCTGTCTGAAAATTTTCCAGATATTCAAAGGTGAACTCAAAGATCTAAAAAAACAAAGATCACTAACAAAAAACATCAATAAGATCATCGATATAAGAGGAAACAATTATAATCTCAAAAGAATAGTATTTATATTAAATTTTCATATTTCAAATATTCTATTAAATATTTCAAAATATTTATTTTTTTAAAAATTACAAGTTTGTCAAGAAAAATTGGACTGTATACAAAATTCTCTATGCATAAGATTTTTTTTTAAAAAAAAAGACAGAATGGACTTTATTTATAATAACATCTAATAAAGATAATATATCTGTTTTTTGTACTTAATATTTTTAAAAATTTTTATCATTTAATAAAAACAAAAAATGATTTACACTTAAGTACTGAAAAGTAAATCATTTTTTAGTAATTTCAAATTAATGTTGTATTAATTTAAAGATAATATAGAGAAGTCATTGGAAGAAATAATGTCAATTTGCATACCTATATATATATATATATGTATGTATTCATTTAATTTCTTTCTAATTTTAAGAAATAGTAATCCTATGTGACTTTCAAGCACTAAACTCTTGTCAGAAATAGTAGAAACTTTTTGTACACAACCTCAGTGACCTAACATTTTGGTGGTACTGTGGGATGGATCATTAGTCATTTAATTCTCACGAGTAACATAAATCTCCAGTATAAGATTTCTATAAGTTTTTATTAAGTCATACATATTTGATATATATCTTTCGGTTAAAATCTCTTCTCAACTATTACACAGATTGTTATCAGACAATAAACAATTATAATTATGATATAAAAACTATATAAAAATATTTACTATTACGAGTACAGTAAAATAAATGCTACTACAATTGCTTCTGCACTAAAATTAAAGTAATAAATATTTTATTTTATGAACAGAGTAAAAATTTTATTAGTTGAAAATAAATGAACTAAATAAGAAGTTAAAATAAATTATATATCATTAAAAATAAAAGTTTTTCTTATAAAAACTTTCATAAATATAAAATATTCCTTATTATATTGTTTATAGAACAATAAAGTATTTAGAAATATATATATATATATATATATATATATGTATGAAAAATAATGAAAAAATACATGTAAAATAATTGATATTTTACGATTTTTTACATACATATTTTTGAGAGGATATTTTTAATAAAAATTACAATTTTACATAAAATAATAAAAAAAATTAAAATGTAATACGATGTAAAAAATGTTTCAGTTTGCAGTACAATGCAGTGATGTTCATAAAATATATAAAAATAGTATTAGCATATAAATGCGCAATTTAGATTATTACGTTCGAGATAAAAAAAATATTCATTATCATTTGTTGCGAAAAATCTGTTTTTTCCTATATTGTGGTCGGAATATTTTTGCATAATTTACATGGCTTCACGTGTAAGTTCAGTGAACTCTTTGTAATACAAACTGTTAAGAAATATTTCCCTAATATTCTTTTAAATTAACTTCGATTATCAGTAAAGTACACTTAAAAGATATATTTTTACACGATTCAAAATATGATAGCCTGGTTGTGTTTACAATTTTTTTTAAATAAATATGTTTACTATGAAAAGAATTTTAATAATAGAATCGCTTTAACAAGTTATTTTTTTATATAAACGTATATAAATATTTACAGTATGTTGATGTGAAAATAGGAATGTGTTGAAATATAGAGAGCAATTATATGGAAATGTTGAATGTAAAAAATAGTTATATGAAGATAAATAAATATAAGAGGGAAATATTTTTTACGTTCCAGAATGTATAACATTAGAATATTTTTAAAATTATTATTCAAATATATGACATGTTTTTAATATAGATTTTTAAAGATATTTTTTTCTGTAACTTATTTATTTTTATTATTGCTTCTAAAGATCATGGAATTATTACATTTTTTTTATTAAAATAATAAGTATACAAATCTTATTTAAAACTGCAATATTTGATAACGATATTTTGTTTTATAAAAATTCTTATTGTCAGCTACTTTAATTAAAATGAAACTTCCAAATTTTAATATTAAACACTAATTACTTTCGATTAAAAATATTCTATATTATTATATTAACTATTTATATTAATTGTTTTATATTAGCTATATCTATTTAGCAAAATATATTCAATAGTCAATCTTTTAATTTTTACACAAATGATGGCATTTATTTAATTGAAAATTTGTTTAAAATTTATTGCTTTTATCATTATTCTAAGAAAATTATTAATGTGTTAAAATTTTAAATTCTTATTCATTTTTATTAATAATAACATGTGACTGAATAATTTTTGTCCATTAATTATTTTATTTATTCTAAAGCAAATATCAATTCTTTTTTTAAGTTTAGTATGAGTTTTAGTAACAAATTTGAAACGATGAAGTTTAGCACGGGAACTCATAATTCTTAAATAGTTTGCGGTACTGGAATGAATCAAAATTAAAATAAAGATTATAGAATATTATATTTCAAACGAGGTATTTATTATTTTACATTATCACCGATAAATTTAATAAATTTCTGTTAACATGTAATAACTTTCTTTTTTCATCAGTGAAGCAATCCAATTGATCAATTGTGGACACAATGATACATTTGAAACCTTGTGAAGTTTAAAAGGTGTGTTTGTCTCGACAAGCTTTCTGTGAGCAACCTGCGCTTCATCATAAAAATATAATGCTACTATTACATTTAAAAAGTCAACCAGGAAGCCCTAAAGTGAATAAAATTTGAAGTCCTACAACAATATCCTTACAGCCTAAAGATGGAACTATTTGAATTTTATTATTCCCAACACTAAAGTTTAATTTAAAATAAAGGTATTTTAAATCTAATGACCAAGTTAAATTTGCTGTGAAGCATTAGATTCAGAAACAAAAACCAGATTTATTCGGTTACGGAATGAAAAATCTCATTCAATTTTTTCAAAAAGATATTAACAATTCTGGAAATTATGTTGAAAACTAACATATAATTTTTGAGATTATACTATAACATTTTCTTATTTTACTTGTTTCATTCTAGTACCTCAAGCCATTCAAATGTATAATATCCATTGTAATGTTTTGTACCTGTGTCTTGTAAATACAAAAACAATTTAATAATTGTGCTGTTATGTATATATATATATATATATATATATATATATATATATATATATGTATATATATATATATTGTACTAATTTAAATTCATATATAATAAATAAAAAAAATGATGAGTCTGATTAGAAATTAAATTTTCAATATAAAATTCAAAAATTATTTTGAATTCATGAATTATATTTAAAAAAGTAAAAAAATATAATTTTATATACTGATATATTTTGTTTTCGCACTCCAGTCGCATTAAGATTTATGAAACAGTACATTTAAATTTGATTCCTAATTTTCCCTAAGAGTCATATTTTGATAATAAAATAATTAACTATATTCTTAATAAATCTTAAATAAAGATAAATTCCTTTATACATAAAAAATCACTCTCTACTTAAATGTTGTGATATTGTCGCATAGTAATTAATAATTTAAAACTAGATAATGACATTTTAGAAAAATTATATTATTCTCTAGAGGATTTTATTATAAATAGTGACATGCATATTATTATTTTTAATTGGATTTAATTTTATAGGCTTGTAAACACGCAATGAAATGTAGATATAATAAAATGAAATATTTCCCACTATGTCATCAGTTTAATTTAGATATTTCATAATTATCTTACACGCACATAAGTACATTTTATGGATATGTATATATATATATATATATATATATATGTGTATTTAATTTATATCGTTGGGTATTAAAATATCATATTAATATATAAAATACTCATTGAATTTCAGGGACTACTTTTAAACTATACATATGTTTTTTTATATAAAAATATCGAATTTAAATAAAATGTTTTTATATTTTCGAAACAAGCAACGTGTAATCTAAATATTACAAGAGAACCAACCTACAAAGAAATTTTGAATTTTTCGTTTCTAATTGCTCATTTAAATAAGGAACTGTTTATGATTCCGGGCAGAAAAAATGCTGATATTTCCGACGTCTTTGAACTACTCAATCCGGCCAAACAAAATATAAAACATACAAAACGGAAGCATGTAAAGATGATGCTAATTAATGACATACAGTTGATGGGTAGAACAAACGGTATGGAGCGATGGCGAACGAAATATACTACGACGAACAAGTAACACAACTGTTCACGTTGCGAAAATGTGATACTTGTATATTCAGCAGTACTTACTAACAAATGTTCAAGCGGCTGGATTAATTAACACCGGAACGAACAAAGATGTATGTATATAACGCTAATTCATCAAGTGTTAACGCTTTGTAGGAGTTTCTTTCGTGTCTGTCTATCTATAGTTATTGCTACAAATGTATTTAAGTAGAGTTTATATTTATATGCATAAACAATTTATGGTATTGTTATTTAAGAACTAAAATCATAAAAAAGAAGTGTCGCAATATTTATTTAATTTTATTTTGTGATAAAATTAATATAAATATACAGATATAAAAATAAGTTAACTGAGAAATAAAAATATTGAATTGCAACTTTAGTACTCATCTCTTCTATTTATAATTAAGAATCATATCGTACCAATTCACTTACATAAATTAATTTAATTTTCAGGTAAAATCTTAATATTATTATCTATATAATTGGTTAGTATGCATTATGAGTTGGTTTGAGCAGATTAAATTACAAATTGCTGGATTTAAATGTAGATTCTGTGGTTTTTATTTAAATTTCAAAGTCAAACAAGACGTAAAACCCACACTGAAGATAAATGAGTTATTCTCTATCTGTGCATAACAAATGTATAATATATCTCGACGTAAATGCAGTGTTTGTTGAAACCGTTACCAAGATATATATCTTACAGACTGGTATAAACAACTCATTTACCAACCAAACAAAGGATGCAATGTTGGTGTAGTTAACAGGCAAATATTTATGAAGACATTTGTCTTCATAAATAATACTTATGAATCATAATACTAAAGTCAGCTTATACCAGGTGCAGTTATGTTTTATATATTAAAGTTATAAGAGAAAATATTTCACTTATACATACATATATATATATATATATATATATATATATATATATATATATATATATATATGTATGTCTATGTATGGTTCCTTTGATAAAAGTATTAGAAGGTACAATTATTTTTCATGTCTCTTGTGGTCAAAATTCTCGTAACCACATAACTTACAAAAGGATTGTATGGAAAAGATATGACAATCCAGATCATATCCACCACAATTTCAAAGCTGCTTACATAAAATACACTGCTTTCGAATTCAATCTTTTTTATGATAAGCGCAAGCGCGGATAGTTTCATGATTCGTGAATCTTTTACCCCGACAGCTCTGTACGAAATCCGCAGATCTATGAGGATATCTACTTATATAAGTAAAGAATACCTATGATATGTATGATGTGAGACACATGTAAATTGCGATGCTGATGCGTAATGTACTTTGCAACCGATATTTTTCACTAACTTTTTTGAAGTCTAGTATTTCAGATCGTAACATTTTACACAAACACACACACACACTCACACATATATATATATATATACATATATATATATATATATATATATATATATATATATATATCAATGTGTTTATTTATACGTGTTCTTATATAATTACAAAATAGAATTTATTTTTATTCTTGCCACTATTTTATAAAAATATATTTTCAAAGCAATAAAAATGTATAATAGTTTATTAAAACAAAAAGATAAAATTTATTTTGTAATACATTTATAGAAATGTAAAGACTTATGTATAAATAAAGCTTAATAGATACAAAAAGCTATAAATTAAAATTTATAGTTTATAAAACAAAAGGAAACTTAATAGAAAAGAATATTAATTAGATAATTTTTATTTTCGTGATGCTGCAAAAACGAAGACACTTGAAATAAAAAAATATTCCCAAACAATAAGTTTTTATCAATTAAAGTTACTTAAATTATAGCAAATATTAATAAATTATAAAAAAAGATTTAGATCAACTTCTGTATAATTACTCGTAGTTATTGGTAATACAAGTTATGTGTGGAATAATAGACAAAAAACAATATGCAAAAAGAATAGTACATTTTAAATCAAAACCTTAAAATAATATAAATCTAAAACCCTATATTTTATTTTCATTACATGAGATCATGTTAGAACAGTTCTTTCTGCTGTGTGCCTTTGGATATTTTTGTTATTATTTTTTACTAATTATGTCAAATTGTCAGCTCTCTTGTAAATGTAATAGAGTCAATTGCATTGAATATAATAAAACTAGTTTAATATTCAATAGACACATATTAGAAATGAGATACAAGACTCAAAATATAAATAATACAATAAAAATAATTAAAAATGGATATCAAGGCATAAAATTAAGTAACCTAGAAAATCTTTAAATATTTAGAAATAAAAATAACATATTAAGCGAAAGAAATTTTACTGAAGAGGAGAACTTACATAATAAAACATATATAATTGATTGAAATAAACTTAAAGTAGAATTAAAATTAATATCTAAAATCTTCTTTAAGATGTCATGTGCCTAAAGTAGTAGTAGAAAATGAAAACTCAAATGTTCCAAAAGGATGAAGATTATATTAAATATATTAGTAAAGATATATTGGTATAGTTAAATGTATTAGTAAGACAATTTGTCAAGAGGTTGTCAGGTATAAGGCAAAAAAGTATTATTAATAAAGTTAAAATTTAAGGCAATTAATTAATTCCTTGAAAATAAGACTATTTGAAGACAACTGAAAAATCTAAGCCGATCGAAACCAATAAAAATTGACTTTTTTAATGGAATATAACATAAAAATTAAATATATTTTTATTTCACACTACGATTAACAAATATTATAATCCATATCCAATTTTAATTTAACTCTAAAACCCATAATTATTAATGAACAACATACTTTTCACCCACTTCATTAATATAAAATTTCACTTATGTATTTAAAACAATTGTAAACAATTTTATAATTTTTTGCTTTGTAATGTCATAAATTTTAATGTCAAATATTTTATTGTACATCGTTATTATGAAAATAATAATTAAATTAAAATTGTACAACAAATAATATTTAATAACAAAATTATTTCTTCATTTAAAATTTTCTTAGTATAAAAAGTATATTTCTAATTAAATATAACATAATATTATTAAATTGAAAAAGTTATTAAATTTAATGATATGATTTATAATTATTTTTTAATTACGAAATGTCCAAATAATTATTTTATAATTAAATATAAATGTATATACACTGTATAAAAACGAGAAAATTATTTCAATATAATTTATATGTACCTAAACACACACACACATATATATATATATATATATATATATATATATATATATATATATATATATATATATGTATGTATGTATGGAGAGAGAGAAAAAATTAAGTAAATTTATTATTTTAGTTAATTAAAAATTCGTGCAGATTGTTTTCGTAATGAAAAATACCAACAAAAAAAAACTTATACAAATGAATCCATTAGCCACTATAAAGAATTGTCTACAATCATTCATGAATAGTTTTGTCTACACTTTTCATAAAAATATATAATAACACTATATATTTTACAACAAAATGTTTATTCTCACATTGAGTTGACCGTTAAAACCTTTTTTTAAATAGTCGTCCGTTTTTAATTTTTAGTAAAAAATGAGATCGCTCAGAATTAATATAACTCGGTCTAACAGTCATATATTCCATTCATTAATCATTGGAATATATTTGAAAAACAACATATTTAATGACATTTATTAATCTTTTTTTTAATTTTCGCATATGTTAAATTATATTTTCTTTTGATTATTAATGAAAACATTGACGCAGACACAAAAAGACTATATAAAATTAATTTTTTGTCTGTAAAAGCAATGACTTATTCTAAATAAAAGTAATTAATTTTCAAACCCTGAGAAAAAATTATAACAATATTATAATTCTTTGATGTATTGTATTTTAACAGTATTGATTTTTAGAAAATGAACACAATGGAAAAAGTTATATTCTTTTTTTATTTGAAATGTATTATATTTTTAATTAATTATATAATTTTAAATTGATTTAAAATATATTAATAACTAATATATAAATAATTACATTGTTTCATGATCTTTGTTTTTTTGAATGAGTTGAATTTCTATTTTTCAGTACTAGTTTCAGTAATTGTGTTATTTTCGGGTATCTTGTAGATAACTGTCTTATTTAAAATCTACTTGAATTTGTTACACGTACTATTATTGTAGAATAGATACTAAATTGATCCAAATGAATGAAAATCTTATAAAGACGCATCAATAGGATCAAATAATTACTTTACAAACAATTATAATTTTACAAATGTATAACTTACTATTGTTCACATATTCTTTATTTATTATTAACACTATAGACGTGTTATTCATTATTTCAATTATGAAAATGTGAATGTAACGTAAAATTAATGTAATGAATATAAATATTTTCATTAATTTAAATCAGGAATAATTTAAAAAAAGTATTTAATTCAGAAAACTTGAATATTGTTTTCTTTTATTTTATAAGAATCTTTTTATATTTTTTGGTATTATTAAATATTATTTTTTACATCTGATTAAAGTATTATTTTCATAAAATTATTTATATTTTTTATAAACGTAGTAACTCATTTAAAGCATATTTAAAAATGTGAAAATTTAATCATCTTTTTAATAACGTTTTACGAGAATCCAGTCAGTATGAAAAAAAACTATTTTCTCGAAGTAAATTAAATTGTCAGACAATATGTTATACTAGAAACGCCTAACGAGCAAAACTTAAAATGTCAAGACGTTGACGAAGTGGAATTATGTCAGTAATTGCTAGTGTAACGAGATTCATTATATGCGCGGTCTGTACTCTTATTATTAATTCAAGCATTAGGAACACAAATATAAGGAAAGCGCTACTGTTTCACGTAAAACATACAAAGGTTTAATTTAAAATAAATATAAGACGTTCAAGAAGGGTCCTCTAAAGAATACTACCAGTTCGTCTCAAATGCTCATTGTTGGAAATTTTATAAAATGCGAAAAACAATAGCTATTCATATCATACATTTTATTTTTTGTTATTTGATAAGATTTATATTACTAATATATCTTGGCGAAAACCATTAGGAGGATTTATGTTAAACTTTAATGATGAGGAAGAGATTTGCATAACTTAGACTACACTTAACACTATATAAATGTGTGTGGGTGTGTACTCGTACATCTTCATTTATACATACACACACATATAAATGAATATATGCTTTTTTGTATAAATGAAAATATAAATTGAAGATATATTTGAAGAAATAATATTTTTTATTAGTATAATATTAAATACAAATAAGGATAACTGTACAAGTACAAATAAATATATTCCTTTAAGAAAAAACCTTTATAAATGTCATAACGGTCTCTTTTAATCCGTCTCCTCCCCCCTTTCTCTCTCTCTCTCTCTATATATATATATATAGAAGAAAGAAAATGAAAAACTGATTTTTATTTTAGGGTCGTATATATATATATATATATATATATATATATATATATATATATATCTAAATTGAAGTGTGCTTTATTAATTTAAGATACAAAATACTGTGACGATATTGTCTTTTTTTGTTGGTTTTACGTCACTTGTTTTTAAGACTAAAAAAATTCAAAGTACATAAAAAAACATTAAACGAAAAAATAAATGCAAATACTAGAGAGATATTTTATATTTTTCAACTATAAACCACTCAATAAAAACGTATATAAATTAACTTAAGCAAAATTAAAATCAGTTATCTAAAATCCACATGAATATGCAACACGTTCTAAAACTGGTAATGGAGAACAGAAACTCAGTGATCCAAAACGACGAATACCAATAAGACTACGTGTATATATATATATATATATATACATACGTGGATTGTTTGATAAATTTGGTGAATTTCTATGATGTGGCACCACCATTTATTTGATAACTTCACGGCTGTTAAGCGTCACTTTTGTATATGTGCACAAAGTAGTAAAGGTTAAATTTCAGCCTGAAACAACTTTGTTCACGGTCTACAGATATTTGAAACGAGCATTGTAGCAGTTTCCGCAAAAATGTAAAAATGATCAGGCCTTTTTGCGTCGATTCTTTACCGTGGATGAAACATGGATTCATCACTATACACCTGAATCGAAGCAACAGTCAAAATAGTTGACAACGACTGGTGAAAGTGCACCGAAGAAGGTGAAAACCGTTTTGTCAGCTGGGACAGTGTGGCCACTGTTTTTTTTAAATTCCTAAGGAGTCATCCTGATCGACTACTTGACGAAAGGAAAAACGATAACAAGAGCCTATTATGCAACATTATTGGACCGTTTGAAAGAATAGCTGAAACAAAAACGGCCAAGATTAGAGCACAAAAAAGTGCTGTTTCACCAGGATAACGCACCATGCCACAAGTTGACCGTCTCAATGGCACAATTGCACGAATTAGGCTTCGAATTGATTCCTCATCCAGCCTATTCTCCGGACATGGCCACGTACGATTTCTTTCTCTTGCCAAACTTGAAATTTTGGCTGGGGAAAGGGAAGAAATTCTCCTCGAATGAGGATGTCATCACCTCCGTCAATGCGTATTTTACAGACTCGCTGGACCAAGTGTACAGTCCTAAATGGAGACTATGTTGAGAAATAAAATCGATTTTTTCCAAAAAAAGGCATTTAACTTGATTTTTTACCATACTTGTCAAATGACCCGCGTATACATTGATATAAACTTTTTTAAATTGAAGAAAAACATTTATCAAAATACCTAATTAATATAAAAGTGAGTAAGGTTGTAATTAATTTTGTATGTAAAATAAGAGTTCTGTACTAGTTAATATTTCTGTTTTCAAGGAAAAAATTCTCTTCTTAAGATATTTTATAGAAAATTTATTTTGCATTATTTAAATGTCGTTGACATTCATGTAATAATCACCAGCGCTCTCGAATTTAACGTGTAAAGTAAGTGTGCCTGCTGTAAAGTAAGCTCAATGTTTTGATTCGTCACGTATTTCTTTGTTAATAATCAAAGAAGAAATTTTATAAACGATACGCCTATAAAAGAAAGCGAAAATAATAATAACAAAAGCCGATTAATTATCGACAACATAATATAAAAATAAACACACAGCTAGAGCATCATTATAAAAGCATGAACATTAATAAAATACTATCTCATTAGTATTTCGTTCAAAAGTCACTTTTATCCGTAATCCCGAACAAAACGAAATGTACCCGCTGCCACTGAAAGCACAGAAAATCGCTTCTTATAATGGAAAATTAGAGAAAAGCAGAAAAAACAACACACGCGTACAAACAGCTTCGTTTATCACATCAAGGTGAACGTAAAAAATGTCAATTAAAATTCTCCGTACTAGACGATCGTAAAGACGAGACATTAAAAAAATATTTATCTTATTTTACTCACGCTTTAATTGCTTAATTTCCTTTGCGACCGTGATGATGTTTTCCAAGAAATAAACTAACGAATATAAGACAGGTACATATTATGTTTCAAATGTACACACAAATATATATATATATATATATATATATATATATATATATATATATATATATACACATACATACATTCACATTTGAGTTGGTATGTGTTTGTGTTTTTATTTATTTATTTAAATACAGGTCATGAACCTCATAATTAAAATGATGTAATAACGAAATTTAAAGATATGTTTCATTATCTAAAAATAACTATTATTATTATTTATAGAAATAAATTCAAATCAACATTATATAAATACATAAATATAAATATATATATATATATATATATATATATATATATATATACAATATTAATGCATACATAACAGTGGAAGAATTAAAAAATCTACAAAGTATGCTCGTTTTCTTAAATACAAATATATTACTGGTAATTGAAATTTTTACTATTTACAAGAATCCGATAATTTCAACTTAAAAAATAAATTACTCTTATATAATCTGAAATGAGATGTTCTTATTAATTTAAACATTTCATTATTTTTATAGACTATTATTATTTATAAAAATAAAACTTGAAGATTCTGTCCAAAATCTGTATAGTATTTATATGACATTTGAAAATTATAAGAACGATTCGGTGACTTGAATCTACTTGAAGAATGAGTGAAAGAGAACATTGCACATAAGCTACGTGTAAAGTAGGCAACTCTATAATACTATTGAAAAATATTGTAAAAGTAAATACACATTCCAAAAGTTACAATACTCTTCTTTTCATCAACCTGTACAATCCATCTGTACAGATGAGGGTAATCTGATTGATGATAATCAGATTACCTTCAACTGTATAAAAAATATTTTAAGTTTGACATTAGAGTAAATATTTGAATTTCAAAGTTAATTCAAATGAAACAATTCTAATAATATTCTATAATTTCTCTAAAGACAAATATCCTTTTGAGCATCAACTTTCTGTCTCTGCTGTTTCAATCGCATTCTTCAATTATGTGTATATATATATATATATATATATATATATATATATATATTTATATATATATAATTGACTATAAACATCAAAAATATTTCAACAATTTCATTGTTACTTTATTGCTACCTTTATTACTAATTAAACGATATCTTTAGGGCAAATTTAAAGCTGAAATTAATCACTTTTCATTAAAAGAACAATTACATCAAAGAATGGAAAACTCTTAGAAGTAACCCTATATAATCTAAAAAAAACACAGATAAAAGGACACACTTCATTAAAATTATTGTATTGAAGTGTGTTTTTTTGTGTAGAAAACATATACAAAATTAAAATAAACACTATATATTCAAAAGTATTTTAAAACTAAGCAAGACTTAAAAATAAATAAATATTGTATTAGTTTTCAATTTGAGATACTTTTTTATTCTATACAAAAAATTAAATTCGACAACTGAGACAGCTATTTATATAAAAATCTATGATAAATATATATATATATATATATATATATATATATATATATATATATATATATATATATATATGTGTGTGTGTGTGTGTATGTATGTACGTGTGCATGTATGTATAGGGTAAGAGAGAATGATGTGGAGAACAAAAGTAAGATACTTATTAGTTTTATAAGTTTAAATTTATTTTTTGTGAAAAAATATATTTTCAAAAATCGCATTTAATATTTACTCTATTTGCTGAATAAACAATTACTTTTTAAGAAAATAAAATCATGTATATATAAATATATATATATATATACATACAATATAAACATTTCTATAAAATTTCTCTTAATATTTTTCTGGCAAAAATATTTGAAATATATAAATGTATATATGTAAGCTCATATGTGGGTGTATAGATGCATATATATTTGTGAAATATATGTAATTTTCAATAAAATTCTCTGAAAATATAAAAAATTTCTTTGGTTAAAAAGCAACATAAAAAAGTATGCATTAGAGAACATTAACATGACGTCTGTCTAGAAAAATATGACAAGGCGAACGCCCCCCAAAGATAAGTAATAAGCATTATAATATCAAACGAATTTCAATACTCGACATATTATAATAGGAAACACGGAAACCACTAGCATCGAAGAGCAGATATGTACCCGCATTGCGCGAAACCCTTCATTTCAAGACAAATTTCCTTACGACTGGAATGATTTATCTACTGTGCCAACAAGAAATGTTTTGTTCGCGTTTGAAGTTTTTGCTTCAGTCGCTGCTGCACCGCCCTCGGCTCTCGCCCATCGCCAGATATTATCTACAGTGGTGGATTTTCATGTGATTTGAATGAGGGGTGAAAAAGTTGTTATTTAATTTACATATATAACTTCGTTGACAATCTTATTCATCAATTGACACTTATAGATAACTTTATGACAATTTACATTAATATAATTTTTAACATTATATTTTATACGCATGTTTATAAAATAATATTTTTTTATTTTTGTTTTGCATATTTTTGTTTTTCAAAATATCTGATAGAAAACAAAATATTCATCTAATGGTGTAAAAAGTACATATGTATCAACATACAAATTAAAAAAGTAAATAGAATAAACAGAGTAAATATTAAATCTGTACTTTCTATATTTTTTAAAAAAGACTTCCTTCCTTAAATTAGAGTTATCAGATTTGAAATATATAACAAAATAGAGGGTCTAAGATATTATCATTTTTTAAAAAACGAGCATAAAATAACGATTATTTTCAATGTTATATGTTAATACAAATACGTTATATACCATGAATAGTTACATTTTGCATTGAAATTTTATTATAAATTACTTAATTTAAAAATGTTTTACAATCCATTTTAATTTAATAGGTATTGAGAAAAAACTATTCATAATATTTATTTTCCTTTAATACAAATATTGTTTTACTAATCGCCAATTAATGAAATATAAGCTTTACCTTTCAATTCAGAATAAAATATGAATTATCGTATAATTTAATAACTTAACTAATGAAAAAAAGTAAATAATGAATATTTTACTTTACATTTTTCAATAATATGATTATGTTAAAAAATATAAATAATATGACGAAGATATAAAATATGCTGTGATATTCGAGGACACTCTAAAAAAAGTGTCTTTATAAATAAGGATGTCTAGTAACCCTATCCTAGATACTAACAGTAAAAGAATAAATTACAATATATTAGAATTATTTTATCTATTTTCTTCTAACTTATTACATATATTCCCTATTTTATTCTTATTAATGTTTATTAAAGAAGTACACTTTCAGGTAAATTACTTATTAAAAATATAGCAATGAAAGCTAATTTTGATACAGATTTTTTCTAAAGAAAATGGGAATGAATAATTATTCTTTCAATTTATAATAAGAAACATATACTAACAACTTTTTTAAAAAATATTTTCTATTTATAGAATGAATACAAAAATCTTTTATAGAAATTCGAATACTGAATTTAATTCTGTCGACTCGTTTCCTTAACTTTTGTTAAATTCAAGCTTAATATTTCAGAAATTATGAATTAAAATAAATATTTAAATATATAAATCTTCAAATCCACAACAAACTTCCAATTAACCTTTGGCTAATCATCAAAAATTAATATTAATTTGAAAAAATATAAATTTCAAATAAAACTAATTTTGAAACTATTGAAGATAGATGTTTTAAGAAAAAATATAATTTTAATATTTAGTTTTCAATTAATTAACCTTTAAATTATGAAATAAAAAATAATATATTGTATTAATATCTTAAGTATTATATTTTCTTTATACTAACCTATATATTTTAATTTGTGTCAAATATTAATTATTTTTGTAAAAAAAGAAACTTAAATACTGAAATAATTTAAATTTATCAAAAATGATTAAAAATCTAATATAAAAAGTTATATAAATAAATATTTTTTTATAAATGCTAAATTGTAAGCTGCCAAATATTAAATAAAATACTTATGAAATTAATCATACTTCGATTTAAATTGAATTATTTTTTATTAAAGCATTAAACTAACATACAAATTTTTTAAATAAAATTTTATATTCAATTAAAAATGTAAAAAAATTAACTTGATATATTACTGTTCAAAATCTGTATTATTATATATGTAATTTTTTATCTACAATACTAAAATAATTATAAACATAATAACAAAACTCGCATTTTATTTTTCCTTTCTCTAAGTACGGTACTGATTATAAATTCCACTTGCTGTCAACTCGCGTAATAAATTCACATTTATAACGAAGTGACTGCAAATGATATATATATAGTTTAATTAAAGTAATAAATATTTTTAAACTTATATTGCTGGACTTGATGAAGCCGAGAGTTGCATAAAAATGTTTTGTATATTTCAAACTGCTTTATGATTGAGAGAAAAATATATTTATAGTTTTCATTTTAATTATTTTTTTTTAAAAAAAAAAAACTTAATATTAAGCAGTTGCTGAAAGCCTTCGTTATCGATATGTCGGAGAAAAAAGTATGATTTCTTCATTGCGAAGAGAACACAGAAAAACACACATGCTCTCTCTCTCTCACAAACTTATATATATATATATATATATATACATTAGGAAAAAATATATTTATAGTAAATATTTTATTAAATGATAAAAATTTTAATTCCGATGATCATATTTTCTTGGATTGGTTTATAAAAAAATTAGTTATAAGAAAAAATAATTGGAAAAATAAGACATTACTTTAAAAACTGAAACAATGACTTTGTAAAAAAAATTTTCGATAATATTTGTAGTTTCCAGAAGTATTTTCACAGATTTTTACAAAAAGATTATATATTGAGTACTGAATGATAAATCATCTCTTATTTTATTAAATAAACAGATTTTTCTATACAAATTAAAATTTAAAACAAAATATCTCATACTCATGGAGTTTTGCATTTTTTAATTTATGTTAACTAAGTCATTAATTGTAAATACAAGAGATTTTAGAGTGAAATTCATCCTTTTAGAAATTATACCTAAATTATAAATTCTTAAGGCACATTTTTCGTAATAACACAAGTTATGAATTCAGTTGGAGACAAATATCTTGATATACAATAACCAATTACTAAAATAATACTAATTAGTTTTATTTTTTGTACAAAAAGAAAATTATTTGTTTCATTCTATAAAAAGGAGATATTTTTAATTTACTATGGGGATTCACCTCCTGCTCGCTGCGCTCACCTACTTGTCAATTATAAGCATGTGCATGAACCAAATGATACAATAAAAATATTTTTTAAAATTATTATGTCTGTATATTTATTATCACAGAAAAATCGCAACGTAGTCGTTATATATATATATATATATATATATATATATATATATATATATATATATATATATATATATATATATATACATACATATGTTAGTCTGTCTACATTAACATCGCAGATAGATTATTTTTTGCAAGATTGTAATTTTTTATGCATAATTTTGATATATAAAAAAATATTTAAATCATACTTTAATCCGAAATTTTTCTTATATTCATAAAAGAAAAGAAAATTGGACTCGGTATGTATATAACATACTTTTTTATTCAAATCGATTTAGGCTTTATTAATATTATTTTTAAATAATTGTTTAAACATACGAGTAAAAAGAAGTCTACAAGAGTGAAATATACCGGGTGTCTCAACTATTTTGAGTTATTCAAGCAGAAAAAAGATACAATATAGCAATACCATTATTTGTAATGAAACTTGATCTCTCTCTTACTCTTTCTATATATATATATATATATATATATATATATATATATATATATATATATATATATATACATAATTCGTGTTTAACCATCTTTTTTCTTAATAGTCAGTATTTCTTTCTATTTCTATCTAACCTCACTCTTAATGAGGCTGATAAATTAAATTGTAATTATCTTGTAGAGAATCAAAAGGCCGAGTATTCATGTTCATTAGTTGATTTTCTTTCTCTTGCATATATAAATTAGTATTAGACATAGAAAGTTCTACTTTACAATACAAAAAATATTGAAACTTCCTGTTTTCATCATTTTATTTAGAAATAATTAATTTTTTTTAGCATATTTTCTTTGTAATTTTAGATATGTGAATGGACGAACTAAATTTTGTTACTGTTTATACTCCTGCTAATAATTTTTATTTCAATAAAATATATTTTCATAAAATAAATGGTTCCATTATATATATATATATATATATATATATATATATATAAATATGTATTTATATATATATATATATATATATATATATATATATATATGTAAGTATGTATAAATGTATATGCATAAAATAACAAAAGGGATGATTATCCACTTGAAAAGGAATAAATATTTTTTTACTGAAACTCCTTTAAATAATTCCAAACATAGAAACAAAATAGATACGAATTCATATGTACTGAAATTTACATTTCATATGAACAACTTTTGTTCTTTTTTTAAAATTAAATCTATAGTGGAAGCAGTCGAAGACACTCATGTTGACATTTAATAATACTTGCTCGATATAACAAAAAATGTGTATGTATCCTTGAACCTAAATTGTGTTAAGGGATCTTTTAGTGGACCTCTCTATTTCGAGTACTTTCCAAAAGTTGCAATTGAATTTGCGACAGTACCCCATTTCGAACGTAAAACAATACGCGACGGACTTGCGTGAAACTTTGTTACGCACAATGTTTTATATTGAGTTTTCTTACAAGTTTCGTATTCTGGAACATTCTGTTTTATGTGAATTTTTACTACCGTTACAATGTTTGAAACGACTGAGCTTTTATATTATTTAAAGAAAACTATACGTGTTATTTTTTTGTTACATGCAGTATGCGTGAATTATTTAAACGACGCGTGATTGATTGTTTGTCAAAGGTCACGCACCTTATCCCTTAAATGTATAGAAAATATATCTGCAGTTAAATATGTTTTATGAATAAACCAAATTTTTTATTGCTATAAATTCACACGACAAACATACACACACATATCTATCTATCTATCTATCTATCTATCTATCTATCTATCTATCTATCTATCTATCTATCTATCTATCTATCTATATATATATATATATATATATATATATATAGATATAGATATATATTATATATATATATATATATATTATACATATATATATATATATATATATAAATATAAAATTACAATATAATAAATACGTTTCCTGCGAGAAATTCTGAAAAAATAAATAATAAAGAATTACTGCTGAGAACTAGGCAAAATAAGATCAAACAATATAGAATTAAAATTAAAATAAAATTAGCATCTACACGATAATATTAAAAACTAACACTTTTGAAAAGGATAAGAATTTCAAAATAAGACTGGAAAATTTCTAGAATGTTTCAAATATCAATTCCAGTGAAAAATATTATTGTTCACTATTATATGGAACGAGCTATTGTTATTACTTCTGGAAAGTTACGTTATTGAACTGTAAACATCAAAGTAAAACTTCATGAATAATATTAGTGGGAGATAAAATTTTATATTTCAATACATTCGTATAGAGATTATGAATTCTATATCACTATAGAAAATCATTTGTACTTAATATCTTTAACATTCTAAGAAATATACAATATTAAAGATATTCATATTTTTCACAATAATAATATTTTTTGGCATAAAGTGAAACAGTTCCTTTAACATTTGCATGTGTCATTTTTTTTCAAATCGAACAGGTGGGATATTTACAAATAAAATACTCGCCCTTGATTTAAATTATTAAAACCCAAAATGGTAATTATATCATTACTTTTCTTCTCTTTAATAGACTCGCATATTATTGAAGAACAACGTACATTTAAAAATGTTTTATATGTTATAAAAATAATATAGCAATCTAAGATTTTATTTAACAGTAATAGATTTAATCCAACGTATATAAATTTTTGTTTAATCTATTTTTTTTAGACTAAATATATATTCTACTCTATTATATTTCTTTACATATATATATATAAAGAAAATCACTCAAGTTATTGTTTCTTAAACAGTTTTCAGCACTATTATTTAATATTTTATTATTACCTACATCCATACATTTATTTTCAAATACATAATATTTTATTTAGCAGTATTAAATAAAATTTTTTATTCTCTATTTTCATAATATTTTAATAAGATTTCATCCATAATACTGTTAAAATTACATCAATTAATGATCACATTTCCGAATCTTTGCTGCAACTAACACAGTTAATTTAAGTGAAATCAGTTCTGATGGGATGTCTGTATTTATAAGGAGAATCTCATTTGAAACCACTGACGGTCTAAAATTTAATCAAATAATTAGATTATCTAAGGAATCATTTTATAATTGCTTCAATAAATCATGAAAACAATTTGAAAGATTTGTCAGAATCTTCATCTACATTTTATTTATACATATTATATATATATATATATATTTATATATAAAATATTAATCGTGAATAGTAATAAAATATTTTTGTTGTTATAATGAAACCTGTAAACACAGACAATTACTTTATCAAAGACAAGTATTCGTTCGTTTACCAGAAATGTCCACACTAATGTTTCGGTCTTACAAAAGACTTCATCTCGACGTATTTTAATTTATTTCCATGCAATATTTTTTCATTAACATTTTATTACCGCACAGGAAATGGTCGTTTTTAGAAAGGTGGATGTAAGTGAGCAAACAGTGGAAGCACTTTAAAGTGTAATTTTATATACGATGTAAAATTTCAATCTACGAACTTAAGAGGCTGCGTATTTTTCAGTAAATTAATTCAAATATATTTAGGTAATTTTTAAATATATTTTGTATACGGTATTAACGGAACGCATTCTTTTTAACGATTGAAATCTTACAATATTAAAACCATCGTAATATCCTCTAATTTAATCACAAGATATTTAATAGTACGGGATTTATTATTAAATTATTTATTATTTAATGTACGGATTCTTTTTAACCTCAATTTGTATATACTACATAGACATATAAACATATATATATATATATATATATATATATATATATATATATATATATATATATATATATATATATATATATTCAGTTAACATTTATCTCTTTATCCATACATAGTTTCATCCAAAATAAGACATGTGTAGCAAAAGTTAACAATTTTCAAACTAATATATCATTAATTCAAATTATACCTTGTAATTTATATTTTTGTATTATCAAAAACTACAGTTTTCTACTTTTCTGATGTATAACCATTCATTCGGTTTCAAAATAAGAAGAAAGTTAAAATTATTCAAGTTGTTTTAAAAATAAATAAGTACTTTTATGCATTTTATGTAATAAGGTGATATAAATAAATTACACTTATCATTGTAGAAGAATAGTATCAAACTAATATTAAAATAGGTGGTATAATAACATTATCAATCTACAAACATTTAAAGTAAGAATTGTTTGATAAAAATACGTCATAACAGAAAAGTAAATATATTTTACGTTAGTTTTAATATTCTGTACACAGTTGCTTTGAATAAAATATTAAGAAATTATTATTCTTACATTGGAAAATTTAGTCAACAGTTTTTCAATCTGATCTAAAATTTAGGTTGTAAAACAAATTTTAAATAATCTTTTTCTTCTTACAAATAGGAACACTTTTTATACTTTTCAATAATTAATATTTCTACTTACTTGAGAATACACTATATGTGTATATATATATATATGTGTGTGTGTGTGTGTGTGCGTCTCTGTGTGCGTCTCGTATGAAACCAACACGCTTTCATTTCCGATATTAAGTATTAAAATAAACCTACATATTATTTTTTATATCATATGATACAATTAGCAAACTGCTTACCAGAAAATCGATTAAAAATGTGTATAAAATCTAAACTAGGTTCGTATTTATATTACTAGAATGCGTATCGCATTTTTCAATTAAAAAAAATTTCATAATGTTATTTCGAAATTATATACTTAATACTATTATTATATGCTTTAATCATTAAGAATATCTGCTTTAAAATCGATATATATATATATATATATATATATATATATATATACACATACATACTTCATACATATAAAAATTATAAATAATATTTTCTTATCGCATATTATAATGTCGTCAATCGAAAAATGGATAATTTTTTTGCTTAATTCCTCAACAAATCAAAGTTTTATAACGATTAGTAACTTATCTTCGTGTTACTTTAGATAAACAAAATTTTAAACACGCGATATTTTAAAAACGCGAAATTCAAATTATTTACCTATAAAATGTAGTTGTTGAGCTTATATAATGCATTTATACATGTTAATATATATATATATATATATACACATAAAGATCAATGTGTATATTTACGTATAAAATAGGTCAAAAAGGGGTACATTCAAGATGAGAACGATAAAGTTACAGAAATATTCTTTGCACGGGTCACACGGTTCAATTAATAAATGTCTTTGAATGTATTTTTTTGTTATTGTAATCTATGATGCTTTTTTATAAAACACGCAATTTTTTTCTTAAATTTACTAGCTAAATGATTATTTAGTGTTGTAGTACATTAGCCATTTATCTAAAAAATACTCTACATTCTTTACATGGATTTCGTTGGTAGTTCATTTGGGAAATTTTGTTTCATATTTACATGCATTTCCTTATGTTCTCTTAAATACAGGTTTTATTTTTTTAATATTGTAAACAAATTTATAAACTAATGTAATATTATTTTTTTTTATTTATTACTATTTTACCATAAAAAATAATTTCTAAATTTAAAGTACACTAATTATACAATTATTGTATATTAGAATTTTAATTTTAAAGAAAATAGATTACTTTATTAATATAACAAATTTTAAAAGAAAATTGATTTATGAATGATAATAAAATTGTATTTCATTTGATAAATATCTCTTTTCTTTATCAAAATAGTAATATATTGAAGAAAAGATAAAATATAAATGATATACAAAAAAAAATTATAATGTCCTACAAAATGCATTTTAATTAAAATATATGTATATATGACTCTAATTACTTCGAGTCTTAAATAACAGATACAAATTTAAAGGACTATTATTTATTGCTTTGATCAAAATTAATTAAAGACCAAACGCTGCAAAAGTTTTAGTTAATTTGTTATTTGTTTCACAACACTGAGATAAATTTTCATACAACTGTGTTAGTTTAACATTAAACATTCTTTTGTAAACACAATAACAACAGTAAAACAAACTTTCCTGTTGCTGGACAAAATGGGATCAAAAGAGTTTTAATGCTTGACGTTTTATTATTTTTGAATGTAACGCGTTGAGAGCAGAAAATATACGACTTTTGACATATTTCCTTTATTCTTTAACATGAAATACGTAGGAAGATTATATGACAGACTGACTTTATATCCAGGTATTTACGATTTCTTAGAAATACTGGTAAGGAAAATTTAATTTATCCTTAACTCCCTTTACCTTTACCGAATGTTCTTTTGAAAATTAAGAACACTTGTATTCTCTTACTGCATATTTCTGTTGTTCATTTATAAATATTATAAAACTTTACGATGTTTTTAGATATGGTGTGAAAGTTTTCGCGAATTTTAATTTACTCTTTAATAAATTCAATTGAATTTAGTTCCATAAGTTCATTTTCTTAAAATTCTTCACAAGTAATATATATATATATATATATATATATATATATATATATATATATATATATATAAATATGTTTCTAAGTATACAGTAATAAATTATTCATTAAATTAATTTATTTTAAAACTGTTTAGACATTTTTCATGTATAAAATTTGTTACAGAGGTTAAGTCAAAAGTTATTTTCTAATTTAAAATGATGCATAACTTTTTTAATTAATAACATTTCTTTAAACTTTTTATAGATTTAAGAGCATGTATTAAAATTTAAATATATTGATTTACATACTGAAATATATTACCAAAAAATAACTTTTTAAAAAATAATTGATTCATCATACAGAAAAACAGAACTTTGCTGTATTTCAAATATATTGATTTCTTGATGTTTGTCATCTGAGATAAAATCAAAGTGAAGATGTTCATTAAACTTCAAAATCGTCTTTCGTATGGTATTACTGAACAAATAACATGAAATCTAGACTGGAAAGAGAGACACGGAAACGAATTATCTAATTAATAATTAGATAGTTCTCTCGAACGAATTGTGAACCAAAATTTGCATCCGTGTTCTAGTAAAATATATCTCGTTTTAATAAATAAATATGATTGATTTTGTGAAACAATGATATCATTAATTCTGTGGGGAAAATAACTGAAAATCATTTATGTATGAGAACTGAATATCTTTTTAATCTTTTCTGAGAAATTTTAGAAACTAATAATAATAAAAGTGTTCATAAAAAAACCACTGAACACACAATACATTGTACAGTTAGGTGTAGAATTAATATAACTAATGTTGCTAATTATCCTACTAGGATTCGTCCTTTTGGACCAATTGAGTCTCTTTTTTCGCTATCAGTTTCAGCACGGGTTCTATATTCAGCTAGAATTTAGTTATCGGAATATCTCAAGTCTATTTGAATA
Source organism: Acanthacorydalis orientalis (assembly GCA_034766995.1). Lineage (NCBI taxonomy): Eukaryota > Metazoa > Arthropoda > Insecta > Megaloptera > Corydalidae > Acanthacorydalis > Acanthacorydalis orientalis. Next base: position 15,487,087 of record CM068318.1, on the reverse strand, counting down.
TGGTACATATCTCGAAAATAATAGTGATAATCACCAAATTCTAGTGATCTAAAATCATGAAGATGTCAAAAAATAATTTACAATGCGATTACAGATATAAAAACATAAAATAAACATTTTAATATTATTGAGGTTTGTTCTTTTTAATATAAAAATAACGTCCTCGTAATGTAAATGAAAGAAATACAGAACAACGGGTGTAAAATTTTGATATCGGAATTACAAATCTTCAGTCAGTAATATTTGTCCTTTCACAAAGATAGTGTAAGAATTTATATTGCAAGTAAAAAAACTGATCTTTAAAATACAATATTTCCCAGTACGTTCTTTCGAGATTTGGGGCCTTGGTTTTACTGTTAAATAGGTTTATCAAAATCACATCTTTTGAGGATTTTTCTGAAAAATTAGGATTAAGCAAATAAATGTGAAACTTTTCAAAAACGAAAATATTACAATGAAATAATATAAATCAGAAAGTTTGATCAAACCGAAATACACGGAAAAGAATAAGAATATGATAACATTGTACATGCAAATACTTTCAGACCATTATTTTTCCACAAATAATTAAATAAATTCAATAAGTTCTAATTTGTTTTTAATATTACACAGTAATAAGTTGTTACCAATAGAAATCAGAAACTTGCTTATAGTTAAATCTGTATATATATATATATATATATATATATATATACATTAAATAATAAAACAAAATTAAAAGTAATATTAATTTTCATAAAAAGACAACCTTCAGTTTTTTAACTCATTGTATAAGCCGGTAAGATATTACAATGCATTATAAAATATTAAAAAAACAATTATGCATTGTAAGTATTACACCAATTATATATATATATATATATATACAAAAAAATATAATTAGTTCAAAACTATTTATAATTTCATTAAAATGTGCTCATCACATATCAACAAAAATTTAATAAATTTCTAATTATATAATTTATCAAGATCTACCATAACATTATTTCATTTTTAATTCATGAACTTATTTTCTGTCAAAAGTTCCTAATACAAAATAATAAATGTCAAACAGATAAATTTTACATTTATGATTTATTATTCATTATAAAAATTGTTTGAGTAGTTATAATGTATCAATCAGTTAATAGCACGTTATCATTATTCAAATGTAGAATAGTATGTTATCAACTCTAAAATAATATATTTGTCTGAATAACATTAACAGTTCACATCTATGTACAAATGCAAGTACGCGCACGAAACGTTATATTATTAATGAAGAGTTCATTGAAATTTGTATAAGGGTCCCGTATAATAACTAGAAATTATCTTAAATCTTCACTATGAATGGAAGAGAATAATATGAAACAATATCGAAATTTCAAAACTAGTTTAACATTTACTTTGTATAAACGTACATGCATGTACTATAAATATTATATATATATATATATATATATATATATATATATATATATATATACATTATATATATACATTATATATATACATATATATATATATATATATATATATATATCAATATTTGTCTGTATATAATAAATTGATACTTTGTTTCCTGCTATATTAAAAATATTATTATATTAAATCAACCACTTTTATTTTTTTTAAATGAAATATCTGTATGGATGTGTGTTTTAATTGCAATTATACATTTTTATAAAATACTTATAAAATTATAAATTCTTAAAAGTATATGTACATACATGTATACATACGTATATATATATATAAATTTTATATACATAGAAAAATATACGTATTCATTATTAAATATGACATTACATGTAACTCTGTGCGATGATTTCATTTGACTATGTAATGAGCATTGCAGATCAAAAGGATGAACGTCCGCATCCCGTAATGTAATTAGTCAGATTTGTATTAAATGAAAAATATATATCATAAAATCGAATATACAATGAACCGTGCTTAAATCAAGTAGACATTGTTTTAAATTATATTAAAACAATAATAAGTTTTAATGTAAATAATAAACCGTAAAATTTCAATATTTATTTTATTAAAATTCTATGAAAAAGTTCTACATTCATTTCATTAAATATGGTTATATTTTTTTTTAATTATTCACTTCATTTTTTTAATGTCATTAAAATATAAAAGTTTGCGTTGTATTAAATATTACTAAGCAATTTGTAAAACTATGTTTTGGAAAATATTAACCTTTTCAGATTTATTAATATATATATTAAATATAAAAAAAATCGGTGCCATTAAATTGAATCAATCATAACTGTTTTAAATTAAAGTATTTTCTCATCGTTTTAAGATCTGTAAATGCCAATCTTAACATTTAAAAACACTATATATCTTGGAAAAGCTGTTTGTATAACTTCACAAAACGGTAGTGAACACTATGATGTCCGAAAAGCAGCATAAAAGTCATTGTATATTTTTCGCATTCCAGTTAAAAAAAATTCTGACCAAAACGCAAGAATGATTTTTTTAGCTTTGAGAAATATGTCATGATGCACAAAACATGCAAAAAATACTAAAACAGTGGAAGAAGTCCAAAAATACAGTGTGACTTCATCTACTCAAAGCTGCCCTCTTTTTCTCGACAAGAGATTCGTGAGTTACCTGACAGATGGAACAAAGTTAAACAAAATAATTGGGGATATTTTGAAGATTGAAATGTATTCCATTTGTCCGTAAACATACATTTTCTATAAAAAAAAGGCACCTAATTAATATGTAGAACTAATACGTATAAGTTCCGAAAATTTATTCACCATATGCTACGAACCCACATATCCGTTGGAGTGTGTACATATCAGCCAGTACTACAAACATGTTCATGTTTTGCATTATGCTAAACAGTAATCTTGTTAATACGATAACTGTTAATGGCATACTTTCATTTATTTAAAAATTGCAGGATATTTTGTTATTATACAGTATTTATATATAGTGTTTCCGAACAGAAAATTTTTCTCTTAATAATCATTACATTAAAAAAATCATAGAATAGTTTGAAAAAATAGTCTGATCAGAAATATTCAATTAATGATTATTAATTATTTTGGATTATTTGCTTATGTAAATTTCGATGGTAATTTCATTATCCTGATATCGCTAACGGGTTGAATAAAAAAATCATTTATGAAATTATAAATTTTATTTAAATGGAAACATGTAATTAACAGATATTCTGTCAACAGTGTTACTGTTTACTGTATTTAAGCTGTTTTGTAAAATCCTTAGTAACTTTATATATGTCACTCACGGTTTTAATTCGTAGTAATTTTTTTGTTATTTCTTAATAATAAATGTATTTTTTCATAAAGTCTGTATATTTTTTGGAAACTACTTAAACGTTTGATTTTAATTTTATTAAAAAGAAAATTTACGAAAATATACATCCTGTAGAAGATAGATCATAGATCTAATAGATAAATAATACATTGAACTGAATGTCTTACATTTTACTCAATAACTACTTCGTGTACGAAACCATGAATGTAAAAATTAACTTAATTGTTTTATCACGTTATAATCGTAAATCTTTAGGGTACGCTCTTATTTTTAAAGTGAAAATAATACATATTTTGAATTGACTTAGAATGATATTATTTATCTATAATAAAAAAGTCTTGCAATTAATTGTCAGTGTTAACGAGCACCGAAATAGATACTTGTTTACATAAGTCAAAGTTAGAACTTTTGACTAAATCTCCTTTGGTATAAATATATACATACATAACATATATATATATATATATATATATATATGTGTGTGTGTGTGTGTAATATATATATATATATATATATATATATATGTATATAATAACTTATAATCAATTATATCTAATGACCTTAGTTGTCGACGCGCCCTTAAGCCTCGAATAACCAACCAATACATGTGTAGTTATTTATATACAAATCGATAAATACACAATAACACAGGCAATAACAAAATTATTCGCCAATGAAACATGATTAATAAACTAGGTAAATGAGTTGAGAGTGGATTGCAATTTATTGAAATAATATTAATAAAAAAGTTAATTAGATAAATATTTTAGTAATATGAAAGTTAATTTTTTTATCGGTTGCGATAAAAATGAATGAAATGAAATAAAGAGAGATACATTATTTTATAAATTAAAGATTAAAAAATATTTATTTATTTATTTAAACGTTTTGTAAACAAAAGTTTCGTTTTAATTAATATATAAGACAAGATAATAAAAATAAAGAATATGTATGTTTCAGAGAAACTGTTTGTATTAGAAATGTTGTATATAAATAAAATTATAATCAATAGTTAATATTTTAGTTTCGACCCTCTAAAATATCAAGTATTGTTCTTATTATATTTATAAGTTATTATTGTGTAATAAATATTTGATATCATAATGAGATCATTTCATGTTTATCAAAATAAAATGGACTAATCTCAAAATAAGTACAATATCAATTAAATTTTGGTGAGTTATCACAATTGTGTTTATTTATTTGAGAATAAATTAAGAAATATACGATACTTTAAAGTAATTAAGAGTGACAAAATTAAATAAAACAGACTATCATTATAATCAATTATATATTTAAAAAATGAAATAAGATGTTATAAGATTTTATATAATAAATGATAATTTTTCAAAGAGATGAATTTGATCATAAATAACACATTCTTTGTGATGATACATACAGTTAACATTTTATATTATTTAATATTGGTATCTGTTAAAAATTCTATTAAAATGTAGAAGTATTTCATCGAATACTATAAATATTATTTTATGATTCGATATGTTATAGAAAAATTAAAATTAAAGATGTTTCATTTTCTCTTCACGTGCCTTACTCTGCCTATAAATATTAAAGAAATGTATATTTACTTTTAAAATAACAGAAATAAAAAAGGAAATATTTTTCCGCCATAACTCGGTTATTAATTTTCAATGTAGCAGAAACCCCTAAAGCTGACCACTTTCAACACGTTTTATTTTTATTGCATATGTACGGACGAAAAATCCCCATTGCTCGGCTTATGTTCCACTTTTATCGTAAAACACTAATCTCTACTGGCCACACATAAATTCTGTAACCATAAAATCTTTCTTCGCTTAACTATACCATTCGGTATATTGAAAGTGTTATCAATTTTATATGAACATAAATTACGAGTTCGTACAACTGAATGGTTCCTATCCTCTATTAATATTAACTATATCAAATATTGAATTACATACTATTATGTTAAATTGTGTGTGTAAATAAATATAACTTCTAAATATTAAGGTGAATTTTTAATTCATCGTTTTATATTAATAACACTATAAACATAATTGTATACATACTTACATATAATCATAAATGAAAATCTAACATACTTCAAAATCTATACGCACATACACAAACAAATATATATATATATATATATACAGAGAGAGAGAGAGGTATATACTACCACTTTTTCAGTTTTTAATTCCCAGCTATATTTTTTTTCTTAATCAAAATATTACTTTCAACGACTTGTATTTAGTAAAAAGTTTTTCAATTACTTTCTTAAAAATTATGTACTTCTTTGCAGCTTTTCACTGCAAAAAGGCAAAGATGTGTTTGTATATATATATATATATATATATATATATGTGTGTGTGTGTGTGTGTATGAAATTAATTTTTGATAAATTACACCTTTCCAATCTATCAGTTACAATTTATTATCTTGTGATCTAATATAAACTTTGCTATTCATAGCAACCTGTTTCGGTACTACAGCCATTCTAATGTAATTGTTTTTTTTAAATTTATTTTCAAGGTTTTCTAAAATAAATACAAAATAGTATAAGATGTGATTCCAACGACAAAGAGAATAAAAAAATAGATTTTCCTCTACTTAATTGATCTGAATATGATGGTATCTACAATGAAGTGTGCATGACCAAAAACAACTTATAGTGAAGTACTGAATATTTTAAGTGAAAAAGTTGCTATTTTATGAGTAGGTCAAAAATTAATTTATAAATTAAGCTAATAATAATATATATTGTAAAAGGTAACAATAGTTATATTTTAAGGTAAATAATTATGCTACAAATGATGTATTCAGAAACTTCCCTGATTGTATAATTTTAAAACACTCATTGAAATTTGAAAACTCTTCTTGATAGAGCTTTACACAAACGGAATATGGTTATACACAACGAGTAGTAATTATTAATGTAGCTTTTCGAATTAGTAAGAATAAATGTTTAAATTTGAATTAAAAAAGCGATTGGTTGAAAATTTAATTTTTTAAGAAATCAATTATATATCAAAATTTGTTATTATAATTATTTAGTATTCATGCAAATGTAAATATACTTTTTTAACAACGTAATTATTTAATTGTAATTGTAATTATTTATAAAAACTCAATAAGGTCCTTTATATATGTCATTTTATATTACAATTATTAAGCTTTTCTTTGAAATGTAGAGTAAATGATTTGAAATAGACTGCAGATGTTACTAAATAAAATTTGATAAAAAAATATAAAGATACACATATTTTAAAATTTAACTTACAAAATAAAGCAATTTATGAAAAATAATACATTTTTTTACTATTTTTGCATCTAAAACCATTACTTTCTGTACATTTGAAAACATCCTCTCTCTCTCTCTCTCTATATATATATATATATATATATATATATATATATTGAAATATTGAGTTCCTTTTTTTAATTACTGGTGAAATTAAAGAACACTGAATTATTATTCAAGAATACTGAACACTTATTTAGTCTAGTATTTACATATTTTGATAATAGCTAAGTTAACAAATAATATTTTTCTCTATTTAAATTAATTTTAATTATATTTAAGTTTTGTGTTACACAATTTAAAGGAAAACATTTTTTTATGAATAAATGAAACTTGTTTTCAGATTATTTAAACTTATTCAGTGCTTGTACAAATTGTTTTTTTAATACAATTCAATATTTCAAAATTTAATTTGATATCTTGTAACTATAAATTGTACATGTGTGATTTATATATATATATATATATATATATATATATATATATGTATATATATTTAAAATATTGTTTCGTTTGTAATTTGATCTTGATCATAAGATAAAATATATGCTATAATTTCGACACGAATTATTTGAAATTCAAATATAATATTAAATTTCATCCAATAAAAGAGAACATATTGATTTATGTTTATCATACTGAATTTGAACAGTTCCTGAATATAACATCACATATCTAATTTAAACATCTCATTCGCAAAGGTAGTCCCTTTATAAATTGACACCTGGATTTATGTGTATAACAGCAGCGTGTTATTAATGTATTTTACATATAGATCATGTATATATATATATATATATATATATATATATATATATATATATATATATATATGTAGATATTTAAATAATATATAGATTCTATTTCATCAAGAATAAAAAATTACATCGTTGTAATACAATATTTGACAACAACTTGTATGATTTCATTAAATAATAAAAAAGTTTATTTAAAAATAAATTGAAAATTAATTTTTGTAATCCAGTATTTTTTTTAAATAAAAATATTTTTCGAGTATTTTCAATATTATTAATGTATATTTTTTTAATATATTTTTACTAAAGGACTCTACCCCCTACTCACCTATATCTTTTTTCATCGTACACCTTATTTTAATGCGATATCCATCAACCAATCATTGATGATTAGGAATGGAAATTGTTTACATGCTACTTGTTGAGAGTAGTGGGAGAGCGGCATTGCGAGGAGGTGGTCTATATTGGAAAAATGTTTTATGGAGATTTTCGAAGAATTTTTTTATATATATAAAAATATAGTATAATATTTCAATTTCTTTAAAAGTTACATATGCACCACATTAGATATATATATATATATATATATATATATATATATATATCGATATATATATATATATATATATATATATATATATAATTTGAGCAAGAAGTATCTACTTGGATAAAAAGAATCAATTTTGTTATTTAACATGTGTTTTGACTTGAGGGACGCAAAGCTTAGCTAACCCACTCCACATGAAGGTAGATCTTTAATATGAATGTAGATCTTAAATAAAGGCCTTAACGCCCTTGATTCGGTTTTATGTCCAGGGATATAAAACAGAAAAAAATATTTCTAACTCTGATTCAAATTATAGTATATTGACATAATATATGACATATATATATATATATATATATATATATATATATATCATATATATCATATATATATATATATATATATCATATATATATATATATATATATGTATATATCATATATATATATATATATATATATATATATTTATCTATGTATATATAATTATAATATTAAACATGATATTAGAAATTGAAACATAACTTTGTTAAGACATTTGTAAATGTTGTAATTATCTTCAAAGTGAGTTTGCAACTTTAAACTTACATATAAATGAACTAAATTCGTTTCATATAGATTCATGTGCAGTGAATATTTCCAAGAAAGTTAAATGTCAACAAATTTGTTTTCATCTATCTACGCCACTGACAGTATCGTTTTATATTCGAAATACTTGTGCACAGATATCCGTGAAAATAGAACAAAACAATTACTTGAATGAGACATTTAATCCAGGCGAATTCACTCCTTATATGGCATTCCGCGACAAACAAATACCGGTAAACGTGAGGGATTCACAAATCTGAGGTCCGTAATTCCGATTTCTGCCTTTAGTCGAAATTCCTCTGACATTTTACAATACCACATTTATTTCTCTACGTCTAAAAGGCATTACAAAGCAACACAACTCGCGATTGTGTTGTATACGTGTGTATAATTTTTGTATTACTAGTTTCTTATTGTATAGGAAGCATTCGTTAACATCAGTCGTAAATTAAATATTTAATCCGAATCTTATATTCAATATATAATTCATTTTAAGAAATGTATTGCTATAAATGACTTTCAATGAGATTCCTTATCGTTTTAAAAAAATACTTAAGAAAATGTTTATATAAGAAACAATGGTTATGAAACAGCTTTAAAATATTTTAAAAGAATTATCTACTGAATAATAGGAAAAAAAAACAAATTAAATATTCATTTTTAATAATATATACATTTATATACTAGATTTTATCTTGAATGTCTTTAATTAATTTTCTATTTTCTCTTTCATTAAAACATGCGCGTGTATATATATATATATATATATATATAATTATATACACATTTAAAAGTATGTTTCAATTTATACATTCATTTAATGACCAATTTGAATATTTTCATAAAAGTTAAATCAAAATCATAAAACATTTTTTGTTCGTAGAAAGTTATATTTTAATGTAACCAATATATGTATAAATACTCCTTTGCGGTTTATACAAATGTCTCCTCAAACACATTAACTATTCTGCATTGTATTCCCCTTGTTGTAAAAATCCAATAAATGTTCCCATCTTAATCTTGGTACAGCTGTTCAACCACGTAGCAGTTTTGAATTTGCTCTGTTTTGTTAATCACACTCGAGGGGGTTAAGTAAAGTAAAATAACTTTTCTGCATAAAATACTATAAAATTCATTCGTAAATAATTAAATGTGTTTGATATTTCTCAGTAATAGGTCTTTTGGGAATATTTTTACATATGCGCTCTTTGTTTCTCTCTCACACATTTATATATATATATACATATACATGAAACTTCTATTTAATTTTTAGTACTTATATTACTTTATTCGATAATCAATTAAAATATTTCGGATATTTTTAAGAGAACTTCAATTATTCTAGTCTTAAGTAGAAAATATTTATAAATATCTTGAAGATTATGATAAAATTAAATATCTAAATTTAATTACATATATTTATACTAAACACACATCCTTACAGTTATATGTATGAATAGGCACATATATTTAAACATATATATATATATGTTTAAATATATGTGCCTATGCATACATATAACTGTAAGGATGTGTGTTAATATGGAGAGATATATAATATACTTAAATTGATTTTATGATACTTATTGAGAAATAAATTTCTATATTAATTTTTGTATGTTTATGAAATATGATCGACGTTACATAAATGAGTAAAAAATAAAAAAATATATAAAATAAAGATCAAAGCTCCTAATACTGGAAACGAATTTTCCAAAGTAAATAAATCCATACATTTTTGCGCTTTCGGCAGTTGGGCACACAAGATTGAGTTAATTCTACGTATTTTTTTGCCACAGAATTATTTACACATTCCGAGAAGTAGCACATTTTCCTTTTCGCCGCTATAAGACAAACAACAATTTTCTAGTTACGATTCTGTATACACATCTGCCACCTAATCTCACGCAAAGCGGCCACCGCCAGCCACCTCGCCGTCATGGCGAGAAAGGAATTGCAGGCGTCGATTTGCGGAACAGTGATTAAATCTGGAACGTTCAGCCACTAACGAAACCATTATATAAATTGAGAACGTCGGATCCTTGTGGCGAACATGTGAGGTTTTGGTAATACGTGTGTCAGGAACTTCGCCAATGAATGTAAATGAAGCTTTTGATAAGCCAGCGGCTAGTTGATACATTGCGCACAATAACGTTATCGGAATGTGGATTGGTGAGATGTTGGTGCAGATTACGAATATTATTGCCGTCAGTCACACATTATTATTAACATTTATATGTACAATAGACTTTAATGTTCCTTTCTGCTTTGTGTAAATACACACTGTACAATTTATTCGATGCAATCAATTGTTATTACATAGTTCGATTCTCTCTCAGATTTCGTGACCAGAATCTTAATTTATTTATATTTATATTTATATATATATATATATATATTAGGTTTATGGAGGAAAAAGTTCTTAATGTGCATATACATACATACATACATATATATGTATATATATATATATATTTATATATATATATATTTATATATATATATGTAAGTATACATATAGTGACGACAACATTAAGTGAATTCTTTAATTAAATATTGGAAATAACATTAAATATACAATTGGTTATCAAGTTAAATTGAATACATATAAGATAAATTTTCAATTTCAGTAAAAAATTCAAGACATTAACGTCTACAAAATGCGTTCAGGCTGTTAAATTGATACATATAAATCTTTCAAACACAAAATTGAAAAAAGTTAGGTTCTTAGTATGAAATTACGATATTTTCAACAAATTGGCATTTATTCGCTATTCAAAATTTTCTCATAGAATAATTACAATTTCGAAAGAGAATCTGTGACATTATAACAATTTATACTAAAAAATTAAAAAAAAACAACTTATGATGCACTTACGGTATTTTTTATAATCCTAACCTGCATAAAACGTGGGAATTGAATTAAACAGAAGTCCTGTATTACTAAAATCTTATTATACGATCTGCTTCAAATTCGTAAATACATGCATTCTATTCAAAAAATAAATTTAAAGCTTTAACTTTACTTTTGTGTATTATTTATATTATTATTTCAGTACTCAAGTACCAAATTGTGCTGTCGAAACCGCGTTATGAACATGATAGAATTAATGAATATTTTCTGTATTTGTATCTAGAAATCATGTTATTTTTACCATAGATTATTTAAATAACTGATTTAAATTAGAAACTAATTCATTTTATAGTAAAAAGTTATTGTAATTTTTATTCTCTTTGAAAGAAAGTTATCATATTTTAAAATACATTTTATTTCAAGAAATTTTATAAAATTATCCATTAAAATTATAAAATAAAAATAATTAGATCAAATAAATTATAATAACTACTTTAATTTGATTAATTCTGATTGTAAATTAAAAAATGGCTTATTACTAAACATAAAATACACAATAAACAATCTAATTTCTTTTATTTTACGTTTTTATTTAATTTGCTTCTTAAAAAGATAATATTTTATAATATCATTTTAAAATATACCACATATAAATTCAATTCATTGAAGAATCTACTTGAAATATTTATTGATTATTTGTTTAAGACGTATTTAATTTCATACACATAGAAATAAATCTTTGTTTATATTTATAACAAATATTCATTAATTAAACTAACTGTTTAAACGGAGAATGTCTAAAACATTGTTATCATTAATTGGAAGAACAATTTGTCTCTGATTCTATTCGTTGTTTAACACAAAATGTTACCATATTAATACAAATATGTTTGGTTCATTTGTAAAACACGATGTAAGAAAATTTGAAACATTTCGATATATCAATTTTCTTAATGAAAATGTGTATTAGTCCGAATGAAATTTCCTTTTTCGACTCAATGGTCAGCAGTTTGAATCAGCATAATGGTTCTTTTAGTGATTGTAACGGCTTACCGATACTGTATCCATTTTGTTTCAATGAACGTTTGATTTTGGTCAGAATGTCTGGTGGATAATTATTCCATAATTTTTTTAATATTATATTAAAAGTCATCACTTCTTTTAGGATAAAATGTATTACAGGTAGAATTTTTATCAATCCAAATCTTTTAATACTTAATCAGTCTAAATATTTGAAATAGTTATTAATTTTACATTATACATAAAAAAAAAACTAGTAAGTACAATATGTTAAAAGGCAATAAATTGATGAATTCTTTTAAATATCGATAAAACAAAACTATTTTTTTCTCAAAGTAAACCATTTTTTGAATTAAATTTTGTAATCAGTGTTTTTCTCCAAAAAGAAATAATAATAGATCTATACTTAACTTATTCTGCAAGAGAACTATTTTTTAAGTTGTATATTTAATAAATACAATCAGTTTATAACTATTCTTATATTTATTTTCACTAAATTTACTTTTCTTAATAGTCAAAAAATAAAGACCTAGTATGCTATAACTTATTTTTACTTTTCAGTAATTTTCAGACAGATCTGTTGTTGAATTTATTTCTGCTTTATAAAAGAATTAATTATTTTTCGAGTGTAATCAAGAAATTAACTAAATAACTATATACGTGTATTCATACATAAACAAAGAACCGAATTAAAATAAGAGCAACGTTATCGAAAAAAAGGGTAAATATTTTTGTTGTATTTACGATAGTTTATTTTCAAGAACAATATCTTATATTAATAAAACATTTGTGTATTGCTGACCATCATGTTGCTTTTGATTTTTAAATATCTTTATTAATTTTTTAAAATTTTTAACAACTTTAATTTTGAAACATTTTTACATTTTACTATTTTTTATTTCAAGTACTTAGACTTTACAAAAAATAAATGAATTTATAATGTATTTTTTTATATATTTAAATAATTCCAATATTATATTCAAATACCATTTAATATCATATTAAATATACTTTATGGTTTCAACAGATGAACATATGTTTAATTCAGATACTAGAAATATGACTTATAACAAAAAACTAAAAGAAGATAAATAATGTATTTAGAACATCAGACAACTTTTATAAAGTTTCGAATATACAGAGAATTTAAGATATATTGTTCCACGAATTTTTCTTTACTTAAATACCCAATGTTTGTATAAATGAAATATTCATTTCGCTGCTTGACTCTCAAAATATAACTAAATTCCAGACGCGATAACCAAATTATTTCTACGATTAAGAGATTAAACTGATTTGCACAGGTTGAAACCTGTGCTGACTGATTAAGTATATTGTTAGCGGCATGATGCCTTATATATATATATATATATATATATATATATATATATATATATAAGTATATATTTCAATTTTATATAAAAAATATGCAAATTAATTAACTTTGTAATTTTTTAATTATCTTTTTCATAAAAGAATATTGAAGTATTATTTTATATAATAATAATTCCTGCTTTTAGTCATATTTTAAAAATTGAAAAACTACTGATATTACACACTTATATAGCAAAAATATTTTTTTCTCTTATCATTAATTACTGATTTTATTAAAAAATATTTTTTGTGTATAAATATAGTACGTTTCATTACAGATTGCCTTTATTTCTATTTTTCTGCATAGAACTACAACAAAAAATTATCCAAAATTGTTTAGTTACATACATACATATATATATATATATATATATATATATATATATATATATATATATATATATATATAGCCAGTTCATTATATATATATAATGAACTAGCAATCATTTAGTAATTCTTGGGTATAGATTGTCTATTGTCATACAACAGGAGAAAAAAACTATTAAACTCATAAAATTTAAGCCGCAAAATGGCAAGTATTTATGTAACTAAACTATCCAATACTCGTATTGTTGACAAACAAAAATACCGTTGAAAGTTATAAAAAAAATGTTTCCGTTTTGTTTGCACAGAGATTCAAATCTCTATACAAAGCGACTGTGTACGTACAATAATGCTAATAAAAACTCGCACAAATTGAACGATAAAATATCATTATTATTCTTTTAATGACTATTACTCACACAGACGAATTCAAACACTGAAATGTGTTGAATATATTTTATACGTTCTGTAAATAAAGAACTGACTGATTCAATAGTAACGACTTTTTGATTATAGCTACATACTTTTGTTAGTAATCTTTGGCAGAATAATTTTATTTCCACTGATATATTTTGTTGATAAATAAACACTGTTTAAAATGTTACACTTATTATATGTATGAAAGCATTTTTATCAACAAATAAATAATAATGTGTCTAGAGTGACTATTTATTTTTGTTCATTTATTCTCATTGATATTTATCTAAAATAAGAAATTCTTAATGGAATATTTTTTAAATTATTATTTTCATTATTTATTACCAAATATATAGTTTTATGACATTTAAAAGAAAAAAATAATTTATTTCCATGACCTAAGACTTCATTTAATGTACTGAAAAATTAATGTTAAGATTTTATTATATATACGACTTTTATGAGCTTTGAATAATATATAGAGAAAAACAGTCATCATTAAAAGTTTCATGATATTTTTAATAACTTTATAAAGTATATTTCTAACTATAAATTTTATTCTTTTAAACAAACTCTGAAATAATTTATAATACAAACAACGTATTACCATTTTTAAAATTTGTATACATAGTATATAAATTTTAAATAGTTATAGTACTATTTAAAATAATTATAAATTATATTAAAAAATTAACATAATGTATTAACATGCATGTATACAAATTTTTATTTTTAAGTAAATAATCAGATATATAAGAAAATATATTATAAATTAAGATCAAGAATAGAACAATTTAAATGCTATATATCTGTTTTTAATTAAAGCGAATTTTTATTCTTTCAATTCAAAAAATGTACTTATGCATGCAAATTGTATTTATTGCATTAAAATATTAAAAAATTAAAAAAATAAGTAAACAATTTTTGTTTAAGGTTAGAATTTGTTATTATTTACATATATAATAATAGATCAAAAAGTTCACTCACCACTACGGTTATTTTAGGATAAATAATCAGCTTACCTGTAAAAAAACAATATAACAGTGAGATCGACATTGAAAAGAAATTTCATTACATTTGTTTACTAACTACACAATATATATTTTGATTATAAATGTAATACATTAAAAACGAGATTATATAAACAATGTTCGAATGCTGTGCAAGTCATATATTTATTTTCAAAATCTTTTATTAAAACTGCAGACGAATCTAAATTCCATTCAGAGACTCTTCAAATATAATTAAATATTCTGTTGTTATACATCTTCAATTCGTATCTCTTTGTTCAAGTAAAAATATTGTTTCTGTCTTCTCTTTGAACAATACCTAAATAATGTTTTGAATCCGACATTGAAGTAAAAAGGATTCGTCCATTTGTTTCTACAAATGCTTTTTATGTATTATATATTTTATGTCAAATATTTTAACATGTTGTTTGATCATGTACTTATTTTTACAAATACAAGTACTATTTACTTGAATAACATTATTTCATTTTCTTACTTTTGAAAACAAAATTAATAACCAACACGCGGAAATATATATATATATATATATATATATATATATATATATATATATATATATATATACATACATATAATATATTATATATATATATATATATATATATATATATACATATGTATGTATATATACATACATGTGTATGTATGTATGTGTGTATATGCGTGTGTTTGTTAAAAATTTACATATATTACATGCAAAAAAACATTAAGAAGGAAATATATATTCACAAAACTTTTCAGAGGTACTTCACAGTACATAACCAATTCATAAATAAAACTGGAAAAAGAAGCAAGAAACTTGAAAAGTTACAAACCTATTAAACTAATTTCACTTGGAGAAGAAAAACGATTATATTTGTATACTATAAATAAATAGTATATCTACTCATATTATACTATTAAATTTGAGAATAGTAAAATAAAAGGAAATGTATTTGAATATATTAAGTGTTGAGTTATAAATAACATTTTATTCATGAAAATAAATTTCATTCTTTATTGAGATATTTGGTTCTGATACAAATATAAACTAAACGTTAAGATTTTTAATTACATATTAGCTTTTCTAAAATAACCTTTCATATTTTTATTCATTTATATTCAATATTAATTACATATATATATATATATATATATATATACATATATATATATATATATATATATATATATATATATATATATATGAAATGTAGCTTTAATAAAACAATCTTATATGAAATAATTGTGAAAGTTAACATAGCACGCATCGCCTTATGACGTCATATAAAATAACACAGTTTTGAATCACGCGAAAATAAATCAACTTTCAGCTTATATCAAGAAAACAATGTGTGTTTCTACGAAAATCAACTGTTATTATTTTAGTGTTAAAGTGTGTCTCGAAATTGTGAAATTGTCTCTAGATAATGTAAATATTTTCATAGTTTATCAAACTTTTAACTATGAAATACATTTTTTGATTTAATATTATAACAACAGAATGATCTTATATATATATATATATATATATATATATATATATATATATATACATATATATATATACATATACACATACTTGCGAATATTTTACACTCACTTTTCATATATTTGGAAATATTGATTTTATACATTTATCGTTAAAAGAGTTTTTCTAGAAAAACAACTTTTATAAATCTTTACTTCAGTCTTCTGAATTCTTATTATATATATATATATATATATATATATATATATATATATATATAATGATCAAATATATTTTAAATGATGTTATTTACGACTGGGAGATGTTTTAGAAAAAAAATCTTCAACAGAAGCAACAGAACATATTTTCTGTGTCACAGAGAATAAAATGATCACTTTCAGAAGTAACTAATGAACAGGGAAATAAATGGCGTACAATAAACACTTGACAGATTATTCTCTAAGAGATTCAAAATAATTAAAAATTAATGTATGCATGTGCTTTAAATAGGAAATGATTTAAGAACGTTTTATTTTTCTTTTCCATTCTATATATTTATCTTTCTCCCTCTCTCTTTATATATACGTACATATATATGTATATATATATATATATATCAGACTATCTCACCATTGTAATATAAATTGGACTTAATTACGCATTATCTTATGTAAATAAGAGACGTTAACGAGATTTTCGGTTTGAGAGTAGCAGAGGTATTTCAACTGACAATGAATTATAATGTATTTTATCTAAAGCATGTCATTTTTGTAAAATAAATATAATTAAGTTTCATAAATAAAAATTTCCTTCAGCCCACTAACCAAAAAAATATTTCGGTATTACAAATATTCATTGTTCTGAAACACTAAAGCAGAGAAGAAATTATTTGTTGTCAAAATACGGAAACCTTAGTTTGAATATAATTAATTTATATTTTATTAAATAAAAAATTATCTTCTAGGTAAAAACACTGTTTTGATGTGATTTTTTTCCAACGAGAACCCACATTTTACAACCATGTGAACTTTGTTGTTTGATGCAACGGAAACAGCTTTACAGTAATGATCACTTTCAATACCTGTACTATTGTGAATAGGAAATCGCCATTCAAAAAGTTTCATAGTTGTCTTAATTTCCAGTGATTTCGTTTGAGACATATAAATTGAAAGGTGCAAAAACTATGTTGTATTGGAATTTGAAAAAAAACTGTAAGAATACGCATTTTCCTCAGAAGAAAAAATTAAGTATTTATATTAATTTGCTTTAAACATATTGTGTATATATATATATATATATATATATATATATATATATATATATACTTCACAATAATAATTTTATAAATTGGTTATTTATTATACAAGCACAGATGTATTAAAAAAAACTTTTATTAACATTACGTATTATTAAAAAACTATTTTTTCTTCCTACTGCAAAATTCAATCCATTTTTAATTCTTTTTGATTTTGATATATACATTTTAAATAACATGTGTGTGTGTATATATATATATATATATATATATATATATATATATATACAAACAGGACTAAAAAAGTTGTTTACTTTTCGAATCCGCAATCTTCTCTTATAATGTCCTTGCAAGTTCATCTTTCTCATTAGCCGCAAATTAAATAAAACCCGTGACCTGAAACCGACTGTAGCAGAGAAGAAGTAGAATGTTGAAAACGGCCCGGGTAAATATTATGCGGCAGCATATTTTTTAATTGCCGTTATTGCCGCACAGAGACATTGCTGTCTGTTTATGCATATTTTTCACAAGCATCTTTATAATATGTCCGAAATTAAAACTAAATGCTTAGACACATTTTAATCTTATAGTTACAACTAAAAGAAAATATGTTTTCAACTTGTAAGTATATTTTAAAAGAATATATTATATGTTTCCTTTTCATTTTGATGGCTAGGTTAAAAAAAAGTAAGATTTGTTAAAAAGGTATATTTTTAATTATATATTCAAAAAGATTTTTTAAATATTTTTAATTAAATAAGTTTTTTAAATAGCTTTAAACTGAAATTTGAAATAAAGTAATTTCCAATTATGTTTCACAAAATTGGTTGAAGATATTAATTTTAAACAAATATTCTCAAAACTCATTTCATGAATTATCTCCAGACGTAAAACTAAAAAATGAAAAAGGCAATAGAGTCTTGATTGTTTTCTGTTAAAAAGATATTTCACAAAAATAACAATTACTTTTTAAATAACTACTTAATTTTTATCAAAAGAAAATTAGTTTTTCTTTATAATGTTTTCTTTCATTATACATATATGTAGTAGTGGAAAAACATTTTAGAAACTGAAGAAAAGCAAGAAAAATATTTTTTGTTTTAATTACAAAGAAAATAAATTACAAAATAAATTCTATTTATACCCATATATACATATATATATATATATATATATATATATATATATATATATATATATATATATATATATATACTTTTAATATTTTTCTTGTAATGTAAAAATAACGAACAGTTTAATATCTATTACAGATATCTTTTTAATCCATAAAAATAGTCTTTTTTAGTCAATATGTTTGATAAATATTTTTTTATTTGCAATTTTTTTTAAATATTTATTAAACATTTTAACTATTTATTCAGTTTATTAAAATTCAATGTGCGTACTAAATTTAAATAAAATTGAAACTGTATATTAAAAAAACATTGTTCTGTTTTATCACGTTTTAAAAAAATGATAAATGTGAATATCACACACATATATACACTTACACTGCAGAAATGTAAATTACATTATTGTATTATATATATATATATATATATATATATATATATATATATATATATATATATATATATATGTATGTTTGTATGTAAATATATTTTAATATAGTTTTTTTTCATATTCACATATTTAAATAAAATAAGAATGTTTTTTCATATCCCTTACAGGTGATATATAAGGTATTTAGCATTCCATTATGCATTTATATCATATATGTCATTGTACTTTAAATAAAGTCATACACTTTACATTTATACGTACGTAACACTTGGCATTTTAATTAAACTGTATAATATAAAACAAATTAATTCCACATTCTTTATAACATAGAAAAAATAAGTTTGATAAATTAAAATTTCATTTTGATGAATTAATTTAAATATTTCTGTTCATACATATGAATATTTTTAATGATATTTTAAGTAAAAAAACCTTAGAATGAAGAAAACATTCTCTTCTAATATATAATTTTGAATTCACTTTGTTTAAATTACACCTGCTTTAGTAATCAGTACAAATCTTCAACATCTTCATTGTCCGCTCTCGTCTTTTGTTCTGCTTTGGTTTGTAATAAACAATTCTTCGCTATCCACTTTCCGTCACTTTCTTTTGAAACTCTTCCAGCTCATTTCCGTTTTACAAATTTAATTCAATCTATTACATGTATAATTCCTGACTTGATTTTATCTCCTTTTTGAAAATTTCCTTACTTTCGTGTCAATGACTCTCAATATTATTTAATATTAATGAAATTTGGTTTTTATTCTATCAAACAACACACTTTTTTAAAATTATAATTAGATTGTTAATTTACATACACCATATACATAGTTGAGAGTATATATAAACAAATATATATATATATATATATATATATACATAAATGATTTAATAATAATTATAATATATATATATATATAAATTATTTTTTAACGTATATTTAATGAAAAATATGTAAAATAACTAAATCTCAATGATTAACCGACAAGTTTTACTATAAACCCATTTTATTTATAAATAAAATAATTCGACTCGTTTCATTGTAATTTGGAAAATAAAATATAGACCTAAGCTGAAATGTATTAATTTTAAACTTATGTTAGAAAAATCAATATAATGGATTTTCTTGAAAGAACATGGTCTTTGGAAACACAAACAGAATTAAATTTTAAAAGTAAATTCACAAAATGAAAGAAACTCAAAATAAATTGAAATTTTAATTTAATATAATCAATAAATATTTTATATTATTATTACAATTATTCATATTCAAAAAATTACTAAGACAAGAATATTAAAGAAAAGTGAACAAAAATTTAATAACAAATAATTTAATTGTAATGAAATTTATATTTAAAAATAAACATTTACGTTTCTAAGTTTAATATCAGATTGATTATTACAATCTAATTTTTTTCTATAGAAAATTATTAATCCTAACTAACTGTTAAGTTAATATAACACTAATACTAAAGCTAGATCTACACTAAACAAAATTAAGCTACATGACTTTGATTGGTGACACTTCAATAGGTCTTAAAAATATAAAATTGTTAATATAATTTCATGTATGGTATTTAAGATTACTTTATACTACTCTTAATCGTTTTGTTTCACGTGGGCACTAAATCTGATTAAACATGTTCACTAATTGATTATAAATTATCTTGTATTATTATTTTTACATTTTCAATTATGATTAAGATGATGTAATCAGCATCAAAATTCTGATAATAAATAATTAAAAATAACGAATTATCTAACATTTGTGATCAGATATTTTTTTGCATTTTATAAGATGAGTGAAAAATTTATTTATAAACGTGAATTTTTTTCATAATACCAAAAACGATATCAATTATTACTCTGATTTATATAACTGTAAAAGTATATAATATATTTGTCAATAACAAATCAAACTGAAATTATCAGCAGAAATATTTATTAATCAGAAAAAATTGTAAAATAAGAAATTAAATAATGACTATTAATTTAATTATTAATTTCTTTTTTACAAATTAGTATACAAAGAAAAGAATATATAAATAATAATTTGTTAAAGATACAAGTTGCAGATAAATACTACTTTCGAAACTAAATTATAAACAATGATCACAATTAATCATGAAAATACATTACATATATATATATATATATATATATATAAGCTGCACATCTTGTATTAAATATACATTTCAGGTTGCCAGCGTTTGTGAAATATTAAAAGAATTCAGAGAGTTCATGTTAATTTAATAAGTAAGAAGAAAACAGAAAACTGAATATCAGTTCTCTATTTGGTACTTGTATAACACCCACGTTAAGAAAATTTAATCAGAGAATGGCTTTTATTCGTTTATTTAGAAAGACATTTCAATTAAAAACGTATAAATAAGTACTGAATGAAATTCAATCAATATTTGACAAAAAAATCACCAATAAAATTATTTTAGAAGAGCTATCTTTTTTAGTGAAAGTCATTAAAAACATTTACAAAACCAATGCAATTAATGCATCTTTGAAATAAAGTCTACACATTTTCAATTGAAGAATAAAAATCAACGATCGAAAATGAACATGGAAAAAATATAATAAAAGAAATATTTTCGAAAATGAGATGAGTTTTTCTTATTTTTTATCCAACAATCAATTACAGATTATAATTCGATATATATCTCAACAAGAACTGATTCCAAATATAATAAATTTTAAAAATATAAGCTTCATTTTATATTACATAAATTGCAATCTTGATATTTATTTTGATCAAAAATAGTTTTTATCCAATAAATAATCCTGAATTAAAACAGCATGAAACATAATCCAACTTAATTACAATTCCAGAAAAAAACGAGTAAAACGTTTGTTAAAACAATATTATTTTCTAACACTCTATAAATATATTTTATATCGAACTGATAATAAACGAAATACAGTTACTTCAGTAAATTTTGTACGCAACTCGAACTTAATTGAATTAAAATGAGGTTGAAGTATTAAAAACTTTACTTCTTATTCTGATAAATTTACTTTACAAACTTTAATTCGATTTCGCTTTAAAATTTATTTTATAATTTACAATATAGTGTTCAATTTTGGATATATATTTTTTTCTTTCTACAAATAATAAACTGTTAAACGAGCATACGCTTTCAAGAGATTGGCATTGATATCGGTAAAAGAATCAAGAAACATTTTATCTTTATATCGGAAACGTTTTAAAGATAATACCAAGAGACCAAAGAGATAAAGCTCATCTTGAATAGTATTTTTTTGTGGAAGAAATAGTATTACATATCAGCGTGTGAGCTACTGAACAAATATAATACTTGTATGTATAAAAAAACATCATGAAATATGTTTTATTTAGTGAATCTAAGAGAAATATTTATATTTTAAAATAGATTTTTAGATAATAACTTATTTAATTATGATATATTAAAATATTTTTCATTATTAGTATTAGTCTTTTTTAGATTTACTTAAGTCCATTATTTATAGTTTTTTTTGTAATTATTCATTTCTGTATTTTTATTTGATGGTCTTTTGAATTATTACCCTATTCGCATGAGCATTAAATTTGTGTTTTTAACTTTTATGAAATAAACTTCGCATCAGCTTATGCAAATTTACAATAGATTGTTTAATATTTGTTTTAAAAGAAAACAAATTTGCCAACAAGAAAAAACTTGATTGATATTTTAAAACAACTTTTTTTATTTTTGTTAGAATATTCTTTACTTAAATTACTTTTTTTATTTACGGGAATTTTAAAATGAAGTCTTAAGTTTAACAGACACATATTAAAAAATGCTAATGAAGATTTTTTGACACTTAGCTTCTATCACCTGAACTGTTACTTTCATTCATAATTTTGATATTGTGTTATATAATATTAAAAAATGTCATATATGTGCAAAAAATTTATTAAATCTATTTTTTCGCATTACTAAATTTTATGATTTGTCCCACATGAAAAAGATATCGTTATTTCACATCTAATTTCAACATTTAGTTATTTTATTCCATATTAAAAGCAATATAGTTTTTGTGTACATTTTACATAGAAATAAAAAACTGTTCCATTAAAATTTCAATTTATATTTACAAATACAAAATTATTTGTAATTTTTTTTTATTAAAGTTATAATTGTTTTTTTCATGCTGTTTATACATTAACTTGGTGGCTTTCATCTTTCTAAATCACTCAAGCCTCTGTCTTCTAATACCAGGAGACCATTTTGAGGTAGCTTTATACATTTTTTTCATTATTTTAATTTACTTCATGATTCTGTACATGCTTAAACAAATAGTAGAAGGCAGAATTTCAAGTGATACAAGACAAAAAAAACTCAAATTTGATTCTTTTGTCATACATTTTTCATCTTTTTTTGCTTAAAATAATTTTTTTAAAAGATAATTTTTAATAAACTTAAATTAAGAATTATTAATACAAATAAATATTTTCTGTCCTTCATACAAATAAATATTTTCTTTCACTGATAGAAAAATTCTCAAAATTTCAATATATTGCACGTCATAGAAATGTCTTAACAAAAAAAAACTCCTTTATGGCATTTGAGCTAAGTTCCGTGAAAGCCAAATATGTTTTTATAGCGTTTGTATTTAACAATGATATTCTTTATTTGTATAACACTTAAACAAATAACTTATTATAGTATTTTATACTTTCTAAAATTATGTTTTATTTCTTTTAAAAGTATTTCTTAATTCTTTTGAAATCTATCTTCAAATTATTATAAACAAATATTTTTTATAAAATCTCAATGATATGATTTTAAATTATATTAAAACATAATAACCATTAAATAACAAATATGTGCATTTTTAAAAAAAAACTGCATACGTTATTGAAGTGAAAAAATCTGATAAAAAGCCTTTTAACTGACATTTTAATTTAAAACCTGTTGAATAAACAATGAATTAAATTCTTTAGAAAGTCTGACTAGTTTATTTATCAAATTAATTATACATATATATATATATATATATATATATATATATATATATATATATATTAAAAATTAGAATTGATTACAAAACTATTAAAAAAATCAAAATGAATTAATATACAATTAAAAAAAAATCATTCGTTCTTATCCTAACCGCAATAAATAACTGACTTTGAACATTATTCACAATTTTTTGTACAATTTAGCAAAATGTTATTAAATATGATTTATATCAAATTTTAAATGAACGTTAATAGTTTGATGGCTTTAAGAGAATATGACATTTTGAGTAAACTGAATTATTTCAAGTCAACTGACAAACACATTAATCTGAAAACTTTTAATGCGAAGATATTGCGTCGTTGTACGTTCTGTCGGTTGCTGTAAACGTCTCCTTCACGAAACGGCAACACTGAAGAACACAATGTTTGCAACGAAATGTGCACGACCGGTACCCTCTATGTAACCGTAACTTTCATTAGACATAGAAAGTTTTCTGTGATATTCCAGCCAGTGGCCGGGTGTTCGCGTCATCAAATAGGGTTGTACAACGATTACACCTCTCGACAATTATGAGTAAGGTCATGTGTCGTAGCCACATTTTTATGAATTATGTACGAGCACTTAAGCTACCCACTATTATATGTAACTCTGTATCGTGCAGTCTGGAGATGATTGCAGTGTTAAGAGCTTAGCTGTAATGGTTTCACAAAAGGACTGTTTTTTGTTTGTTTCATTTTATGTGTTTTTTTTTTTAAAAAAAGAACAGATTTTAAATAGGATATAACGTGCATGTTATATAACATTCACTAATTTATTTTACTTACGTTCATTTATTTTATAGCATATATTTTTTTCTTCTTAAATGTCACGTCCTTCATTCACAATATTGTTAAGTATTTAATAATATTTATTTGACATAACTTGTGTACCTGTATGTATATATATATATATATATATATATATATATAAATATATATATATATATATATAAATATATATATATATATATAAATATATATATATATATATATATATATATATATATATCATTAAAGATTATTACTAATTCATTATTATTATATTGAACAGATTTTGAAAAATATACCTGTAGATAATTTTATACTAGTAAATTTAATAGTGTTTAATATAGTTAGTACATTTTGATTAAGGCAATTTCAAAACATTTAAATTCTACAGTAATTATTTGTTTAAATTCAACAAAAATATGAATTTACTTTACTAAAAAATATTTTGTATGTTCAAATTTGGGCCTATAACAAAATAAATAACGAAAGGCATTTATTGTTATCTGGCAACTTTGATTCTATTGGATAACTGTAAAACGGCTGATGGTTTAAATTAATTTAAAAATTTAAATTCATTACTACCTTCTATTATTATTTACTATATATATATATATATATCCAAATAATTCATACATATTACAAGTTATAACAACGAGTAAATCAAAGAAGCTGATTAGCTTTAGTAATCTTATAACAGAAAACAAATGAAAAAATGGTAAAAGTTTATCGAAAATTTGTGGAATGACATGTTTGTTGAGAAATGGAAGAATTTAGAAACTTGTTTTATCCAACAAAGATTTCTCAAATAATATATTTGATAAAATAGAATTTTTCATTGAATTTTATTGAAACTTCAACAATTAAAGTACATTCATAAATTTACTACATCCTTCTTTCTAGTTAAAAGTACTAAAAAGTACTAAAAGTAGTAAAGAAAAAATAATAAACTGTTCACATGGTTTTCGAATTCGCTGAGTGAAGTGGTCACTTTTATAAATTTTATTCTAACAATAGTTAAAATTATAGATTACTTTCTAGCACCTTGCTAAATTCAAAATGTATTGAATATAAGACTGGATTTTTTTAATCTAAATACAATTTTAATCTTAAAATCAATAGATATGGTCTATATCAAAAGTATTTAAAAGATTTATTATACATTGTACATCAAATAAACCAACGATGACCAGGACCCAACGAGATTGTATCGGTTTATTGAACGGTATATATTATAGAATACTGTTTCATCAACAACCATATTTAATTGTTTATATATATATATATATATATATATATATATATGCAAAGATTATTTAAATTTTTCGTTTATGTACTAGTTAGTATGTACTAATTGTTTAATTTTTTTGATATTAGTATAGATCATTAAATCGAAGTGTATATTATTAATCTCTCTTTACTACATATATATATATATATATATATATATATATATATATAATATGATAAATCCTTAATCTATAAAGTCCAATTTATTTGCATTAGATTTTAAAAAAAAAGTATATATATATATATATATATATATATATATATATATATAAATATGTATTTATGTATGTATGCGTACATAGGACCATTGTTAACAGATAATTTTAAACTACTATCTTACTGAAAAAGACGAACTGAATAGAAAATACAAATAATATATAAAATATATGACTAAAATAAAAAGTTTTCAATGCAGCTGTATCAATAGATCAATATAAATGATATGAAAGAATTGGACGGATGTTATGAAAATAAAATATCCCGTAGTGGAATAATAAAGCACGACTTATTGAAAGCAATATACAACTCTCTGGCGGTGAAAATCATGCAATTATTTAACTATATGCCTTCATTACTAATAGATATAACATTCGTTCCGTTAGTGTTTTGAGAACATAACCGTAATTTTAACTATCACAATTTATCTATAATTCTTAAAATACACTTTTTATAGTTATTATTTTTCTCGTAATAAATAATGTATAATTGTATAGCTTATCTGGTTAAAATTACTCCCCATATTGTTGTATTCAAACTATTATTTAGTATAGAACATTCAGAAAATTCCAACATACATAAAAGTCGGATTATATGAATGTTTTCGAACTAACTGCTTACAAAGTATATATATATATATATATATATATATATATAAAGATCGTTTATTTTACCAACTCCAACATTCTAAAGCGTTTGAAATGGAAGCATATACATTTGAACGATCTTCTAACTTAAAGACTACCACCGGAAGATAAGTCGTAAGGCGACTAACTTGAAAGTCAAAAGCATTTATAAATTAAGACTGTCTTACTCTTAAGATTTGTAACTTTATGTCCATATATATATATATATATATATATATGTATATATATATATAATATAAATTTATATATATATATGTATATGTATGTATATATATACCGTGTTTTAGTTCACTAACTCAATTAATTGATAATCAAAATTAAAAATAATTGATTCAAACGATAATCATTCTTGAATAAATCATTATTCAATTCTAAATTAAAACCATAATCGTTAATGAGTAAGATGTACATCAAAAAATCCATCACATAAAAAAGATCAAATAAAACTACCTTAATACGATTTAAACATAAAACTATCTAATTTTCAAATAGCCTTTTTATTTGACATTGTGAAAAATACTTGTATAACATTTATCAATTGATAAATTACTGCTTAAGTGATCCATCGCCTTATAGTTTTGAAAAAAAAACATTTCATGTGGAATTTATTTCATAATTAAAAGCTATTAATATTTAGATAATGTAAATACGTTTACAAATAGTGTTTGACTATGATACTTCCGATTTATCGAACAAAAATAATATTTTTTTATAATATTTGCCTTACTCTAAAATGTATGTTTAAATCCTGTATAAAATATTCTTTTATTTATTTATTTGTTTTTTTTATTTAATATTTTAAGATATTTTTGACTAATCAGAGAATCAATTTAATTTCAGATATTATTATTAAATCTTAATTAGTACTACACAAATTACACTATATTAATATATAATACAACAACACATATATATATATATATTTATATATACATATATATATATATATATATATATATATATATATATATATAAAGTATATAACAATATATTAATATTGAATAAAATTCCATTGACGAGACAGGTAATAATTCCATTCGCAATGATATTAATTTTCAACAATATTACATGATATGAAGTTAAATAGAGTATTTAATTCGAAATATGCATATATATATATATATCACATTGTTTTGTAATTTCATATATCACATGTGTCAAATCAAAATTCAATTTCGATATACCGTATCAAAACTACATTACAGATTCACAAAAAAGTTCAGAATATATTTTCAGTATGTCCATGTCAGATAAACTTTGGTTGTTCTGTTCAGCACAAATACAAAACACATACAAGCGTACAAACGTATATATACACTTATATATGGAACGATCTTTTCACAAATAAGAAAAAAAATATCATACATAATATGCGATTAGTGTCACATTTACAACGCACATGAACATTGCAGTTATGTTTCACCGAATTCCGTAAAAGTTTTATTCGTACGTTTAACTCCTCTATTGTTTTAAACTTGATTTCATAAAACCGAACACATTTATAAACTTTAATACAATAAGTGAACTCCTATGAAGTTAAAAAGTTTCGCCTTCTAACGAGTTCTGTTTTTGTTAAGTTGTTTTGGCAACCTGTGTAACAACAAGAAACTTACTTGCATGTTACTTATTTCGGCTTATTTTAATTTAATTTTATGAATGAGTCCTCATGTTTTTCAAGAAAAGAAAAATACACAAACATATACATATATGTACATATAACAAAAAATATGTTTACAGACTCAGTTATTTTAATAACAAACTTACAATTTTATAACTAAAACATTTCTCTTATTTTTATTTTCAACTTTACGATTTTATATTGAAATGAAATGAAATAAATAATGTTTTATTTAAGTTGGACTCAACGTAGAATTTTAATCTATTTGTTAATAATAACATACCGCATTTCTATATTATTAACAATAAACTTAATAATTAATTTTTGGTATTTGTGTTTCATATGTATTTTTATTCCACTGAAATATCAAATGTTTATTAGCACAAAAAAGCTTTTAGAAATACTGCTTAATACATTTTTACAAATGTTTTTTTCACTTTTTACAAACCATTAAATAATTATGATCTAAAATTTTCAATAATTAATTTCCGATCATTTTTACTGGTACTGACGAACATTTCGTCAACGATATCATGTTCAAAGCATTAAAATATTAAAAATTTTCTAAGATACAAAATATAGGCTTTTCTATATCTTAATATTCCACTTAGTACTTAGAACAATTAGTATCAATTTATTACTTACTCATGTACTTAGTACAATCAAAACATAAGCCAATAAAATTGCCATTGCCAATGTTCAAAGATTAAACATTTTTAAAAAATATTATTTACTGATATTAAATTTGTATTATTTTTGAAAATCATAAACGACTTAACAGAAAAGTAGCAGGGAAAATGAATACTAAATAGGAACAAGATATTTTAAAACTCTTATGGTATGTTTTCAAATTAGTTACGAAGAAACCTCGAATCATCAGAAGTGTATTATATAATAAATTTCGTAGATTTAATTAAGTTTACGTTTAATCAACACATTACATGTTTTCGTCTTTTGCTACTAGAAATTT
>CM068318.1:15446870-15454370 GCA_034766995.1 Acanthacorydalis orientalis | reverse complement strand
TATGTATATATATATATATATAAACTAATATAAATGTAAATACATGTTCACGTTCGTGTGTGCAATCGTGGAAGTAAAAATATTTATATAGATATCTTGAAACTCTTATAAAATTCCAATTATCACGTATTTTTCATCAAAGCTTGTTATTACATAAAGACAGCAATTTTCGTTCAAAAATGTTCAGCAACTCCGACAAAGTTCATTCGTCGAATCAAAAATTCTATCTACGGAAATTTTAAGACCGACATGGAACAAAAGAACCGCGTATTCCATCGCTTTATTGATCAGAACTTTTTAATATCTCAGAAGCAATAAAAATTCCAAGTATCTACCTTATATATTTATATACCGCAGCACATGTTTCTTGAATTCGCTGCTTCTATCGCTTGATAGTGCGGTACACTTGCGGGAGATGAAATAAATAAAGTAGTGAAGGTTTCAGTTGTCTTCTTATTTATTTATACATTTTTTTCTATATATTTTATTTTAGATATTTGTATCGACATATTCGATATTTTAGTAGAATGAATGAATAATCAGACGATTTAAAAACGTTCCGGTTAAATAAACATGCATTTTTTTAACAGTATTCAAAATATATTTAAAATAGTTTTATATTCAGATACAGTGCATTTTTTTATACACGTAAACATTTATCCTTTTTCTTTGTTTTTCAAAAAGCATTCATTTAAATATATTTTGTATTGTTAGTAATTACAAAATGAATTTAAATTTAAATGTAGTTTGGAGTCTTAATATAAATAAAAATTACTTGTGTTAAAAAACCAAAATACAGTAGAAGGTTGTAAAAAGTTGAAGCTCTTGCGATTATAAATTTTTTCAAAATTCGCATTTGTATAATGGATGGAACTATTAAAGTCTATAAATCATATTTTTTTTAAACAACTTATATTTTAGATATTGTATTTTTTATAATAAACGTATTGGCATTTATTTTAAATTATATCTAAGTGAAATATATTCAAAGAAATAATAATACCAATAATGAATTTGACTCTGATCCATTGTTAACCTTAATTTGTTTCATTTCATTTTTAACAAAATTTGCAAGAATTCATTATTTGATGAACTATTAACGATTTAATTTGATAAAGAACAGGTGATATTTATGGATATTATTAATTTATCAAAACGTCATCTACACATGTGCCCACATTTGTAATTTTAAGAATATTTTTAAAAAATACATCGATTTTACGATCTAATACATTGTTTCTACGACCAGAAATTAAACATTTTTTAATGAAAATTCGTCAATAAATGATGACTTATGATTGTGCCCTGACAAGAACGAGTAAAATAATAAACGAACAGTAAATGTATAAAATGTATTTTACTTATAATAAAATTCGTAAATTTTGATAAGATTCGCGTTACAATGAAACGAGCAAGAGCAAACCTGTTCTCACTTCATTCCGTCATATAATCTGCCTTCAATACAGAATTGAAGTCAAGAAACAATCTGAAATCGCAATCTACAGAAGTATGGCATATAATCCTGATAACCAGTACGGTTGACAGGCGTGGGCTGAACAGACGGGTGTATAGGGCATTAGCCAGGCACGAAAGCCGTCAAAATCCAACACGTTTACGCGTACAGCATCTAACACAGTGCACGGCTTATTTTGGTCACGTTCCAGCCATGTCTTTTTGACGATGGAGCCAAGATATCTCGCCGGAATGTAGCAAGACGTTAAGACGTATCGGTTTATGTTTAATATAGTTTTATTATATGTGCAGAGATAAAAACAGAGAAATATGGATTTTAACATCATAATTAATAATACTGGACCATTTATATATTAATTTGTTGGATAATTGGTAGTCTGAATATATGACCAGGTGAGGTAAATTAAGAAATAAATAAATAAATATATATATATATATATATATATATAAATTTATATATACATATATACATACTAGAGGATTTGCACCCAGCTCAGTTTGCTCACCCACTTGTCAATTATAAGCATGTACATGTAACCGAATGAAACAATAAACATATATCAGTATCATAGAAGTCACGTCTCAAATAAGAAGTTAACGTCATGGATTTATATATATATATATATATATATATATATATATAATATATGTAGCTATATAAACATTCTTGCAGATAGATTATTGCAACGTGTTATTTTATATATGACATATTTGAGCACCATAGAACACTCACCCTCGACGACATAAATAAATAATCAACGTCATCAAAAAATTATTTGAGGATAATTTTGAATATGAATATATATATATATATATATATATAACTATATATACATTATATATATATATATATATATATATATATATATTATATCTCTTTAAATATATTTAAGTTGTATCAAAGTCGCAATTTTTGATTCATGTACCTTTTTTATATACTATTTTTCATACATATGTAAGTATTAAAAATTAATATAAGTCCACACGGTCTTTTTAACGTATTTTCAAAACGCTGTGAATTAAATTCTGAGAATTGAAAGTAATAAACAAAAATCATCACCAATATACTGTAGAAGTAAAAATATCATAAATTAAAATACCTTTGAGGGCAATATAATCACTTATTTTTTTTTGTCCTTTTATTTTTACTCTAATTTTTTTATTGCTGTTTCCTTAACAGAGAGAAAAACAATACTTATTACAATCGAGTACAAGTGGTATCCATTTCAAATCATAGAAATTTTCTAGAAAAAATTTTCGTATTTATTATTAGTTATTGTATTATTATTAGTTTAATGTTTTGTGCAATTCTACCATACGTTTTACACAAACTAAGGTACTAATTGCTATTCATATATATTATATATGAAGTAACATACTTTTCAAATTGTTTACTGGATCCAGAAAAACAACTGGTATGTAATTGGATTATACTCTCGTTTAAAAGTTTGAATTAAAGAAAGCACAGCTTAATATTAAGCTAAATTATTCTCGCGAGAAAATAAATACTTAAATTTTTCTCTTCGATCCTAACAAATTATCAAATTTTAATTGTCAATCATTTAACAGTAAGATATAGAGAGATTATAATTACATTTACGAACTTCATACACAAATTTTAAATTATTTACAAATATTTTATGTGATAAATATCTATCAAAAATTACCCTTTCTAGAAAAAACAGATATTTATTCACATTCTAAAAAATAAATAATACTGTTTTTTCTTTAAGAAAAGTGATGTTTTTGTTCCAGATTAAAATTATGGGATTACTTATTAATAATCAATGATCTTACTTCTGTACATGTACATACATGCATGCATATATATATATATATATATATATATATATATATATATATATATATAAGATTAAGAACAAGAAAGAAAAAGAGTCGTGAAAAATCCAGAATGAGATAATTATCACTCTAGCTCTCTATTTAGCAATGGTTAAAATAAGAAATGAATTGTTATTTTTTTTCTAATAATTTTAAAATTTTCCCCTAGTACTAACATATTCGATAATGTTTAACTAAATTTTAAATTATTATTATAATTTCTTACACATTTAATTCCATGATTATGTTTTTCTGATGGTCTTCGATCTTTTAAATCATCGAAGCATCTATTTTCAATTCGAAAATTCAGCAAGTGTGCCACATTTAGATAAATATTAAAGCCTCTAATATCTATTTGACGATAGGCCTTGTTCTAAAACTAATAGTAACAAATAGAAGCTCAGTGTGCGGATATGTCTGTATATATGAATTTTTTAAATTCTTCGTTTTATTGCCACCCCCAAACCTCACAGACTAGAGAAGCCATTAGTATAGTTTAGTATATGCTTTATTCATATAATCTGTATTATATAATTTTTATATTACTATTTTCATGACTTTAACGTGTTTATAGACACATATATAATATTTATATTCACTCATATTTCATTACTGACGTTTCATGAAGTTTAATTGCAAGTTATTCCGTCACTACCATTTCTGTAATATTCTGAATTGAAAGACCAACGATTGCTCTTTCAAATGCCGTCAACTTATTAAAATAAATATCCTTTTCATGTGCACCTGACATTTATATCAGACGTTAGTATCTTACTTATATTTTCTGTTTCTCAATCATTAACTTTTCTACAGTAATGATCTGTTTTAGTACTTCGAAATATCTAATTTTTATAAAAAAGAATTCATTTATTTTTTTTTGTCTAAAATGAGAAATATATTTATAATTATATTATATATACGAGATACATTCTAATATATATATATTAATATTTTATAATTACTTTTCAAATAATGTTAAATATTAACTTTATTATCTTTATTTGAGAAATATAATGTAAAAGAATTATTTTTTTATTATTAAATGAAGAAAACATATATAACATAGATTATGTAAAATGATACGAAAATGATCATTGCATTATAAAAATATATAAATATTTGGTTTTAATTTTTCTTTTTTCAATATAAACTAAAAACTCTAAAAAATAAAAACGAATCAATAATCAGGACGTCATCACATACAAAAGTCACATATTTTGAAAATAATCGTTCAGTTTGACGTATAGAACAAAAAATTCGGTAATTGAATGCAATATGAAAAATTGTAACTTGTTAAACGGTTTGAGAAGTTAAATACTTATTGAAGAGTTTCATCAATTGATAATAATGAAAGATTTTAAAATATCTCAATCAAATTAATCTACAAAAAAACGTTCATTTAAAGAACATTAACCTTTAAGTTCGTGGAAAAAATAATTTCAACAAAAAATATATAGTTTTCGAATAACATAATCTTTGTTTTTGCTAGTTAAATATTATAATATTATTAATAAATGATCTTTAAGATGCACGAGAGTTAACTAGTTTTAAAAATATTTACCGTTTGATAAATTAAAATAAGAACTTATAAATATTTCTTCTATATAAAAATATTCGTCAGTACTATTAAAATAAAATTGTTATAAATGCATTTTTACTCCCTCCAAAAATCGCAAAAAATGTTCTGGTCGAAATATTTGATGAATGATTTTTAATCCTTTTTGTTGTTTATATACATTTTGATGGTGATATCATCATTCATAGAGAATATGAATACAAATGTGCCTCAAAAAATATGAATTCTAAATTACCTAAAAAAATATTTGAAACTGTTAATATTTACTCACATACTAGCACTATATTGTCACTGAAATTACTTTTAAATGTCATAATAATATCTTTCAGTATATAAAAAATAATTCCATCCTAAAATTTCCATAAAACAATATTTTTTTCGTATAACACCTCCTCGCAATGCCGCTCTTCCCGCTACACTCTACAAGTAGCACATTAACCATTTCCATTCCTGATCATCAATGATCGGTTAATAAATGTCGCGTGGTCTCTGTTCTGATTGGTTGACATCAGTTACAAGTATGTAGCTTTCTCACGGTGTACAATGAAAGAGGGTACACGATTTCAGTGTAAAACTGATAAGAAATTTAATTAAAATAGAAGCTTTAAAGTAAAAAAATTGTTACACAATTTAACACTGTATTTTTCTATTAATTTTTACAAACTTTTTCAATAAAAAATTACGACTTACATTTAACACAGATAATTTGTATGTAAAATTTGTTAATTTCTGTTATTTGTTAGGGGAGAGCGAGCGTTAGCGAGCAGATGTCGGTAAGCATAGCGAGTAGGGGGCAGAGCTCCCTGGTTTATTAAAAAAGTTTATATTTTAACAAATTATTATTTTTTATAATTCAAACAAATATAAATGTAAATTATTAAAAAAAAACACTTCAATAAATATTTCGTACAAAAATTATAAATTAAAAATAATAATAAGGCTGAAATTTTCATTAATTCATATTGTAAAAAGAACAACTGAGTTAGAAACAAAAATACATATTCGTAATAATAGTCGATGACAAGAATTGAAGCATTTCAAATACAAGAATGTAAAATTCATTAAAATATATTTTTCATCGAATTCTTATAAAACCATTGTATCAATTCCGTGAAATGTTATTTTTAAAATTCTCGATAAATCATTAGTCAAAAGGCAAAATGACTCCATTATATATATATATATATATATATATACACATATATATATATATATATATATATATATATACGAGTATATATATATATATATATATATACATATATATATATATATATATATATATATATATATATATGATTCACATTTAATAACAACATAATTGATTTTATAAGAGGATATCAAACAAAAATATTATTTTCATTATAAATGTTTAATTCCAAAATGAGATATTATGTTTCTTTTTTTAGTATTGAATCGACTAGAACGATAAAAAGAAGTAGCATTTTTATATGCGGCAAAAATTTACAATATTCTTTATTACCACACTAATCTTCTCTCTTGAAATTTATATACAAAATGATTTATGAAAGTTAAGCTCTTAAAACTTTACAATGGGTACTTTATACTAAGTGATATTTTACGGATGAAAAAAGTTGACTTTTGAAATGATTCAAGTGTTCGTTTTACATTTCAAACAATGATTGGTGTAGAAGAATGTAATGTTTGTATATATTTTTTTCTAAGAAATTCAATTGATGTCGGTGTTATTTTGCAAATAATTATTTTTAAATACACGTGGAAGTAAAGTAGAACGCTAATAACTTTTTAACTGAGCGAAATATTTATTTTTTTATAGATGTTATTTAATAAAAAAAATTTACGATTATAAAATTATTTTTTTATTCTCATATTAGTTATAAAATTAAAATTAAAGCTAATCATCAATTTTCTGTTATAAAAACTATTAATTTCTGCCCATAACGCACAAATTTTTTTCAATTTTTTATCCAAATTCAAATTAGCATTTTCTGCTCTTTACTTATCCGACTATTTTCAAAACCACGCTTTACTGATTAGAATCCATTGAATTTTATTACATTTAAACATATCAGCACTGTCTACGAAACAAGTAATAAACTATTACGTATATAAATTAATGTTATCTAGTCACAATTATATATCATACTTATATTTTAAACCAGTCATGTCTACATATAATATTAGATCGTGGTATGACAAAACACCACAAATTTCTACTACTCTCTTATCTAATTTTAACTTAATTTCGGGTCACACGTCGAAACAAGGCCTGCACGAACTCACGACTTTGGTATGCGATGCGGAAATTTTATTGCCTGATCAATGGCACGCGACCCATTGTCTCTCTTAACAGTCTGTTTTATGAGTATGAATGTGGTAGTTATATGCTTGACTTTTACTTTATGCACAGCACATAGAATTCACCTACATTAAAATGCTACTATATATCTTCAACTATATATATACATATATATATATATATATATATATATATATATATATGTATATAAATATATATGGATACTAAATAGATATTTCAAATAACCATACATATCTCGTAGTTCCATTCAAGTAGAGGTAGCAAAGGATACATTTCCGTTAGGATATTAGAAATCGTAACCCTCTGAACG
>CM068318.1:15369370-15444370 GCA_034766995.1 Acanthacorydalis orientalis | reverse complement strand
ATTTCAGTTCACATTTACGGAATATATATTATGTAACTATCGACAAAAATAAAAAGTTACTTTATTAATTTAGTTGACATATTTTTTTTATTAGTTAAATAACTTGATTATTTTTCTAATTATTGAACATTAATAAAACTATCCTTAGTTCATTTTATAAATTAAGCTAGAAAAATAGAATCATGTAACGGTTGAAAAAGCCAGTTTTTAAATTAAATGTTCTTACCTTACTCTCGGCAAAATATTATTAACGAATATATAACCAACGTACCTGTAACAAAAGAATTATATATTATTTTTTTAATACGTAAATTATTTGTTTAATAATATACAAATAAATAAACTCTGTAAATAGTATATATATATATATATATATATATATATATATATATATATATATATATATATATATATATATATATGACATGATTTTATAGAAATCAAATATGTCTAATATAAAGTTTTGTTTGTATAAATGTAAATTATAGAAGTATTATGTAAATAATTGTGAATTTTAAGTACTGTTTTTATAATTTCTACGTTTATTTTTAACATATATTATATACAAATATATATATAGGAGAGAGAGAGAGAAAGAAATATAGAGAGGGAGAGTTAGTGAGTATATAAATAGATATATTCAATACAATAAAAACCAAAATGATAATTAATACTTCTTTTATATTGTATACAACGCAAAAATTAAAGAACTACTAAAGCAATCTAAATTCAATTTTTACGATATAAAATTCACTGCTATCTTCAAATGGATGTATCCTAAAAAGTTGAACTTTACAGGATTACGAAGAGGTAAGACCGTGTAAATGTAGGAACTGGAAAAATTTGAAACTTTTAATTGGATATTACACGAAATTATGAATGATGACATAAAAACTTGTAGTGAGAAAAATGTTAACTTTCAGAAAGGTTGTTTTTCTGTACAAGATAGAAAGATAGTAATAAAATCATCACACATTATGTTAAAAGTATAATATGAGATTATTAAAAAAGTCACCAAACTGATTTCAATAAGATTTTTTCAAATATGACGAAAATATTGCAAGAACAAAATGCTTTGTTATGCAAAAGGTTGGAGATAATTGTTCATAAATGCACGAGAAAATAATGTTATAATTATTATAAAAATAATTATTTCTTATCATAACATTCTTAACGATAAATGCTTCTTAGTAAAAAAAAACGATAAAATGCACCAACATGTATTAATATGTATTAAGAAATATTAAAAGTTATTTATATTTCTTCTCAAAAATTAGCAATTGTACTTATATGTATCTTCATCATGTATCTTATATATCTTCATCACCTGAAATTACTGTTAATAACGTGTACCTCGATTAAGAAGTATAACCTAGTATCATACATTACTTAATTACCATTTTTTTTATTATTTCAAATTATATTTTATAAACTAATATATGAACTATAAATTTAAAAGTTGATATTTATCTTTTATTCTCGTAAATATGGAACAGTTATATATTAACAGTTATTATTTTTCTTGGCTAACAAATAGTATAAAATAGATGTTTAATAATTTTTTAAAGCCCTAGTCTCATAATAAATGCAAACATTGAAATATAAACCTCAGTAAAACAGTGAAAGCATTATCAAAAATTATTTTTTAAATACATTGTAGAAATAAAATTATTAATCTTCTTTATATATTAATAATATGTTTACTAATCCAATGTATGTTTGTTTAAATTATGGTTTCAGCGCTACGGTAAGAGACTTTATACGCCTGTGCGCTCTAAATTATGCTAAATTATTTTTTTCTTAAAGGGAATAATTCTTAAAAATAATTGTCTTTTCGCAAATGAATTATTTTTCACATATCATGAATTTTTTTTTATTAAAATATTATTTTCTATGCTTCTACTTTCTGTAGATGATGATATCACTATCAAAATACACTTCTCAATGAACAAGAATGAATTAAGTTGTTGAATGATTAAGTTGTCTCAATGAATTAAGTTGTTGAATACTACATGTAGGGAGGGAACATGGTATACAGGAAATGATACTTTTGTATAAATCCATTATTATTATATCATAAAATGGAAGAAATTTTTTTCAAGAAACGCTAATAATAAAACAGAATTATTATTTTGTCTAAAATATATGAATTATTTTTAAAGGTGTGGTATTTATGATATCTATTTTATTAAAAAAAGGTTTATAATATCAAAATATGAATATTTATACAGCATACATAATTATTTTAACTATGCACTTATTGACAAATAATGAAGTGAAAAAAGATTTGTTCTAATTACATAAGAACTAATGCATACGTATTATTAATGCATACATATATATTATTGCTACTCATACGCTTTAAGTCAGTTTGATATTTATTTGTATAATTCGTATATTAATATTACTTTCAATTAATTGATAGTTAGTTAGTTAGTTTGTTATTGGGGATTTAGGGCGCATCGACAACTGAGGTCATTAGCGCCCGTCTATTAATTGATTATAGATATAAAAACAAACTAAAAAAAAATTTAAAGAATATATTAAATACTTAAGAATGATTAAAATAATCTAAATATATCACGTAATTGGAATATTTACAAAATTATATTCCTTTAAACGACACAAATAATGAATGTGTTTTGTTAAATTATAATATATAGTACACATATATATATATATAAGAAAAAGCGAACGAGAAAGAGAATAGAGGAGAAAAAGAGTGAAATAACATGATTGTTAAAAATCCCCATTAAAATTAATTTAAGGACCTCATATTGTTCATGCTCTCAATGAATCTTAAAATATGTTTTTCATATCAACACCAGACAGACATATCTTCGTAGCTATTAAAAATGTAATTTATATTTATATGACATTCTTCAGATATTTATATGATCTGTTATTAATATTAAATTACGTGAGACATTATATTAAATATGTTCATATATAAAATATTTATATCTCAAAAGCATATACAATATATATATATATATATATATATATATATATATATATATAACAACTAAATACGTCACTGAATATATAAAAACTCTGTCTCATATTTATTAACTACACAGCTTCAATTTAAAATGTTAATAATATATATATATATATATATATATATATACACACTTCACTTTACATATATATATATATAAACAGACACGTATAAAAAACACAAATTAATTACACAAAGTACATAATAAGAGGGTAATATTACATCTCATGTTTTTAATTTACCACAAGCTTTCAAAAATCAAGTAATTATATGTATGAATGTATGTATGTGTGTGTGTATATATATATATATACATATATATACACATATATACATATATTTATATATACATACATATATATATATATATATATATATATATATAACTAAATAAGCTAATAACATCTAAGAGAACAATCACAAATGAGAAAATTGTCACCCACCGCGTCGACTATAACGACCCGGTAACACGATATTTTCAACTGATTTCAAGTCTCTGAATCACAGTAATTTATTACAGATTAACCGAGCCACCGTTTTCTGTCTTGTGCCGTGTTATTTGTCACCTTTATATCCAATTCTCATGGCATCAAGGATTATTATTTTTCTCTTACTCTCTCTTTCGTTTTGTACAAACGTATATATATATATATATATATATATATATATATATATATATATATATATATATATGTATGTATATATATGTATATATATATGTGCGTGTGTGTATGTTTGCGTTTATGATCTGACATAATAACAACATTGGTTTATTTTATTTTTTTCTCACAACACCTTTCAGGGATGACCAATAAAACATATAGGGGTAAAAATTACATACATATATATATATATATATATATATATATATATAAGTAGATAGATCAGTGGTCTTCAAACTTTGTCGAATCACGAAACCCTTAAGATTATAATTTTTGGCAGAACCCTTACCATCCTCAAAAAATTGTTAAAGAACCATTGAAAAGATATAAATATTGTGTACAATTTATGTGAAAAATAAAAATAAAATGATTATTTCATTCTATCCTTCCTTTATTGAACAATTTTAATAATAGTTAAACAGGAATTATTACTAATTTATTAATCATTGCTACATATGTAAGTTTAATAGCTAAATTAACTATTTTGACTTTTTAGCTTTTCAGTTTATTTTGTTCAAATATTTTTTCGAATTTTGACTGTGACTATCTGAATCCCTGAGAGGTTGTGCAGAACCTTAGGGTCCGCGGAACAGAGTTTGAAAAACACTGAAATATATATATATATATATATATATATATATATATATATATATATATATATATTTCTATCAACTAAATATAATTCTAAAAAATAGTAATACTGATTTCTAGTATTACTATTTTTTTTATCAATATGTATTTTCTATTATTTTAAACGATTCAAATGTATAAATAAAAAAAAAGGTTTTTGACGAAGATATTCTTAATTAGATATAATAATGAAAATAACTATCGTGGTTAAATAGATATCATTAAAAATAAGTAAGCGGAAAAATTATTAAAAGATTAAGCTTGCAGTTACTTATTAAGTGTGAAATTGTTTGTTTTGAATGCATATTTATTGAATTCGTAATCAATGAAAATAATAGAAGACAATTTCGATTTTGGTCCATCATGTTATTCTAGTTTAGGAAATGATCAAATATTTGAACAGACATGCAAACGATTTGTGAAATCTATACAGAAGACACAGTCAACATAACTATCAGATAGTTGTTTGTAAATTTGGATCTGTTGGTTTTGTCTTGCGTGATAAAACCACAATCTGGATGCTTTAGTGAGGTTAAGAACAACACCTCATTTCACCTCAAATATTTCAAACTTAAATGTTAAGCTGTTATAATAAAATCAAGTCTTTTTCTATAGCTTGTGCATATGAATATCATGATTACATAGATTACAAAATAATTTAAATTAAAATTATTTCGAATACATTCATTGTCTAAGTAAATATCTATTTTCTCCTGATAATAAAATAAATTAAACCATTGAAAATCGATCTATTAGAAACAGTAGAATCACATGAAGAACATAAATAAAACTCCGAGAACAGTATGATGAATTACGTATAGAACGTTGATGAGTGTTGGAATTGTGCACATTTCTAAGAAAATCGTAAACTCGTTACCAAGCGACCGCACGCAATACGATCAGCAGCAGACGTGAATGATTTGAGTGTTGCGTGGATTGATGAGATCGTACCGAATGACAGAAGTATCTCAAAGTGCGAACACTTTCATCAAAACTTTTAGATCACTATTGATACTTCAGAAACTATTGTTCATGAAAAATTGAAATTCATTAAGTTAACGTTCTTCGTGTAAAGAAAACTATTCTCGATTGTATGAAAAGCGAAATGAGTCCAAATATTTACAGTTCTAATTCAATGGTTTCGATAGAAAATGTGTTCTGATAAAATTTGTCATCAAATTTCAAAGCAATTTGTTAAGTTTTTACGCATTATACGAAAAAATTATTATTTTATAAAAAAATATTAATCTGTTTAGTACATGTATTTATAAACAGCTTTTTAAACTAGAATATTTTGGTATTCTTTTTGTCTGTATATATTGTCTTAATAAAACTTTGTCTGCAAGTTAAAACAACCTTTTCATTAGTTGCTATAGCAGTGGCTACAAGTAGGCTATATCATATTTAATAGCAACTCATATGAAATTTAATACTCTACCATAGTAATATTTATTGTATTGTCCTGTGTACATAATATTCATTAGTCTATACAAATAGTAAATGTACAAATCATAAAATTGGTTGCATCTACGAATGGTTTTCACTCTTGTCATCTTCAGGTACATTTTTAATTCAAAACCCTCATTCAAATTTTGCCTAAAAATAATGAAAATCTAAACTAACCATAGAAAAAACAACCTCGCACGTGGTCTCTAGGATTCACACTGATCAATTCTAGTGTACTATCTTTAGTCACTGGTTATTGATCAAAGTTGGTTACTATCTATACTCGCTATTTGATAAACAAATTATAATGTCAAGTTTTTTTATTATAAATAATAGTTGAGGGTGTGTCATTTATAAATAAAAAATAATATCGTATAAGTGTCAACCGTGTGCTTTCTTACAAGTAACCATTCTTTTGTTAAAATTTTCAATAACATCCCTACACAACTGGGACTCTATTTCACTAATTACTCTTCGGATTTCATCTCTTAGGTCAGAAATTATTTAAGAGTTATTGGCGTACACATGTCTTTTAAACGTGCCCCTCCAAAAAACTAGTCAGAGTTCGAAATAAGCCTCATCGCTAAAGATAACTTTTTTAGAAAAACTGTGTCGTTCTAGTATCCAATTAACAAATCTTCGACGCAGTGAATGGTCTACTGGCTTCAATTCTTGTGTAAATGGAACTTTGTAAGCGTTCATCAATAAATCCTCATGTAATAACGCCATGTGGTCGTCTGTAAAGACCCAATTGCTGTGAACATTATGGAATTGACATTCTTGGCTCTTCTGATACACTTTCAGGGACAAAGCTACTTTTTTTTAACGAGCACAACGGACACGTATCGGTGTTTCTTTATCTTTAACCGTTTCAGCTTCTTCAAATTTCCTCATTAAT
This sequence comes from Acanthacorydalis orientalis, assembly GCA_034766995.1. Classification (NCBI taxonomy): domain Eukaryota; kingdom Metazoa; phylum Arthropoda; class Insecta; order Megaloptera; family Corydalidae; genus Acanthacorydalis; species Acanthacorydalis orientalis. Next base: position 15,437,733 of record CM068318.1, on the reverse strand, counting down.
CAAAGAATTGTTGATTCAGATGGATGACTATTTTGAGAAAGAATGTCAAGTAATTTACGAAATGTATTTTTTGTAAAACGGCCATTTCATATGCAACTGTATTATTTCACTGGGTTGTTTTGTTGTTTACGAATCCATTACTAAAAATAGCAGTTTAAATTTAACAAATATAAAAAAATATAGTTGTCAGTTTGACATCCGTGAAATACAACCTCTTAAAAAACTGCGTACTTGTTGAAAAAACCCTTTATATAAGTGAAAGTTAGATGAGTCGAAATAAATGATAATCAAAACTTAGAAATCATACAAAAAGGCATAATTTATTTTCGTAATATGTATTAAATTTTTAATATAAATTACTAATATTCTCGGTAAAATCAATGTGTTTTTGTATTTGAATCCAAAGTATTTAAGAAATGCATTATTGTTCAGAAATGCTTATTTAAAATCTAACTATGTGTGCCTATAATTACAAAACTAAAAACATAAATCATATTCAGAGTGATATTCGTAAATATAAAATATCAAGGATAATAAACATAACAACTAAATATTTAATTGAATTAATTTTCAGGAACACGATTTTTAACTCTGCCGTTCTCATACTTTTTAATTTAAAGCTTCTTCCATATATTGATTAATATAATGAATATCGTCCATATTGAAAAAACATGCACTGATTCTGTATATCTAGTATTTCTAGTATTATTTCCTATGCTCAAGAATTTTAAAGGGGAATAAATCTTTTAAATACATTTTAATTCATCAAAAATGTATTTATTTCAAAAATAATCCAAACAGAAATTTTATAACGTAGCTAATAAATACCGTATACTTGCCACATTAATGGCCAAGTTCGAGATGTTTCTATTATAACATCACTTCTATTTATACAAATGACCATCTTTATAGTTACTAGATAATCATTTTTCATATTAAAAAGCTTTGTAGAATACAAAATTAATGATAACTATGATTAGTTAATAACATAATGATTATCTTTTCATAACGAGAACTTATGACACAAAATTAATTCAACTATAGGTTTAACTTTGTACTTACATTCAATTTTACAAATGATTTTTTATCGTTTTTAAACACTAAATTAGTATAACTATAGATATATAATAATATAAAAGAGAACATGGAAAAAGACTAAGGGATTGAAAATGCACTGAATAAGAATAATTAGAAACAATACAAGCACGCATACACACACACACACACACACACACATATATATATATATATATATATATATATATATATATATATATATATATAATATCCAATTTATATTAAAAAGTAAAATATGTTCTAAAGTGATTCATTTGTAAGAATCAAAATATACGAGGATTAAAAAAATATATTCAATGTTTGGAACAGACTGTGGAAAATATATACAAATAAAGTTTATACTCCAATCTAAACATTTCAATCTTTGTAATAACAATAAAGTAATACATTATTTATATACTTTTATTTAAGACGCAATCTAAGGGCGAAATAATAAATTTATTATATGTAAATGTGTATGTTGTAGTAATGAATAATGATTTTTATGCTGCCAGATGATAAAAATACATATTCCTTAGAAATAGCAATCTTAATAAATTTATTCTTTGAAATATAAAGCGAAAGTTGAGCTCAATTTTCAAATTTTTATTAAATTTTTCTTCTTTTTTATTTTATATAAAATGCATTTATTAAAGTATAATTATATTTATATATATATATATATATATATATATACAATATGCTTTTATGTTAAAATAAACTATAAAATATTATAAAACAACTTTTATGACTCATTTGGACTATCCATGTCTGAATATATAAAGAAAATTATACTCGTATCTTGATATAACACCATATAAAAATATACATATGTAAAATTTATAAAAAAGCATAAAAACTTTTCTCGTGTAATTTTCCCTGAAACCGTAAAAAATTAAAATTTAACGTTATTAATTATATTTCGCCGAAAGTACCTTTATCTGTCACACGGTCTAAAGGTGGAAATAACTTTTCTGTTATTTTATTTTCTAAAAAAATATACGATCATTGCAAAGTACAGACGCTGTGCGAATACTGTGCGATAATTAAAACACTCGAATATCCAAGCTTGCGGAAGTTGCCGGCACACGTTTTTCAATGGAAAAATCTTTGTGAGGCGGACGCGTTCGGGGCAACCCTGATCCGCGTGGTAACCGTCATCTGCAATTTTCTTTAATTACACACTCTGAATTGCTGTTATTCAAAGTGTGCGAGTGGGTACGTGTACGTAAAGCCAAGGTCTCGCATTTACATATTTAATGTACCGTGAATAGGGTGTTGGTGCCATGAAAATATCATATTTAGAGAGGGTGCGAACGGTGTAAAGTCAACGACGATGCTGCCACAGAATCGAGAACCGGAGAGACGCATGCTCATATACAAGTCTCCACTGGCTGTGATAAATTTACGTTAACGCTACACAGAGCGAATACCACAAAATCTCCAAAGAATTCTAGTGAGTATGTCAATAGGTGCACTCCACCCTCATCATCAATCTACTCTCTTTGAATTATCACACTACAATCTGCTTTAATTTCATACTAATATTGACATTTTCTCATTCGAACGCAATTAAAACAAGTATTAGAGACATTTAAGAAATTTAGATTTTAAACACACTTCTAGTATAAAGTTTTTACTCAGTTATTATTATTACATATATATATATATATATATATATATATATATATATATATATATATAAACGTTGTAAAAGAAAAATAACAACAGATATTTTTTACAAAATATTTAATTTTAATTTTATGTATATTTGTTAGTGATAATTAAAATTTAAAAAACTATACAATATACATTTTGTATTTTTTATATAATATAAGTTTTAGATACATAATAATCATCTATAGAATTTTTAACCAACAATTTAATAAAAATCTGTATTCATATGCGAAATAAAAATTAATTACCTTGTTTTACATGTCAAAATAAACAAATACAAATAGAAATAATAGAGTATATAAAGAGAAAATTAAATATTGATATGAAAAAATTAAATTTAAAGTTTCAAAATTAATGCTTTCATATATTATACATACAAACTTACACACACACATACACATGTATATATATATATATATATATATATATATATATATATATATTCATTCACTTTTTAAATGATTTTTAAAATTCAAAACAATACATAATGGCATACAAAAATTCATGAAAAATTATTGAAAAAGTTCACAGACACAAACATCTAAGAATTCTTTATTACTTATTACTTATCTTGAACTGAATTTACATTAATTAAAAAAGTTTTGACTTCGATTTGAAAATACTTTAAAAAACAGCTGTTTCAGATCTTATTCTTTTTAATTACATTCAAAAAAAGATAATTTTTATGAAATTCATTTAAAATACTTTGGTGAATTATTGTGAATCTTGACAATTTCAATTATAATTAACTTTAGAAATTACAAAAATTGTTTAATATCTTAACGTCATTTATAATTAATATATTTTATTAAAAATTGTATATCTAACGAACTTTTAATTATTTTTTGTTACCAAAAAAAATTCTTTTGATCTAATTAAACATATTATAATCACATACATTCAATTTTTATCTAAAAAAAAATTGTAGAATATTTTGCAAAATATTATTAAAAACAGTGTTCAAATTACGAACTAATATTGAAATTGCTATATTTTTGAAATTACTTAACTGACCTGGGTAATATTTTTAAAATATCTTTATATAAAAGATTGAACTCGATACAATAAAAGACCAAACTTTCGATTGAGAGTTGAATTAAGAAAAGAAAATTAAATTAAAATTAAGAGTACTTGAATCTCACAAACATTTTACAGTCTGTTTTAAATTGGTTGTGTTCAGGCATACACACAGAAAAAATGAATATTTTTTTTGCTAACTCATTCCTTAAAGGTATATTTTTTCTTTCCGTAAATTAAGTTGGTAATAATGCTCCATTTATAAGGTTGTGCAAAACAGACCGTCTTATAAAAATTAACTTAGTAATAACACACCCGAGAATTTGACACCTCAGTGGCGTTTTTGTATCTTATGTCAAATTATTTTTATTCCCTGCAGGTTTTTATTATTAACACTTACGTCGTAATAAGTACAAGCTTCTTTTATGCAGACACATCCTGCTTTGTATAAATTATATTAGCATCTTGTTATTTTGTATACTTTATATAGGAATTTTTCTCTTCATAAAGTAACTGTTTTTTAACGTTTTACCTTTTTTGTATATATTCATTTAAATGTGTATGAGTAAAGACATGTACAGCTAATATTATATCAAGATCAATAATAATGACAAGTACAGATCTATTAAATTGGTTTATTATTTTACGAATAACAAAAGTGATTCAAATGTAACTAAAAATTAGAAAATATTTTTTGTTTATTCCAAATATTCATGACTTAATGACAGAAATTCAGTTTTTAAAAATAAAATGTCCTATTATAATATGTAATAATTTATCAGTCACCTAATATTTTTCTAATTTTAAATGCAAAATCGACGAATTTTTTTCAGTTTAAATTAACTAAAATTTATTTTTTTCTGATAACATTATTTATGGAATGAATGCTATGTATGTACGTTCGATTCTCGATAATTAGTTCGAATATAAAAAGATATTAATATTTTTTTGATAATAATATTAAAAATAAGTATATGTCTGCTTAGAACAACAAATTTGTTGACAAAAGGTCCAATAAGGAGCAGAGGCTTTATTTTTACTGAGTCTCCTGTTGAATCTCTTCTTGAAGGCTTTCAGGGATCAAAAATTTAAATAATAGAGATTAATTTATCCTAATAACGAAAATATTTATGAACAATTAAACACTTATCTATTAATTTTTCACAATTGACTACTTAAACGCATGATCATTCTTTCCGAGAAAAAGGATAAGATATTTTTTTGATTAAATGTAAATTGATTGATTGAATGGAATACAATTACAGAAATTTGAAATTATCAAGAAATATTTTCTAACATTGTTAGGTTATATATATATATATATTATTATTTTAACAAATATGTTGTTATATGTTAATATTGTAGTTCGAGGCTTATAGCAAAGAAAGTCGGATGTTTTTAGCAAAGAAAGCCAGACAGATTAGAATTTTTAAATTATTTTCACACTTTTGATAGTTTATCGTAATTTAATTATAAATAATTTATATTTAATCTGTATAGGTTACAAATTTATAAAGTAACTGGCGCATTGAAGCATATTTTCTGAGATATCTCAAGATCATGTTTTATTCGTCGTCTGTTTTTCCTGTTTATTAATACTCTTCTGGATTATATTAGTTTAAAAATTTGTTTCTTCTTCTCGACTGTATTATTTACAAATAGATTGTATAAGAGTTAAATCCTCGAATCTCAAAAAGTAATACTAATAATATTTTTAAATAAACAATTATATTGAACAAGTATATGAGTGAATCGATATACTCATATGAGTAGTTTTTTAAGATTTACAAACATATAAAAGATTACTTTCTCACTCTAATTTTCCGATAAACTATAATTAACCTCCAGTAACGTAAAAATTCATAAGCATCACATTAAAAAAATTTTATCACGGATTTTAGAAAGGACATATTACTAATAATGTACTGAAATCTTACAAGAGTCTAAAATTGATAATAAAAATAATGAATGTTTGTAATAGTAACGAAAATGCTTATTTCATACTAGGAGAATATTTTTAAAGTGCATTAGAACCATATAAAATCAATATTCCATCATGAAAAAACACGGTATTGAAAAAGATAAATAGAATTCTTTACTTTAAATAGATATTTTAGATTAAAAAATACAAGAAAATGAATGAAGAAGTATAATAAAAAATTTTGAAGGGAAGAAAAAACTCGCAATTTAGGTTTGTATATTAAATTTGTTTATTTGAAAATCCAGAATAGCTGGAATTTAATCAAAAAACGACTTCTTCTTCTTAGTATAGAAAGAATAACCATACATTTAAAATTAAATTAGACGATTATAAGGATCGGATAGGTGCATGTACAATTTTTAATAGAAACTCGTGTTTGAAACGAATTTCATTTCTATATGTTGAATCTGAGGTCTTCATCAATTAATGCTTTCAATTATAACATCAATAAAAAGTACTTAGAATATTGAATTTACCATCCTAAGTAGGTTTATTCACAACTGTTGTTAATAGAAAAGAACTGAACAACACTAAAGTATCAAATCAATAAATATGTACCTTATTTTTTTCTTTCTATCTGAGTATATCTATTTAATTTTTATATATTTTTTTGATAGAATATACTTGTATATCAAATATATGAGAAAAATAATTTCTTCAGATATTTAATTTTCAATCTTAATTCAACGATAAAACACAAATGATGTAGAAAATTATAATTCATTTGTAAATAAAAAAAGAATAATATCTGTTTCTAACATCAAATATATTTTCTAAAATGATAATAAAAATTGTATTCTAACAATAGTGTAAAGTATAAGAATTTAATTTAAAATGTCCAGCTGCTTTCATTCTACTATATAATATGTTTCAAGCAACTCGAAGTAATTTAATGTTTACTACATTTATTACTTTATTCAGTATCATTGATATATAGTAACTCTAAAAAAAGGAACAAAGCTTGATATGTATTTAAGAAAATATTCTGGATGTTTTAATTGTCACTTTTAATTAGTAAAGTGATCATCGAATAAAAGTTGCCTTCAGTTTTAATTAATTTTGAAATAAGCTTCAATAAATGTACTTCTAATTAATGTAAATATAATTAATTTATAGTTTAAATTCAAATTAAATGATAACTAACTATCAAACATTTTGATCGTATTACATGTACCCGATGAAATTTCAACTAACATTAAACTAGTTTTATCATAATAATAACAATAATATAGAATGTGAAACTTGCTCTCATGTTCCTTATTTGACATTTTTGCACATCTTCTTGTTTCTACTGAATTATATATTCCACATATTCATGGTTGACAAATGATATAGTTTATGTTTTAATGCCAAATCATGAGTAATATTAATTAAGAACAAATATACACATAAGACATATATGAATAATTAGTAGTCGGAAACTTCTATGGTAATAATAAAAGTCAGAATGATATAATCTTTGACCTCCTGAAAAGTAATCTCGTACATTATCTTTTGTGCCTTAGGTCCGTTGGTGATCTTATATTTCATCAACGAAGCTATATTAGTATTGTATAGTACAAACTATGCAGAGTATTCTGCAATCTAACTAATTGTAATTAAATATGACAACCAATTATTTCCAACAGCATTGTTTCTATAGTTCAAGGTTTATTAATTTCGTAATATACAAACCTAAACGTACAAGCATATAATAATCAACACATTACACACACGTGTACTTTATGTATATATATATATATATATATATATATATATATATATATATATATATATATTATTTCAATGTCAATTGTATACTTTTATCTGCGTTAAATTTAATAACGAGATAAAATGATGTTAATCAAAAATTTGTAAGAAGAATGTAAGAAATTTGATAGATTATTTACCTTAATAAAAAAACCAATACAGATCAAGAAAAGTAGTAATTTATTATTCGATAATTTTTTTATTTTACTATTATTGTTTCCTCTAGATTTTAAATATACTATTCTTTTCAAAAACATACATTAATGTAATTTTTGACTATTAAATTGTTCAGAACTATACTTTTTAATTTTCTATCGTTATGAATATTTTCAAGAACAAGAATATTTCAATTGTCAAAAAGAACAGAATGAATTAGAATAAAATTGAGATTAATGAAATATATAAAACAAAAACAGTCCTACAAAACAATATTTTTTTCTGATGTAAAATAGTTGATTATTAATCATTTTTATTTATTGATTGTATGCATTTAGATGGCAATTCTATTTTAATATTATGAAGAATAGTCTATTAAATAATTTTGATCAGGAAAAAAATTTCTAAACTGCACAAGAAGTGAAAAATTCATTTCTAAAAATGAATTTAGCTACATTGTTCAAAAATGTATGAGTATATTTTAAAACATTCTACACAACAGAATTGATTTAAACATTTTTATGATGTACAATCTTCTAAAAGAAATAAATAAAGAAAATAAACAATCGTTTATGCTGCAATAACTCAGCATCAATAAATGCTTATGTTTCTAATTAATAGACATGAGTTTTTAATCTAAAAGAAACTCATATAAAATAAAAGAAATAATAATATATAAACCGATTAAAAGAGAAAAAGATTTATGGTTAAAAACACTGATCTTAATGATTTCAATCTTTATATTGCATATAGGAGAAAAAAATAGTGTATACCTCCTCATTTTCTGGTTTACATCCAAGTAAATATTTTGCTATTTCAATTTCATAATTTTATTATTAGAAATTTCTACTGTTGAACTAAACCTAACATCATATCTAAATAGATTTTATTAGCCACTTATTTATTTCTAATTTTTTATACATAGCATAATGAAATATCTTTAAATACTAATAGGAAACCGTTTATTGACTTTCCAAATTTAATTTATAGTTTCTGAAAGATTTTAAAAGAATCTTCTATAAAGAAAAAAATAATCTGTTCCAAAAACTCTTATGATTTCCATTTAAATTACGAAACTAGGAAATTAACAGAAACATAACCCCATACATCCTACACGTTAGTTAAAGCTGATCTATCCTGACCTGATCTGAGAATTATTCTAGATAATTAAAAGTGAGCAAACGTTTTCCACTCAAATTCGAAACAAATTACTATGTGATTCAAGCAATCAAAAGTATAAATGAACGTATACATATGTATATATATATATATATATATATATATATATATATATATATATATATAAAAGAGAAAGACATTTATTAAAAGTTAACATAAAACGACAATCGAGACGAAAAGAAATCTCTTACGTGCGTGTAACTGTTTAAGTTATACCCAAATTTCTACTTGAAACTTTTTAAAATAATACTCACTATTACAAACTGCCTATCTTTCCAGACTTTAAAAAGAATCGGTTCGAGTTAAAATTTGTTTTATGAATAAATTAAAAAAATAAGTATGTTCCAAAAGAAAAGCTTTATTTTACGTGACTTAAGGAAAACTGCAATATATATACATGTAATATATATATATATATATATATATATATATATATATATATATATATATATATATATATATATATATTTATATTCTATAATCGAGATCAATTAGATCTATGGATCGATGGAAATATTACATAAGAATTTATTTCAACTTTAAATAAATCTAACATTGGCAAAGACCAAACGATAGTACTAAATTAAATATTTTTTTAATTCCTTGTGTAAAATTGATCTCATTTAATTAAACTTAGAATTATACTTTTTTATTTGATAGTAAAACTTTCTGATACAAGCTTTTATATTATTTTATTACCTTGCAGACAAAATTACAAACTTCCAAAACGTACATATTTTATGTATTGCGCTGTTTGCAAAATTGTATAAAAAACAAATTAAAAAAACAATCAAAGTAAAAAACCTTTTAAAAAAATTATGTATCTGTAATTTATTCTGTAATTTATTAAAAAAATATTGCACATTAACATCTAAACAACCACTACATAAGGATAACAATAAAAAATGATTAAAAGATTAAATTTAGAGCACGTAAAAGAAAACTGTACTAAATAACTCTTTCAATAAAAAAAGATTCTGTCTGTTTCCTTCCGTAACAATCTATAGAACACTAAGCTCATATATATTCTCACATATATAAATATGAGTTATGTATTTTTTTACAGTTTCCTTCCGTTCACTAAGCCGATAACATTAACGTGTCTGCGTCACAGACGTATGTTCGCAGATGTGAAATTGCGTTTTCGCATTTGCTTTAAAGAGTCATTATGATTCCGTAACGGAAGTATAAAGGGAAATTTTAAAGGATCTAAGCAAAATGCATATATTATAGATATGTGTATGTTTGAAATGATTCAATCAATCGTTCACTTACAGTAAGTAAATATGATGGTTGGAAAGTGGTAATTTATTTTAAGAATTTTTTTTTGCTATCTTTATATATATATATATATATATATATATATATTTATATATAATTATAACAATGAAAAAATATGAAAATGAAATCAATTACTAATTTTTAATAATTTTAAAATACTCATTTATAAAAAACACTATAAAATATCAAAACTCATTATCTAACACAAGAAATCAAAAACAACTAGATTGATTTTGATATAGTTTTTACCTTATAATTTGTTTTTATCACCAAAGGGGTATAAAAATCAAGTAAAACTTTACAGTACGTCGTGAAGAAAAACCCAGGAAATGCATCAATCTGGGAACTTTTAAGAAGATGTTCTTTGAAATTATGAATTACATAATTGTTTCTAGCAAAATGGTTTAGAGAAAAGTGTAAATAGGTATCTTAAATCTAGTTTATATATATATATATATATATCTAAAATATATTTTAGTTATTTAAGATACATTAAATTTTGATGAAGTTTTTTCTAAAAAAAATATACAAACATATCTATTTGTATATATATATATACTAGGTGTATAAATTAATTCGGTTCCTTTAAACTGATTCAACCATAGCTCAGTTTTCAATTAAAATATTTTCTCATCGGTTTAGGATTTTAAGGTTCCACCCTTAACTTTTAAAACACATTATATTTTGGCCAAGCAGTTAATCAAAATATAACGTAAAACCTTAACCTTAACCATAATCTTACAAAACAGTAGTAAACACGATGATGTCCGAAAAGCAACTAAAAAAATACGAAAAGCAACATTGTATACTTTTCGTATTCCAACTAAAAAAATGCTGCTGAAGCCACGAGAATGATTTTTAGAGCTTAGAGAAAAGACATTATGATGCATAAAACATGCAAATAATGGTATCAAACGTTTTGGAGTGCTTATTTTGATCTTATAGATCAAAAACACCCCAATAACTAAAAATATTTAAAGACGAGAAGGTTAAGCAGCTCTTAAATGAAAACTCCACTTATGCTAAAGAGGAATTCGATCAAGAAGTCAAAATTACTCAGGAAGCAATTTCCTATCGTCTGCATCGGTTAGAAAACATTCAAAAGCTATTTCGACGGATTCCACATGTACACAGTTCGGAAAATAAAGAAATAAGATGGTGATATGCCTGCGTCCTCGCTAACAAGATTCAAAAGAAAGGATTGTTTGCATTAAGTCATAATCGGGAATGACAAATGGGTTTTTTACAACAATCCTAAATGCCAAATATCATGAGTTACGCCTGGTGGACTATCAACATCGACACCAAAACCAATTATTCGCATCAAAAAGGTATTATTGTGTATTCCGTGGGGCATTAAAGATGTGGTGTATTATGAGTTGCTTGAACCTAAATTCAGAGCGTTACCAATAACAGCTCATCCGTTTAAGTGACAAATTAGAGTGAAAAAGACCATTCACTGGTGCGGGAATAAAGCAAGTTATTTTACAGCACGACAACGCTCGGTCGCTCGTCGCGAAAGGGACCAAAGACGTTATTTGTTCGTTGGGCTGGGAATTTCTCCCTCATGCGGCGTAATCACCGAATCTAGGCACATCATTTTATTATCTATTCCAGTCGCTCCAGCATAACTTAGCTAACAGCCATTTTAAAACAACAGAGGAGATCTGATGAGAATGCATTTACGACTTATCGACTCAAAGCTGCCATATTTTTTCGCCAAAGGAAATCATCAGTTACCCGACAGCACAGCTCCACAGAGCACAGTTATATAAAATAATGGGATATGTTTTAAGATTGAAATGTATTCCAATTTATGTAAATAAATATTATTTTTTTAAATAAAAGGTACTGAATTAATTTGTACACTTAATATGCACATATAGATAGAGGTAGATAGATAGATACGTTTATGAGGTATGTTCAATATATTATGTTGAAAATAAGATTTTTTGTTATAATTTATGTTGTAGTTTAATGATTAAAACAAATTTTTATCGTGGTGAAAATTACTAGAGTAGCATAAAAACTGCAAAAAAATAACATAATATCAATGTACTAGATTCCTGAAAATATCAAGTGGTTAAACTATGCTGATTTACTATATATATATATATATATATATATATATATATATATATATATATATATATATATATATATAACATATGTATGCTTGTATGCATATGATAGGACTTCACTACTAATCTAAACATTGAGAGGAAATAAAACGATGCATCCAACAATACCACACAATAGTTGTTTTAAATATTATTATTCAACTTCGAAAGTATGTCAGCAAAAGTTAATGTAATGTATAGAATATTGTAGGAAACCGCAAGCGTACAACATTAGTTTATACGTGTTTGTAAACACTAAAACAAATTATATTCAAATATTTACCAGATGAAAATAACAATGTTTAATTTTCATTGTTTTGTATACATTCACTGAAGGCTGTTGAAAAATAGCTCAGAACTAAGTAGTTTACAACTTTATTTTTTCATGCCGAGATATTTTTGTGCTGTATTTAAAAAAAACATAAGAGATAATTAATCTATCAACAACAAATATACTTATTTTATAGTTCTCTGAACTTTTACAAAACCCTAACAAACAAAATATTAGCAATATTATGCTTTAATCCTCTTAATTTAATAATCCTTACATCATGATTCGTACACTAGTAAAATATTTCGCAGTTTAAAAATAAAATATACAAAGTAAGGAAATATGTAAACGTGTATATGTATGTTGCTGTTAGCTTTTTTTATATTAAAACAAAACATTCATCTGCAGATACCTTTTTGTTACACTTTCGAGTTTCTGTTGAAATGTTCCCTGTGAAAATATGTTTCATTATAATTACCTACACACGCAATCAACATTTTTTTCTTTTCATTATTTCAGAATTATACAAAAAATGAACTTTTCTTTCAAAATAAATATTAAATGTATGTTTTTCAGCAAGAACAAATATTTACTTTATTTCATGTTATCAAATATTGACATTTGTAGTTTTATAAATATTTTAAAACACTTCTTTAAAAAATTAATTAGTATTTTTGACACCAAATATTTACAAATGCCTGCTCTTGCCTAATAAATTTGTAGTTAGTTGAAACTTCTATTTGTTATAATGCATGAATTTCCGTAAATTTATTTACTTTGTTTTATGCAGTAGTTTTAAATAAAAGTTGAACTTTAAAATTAATATATTTTTAAAATAAAAATTTACATATAACAGAAAGCTTTTATTATAAGTTAAAATTGACTGAAATTATAACAGCGCTTTATGTTTTGTAAAATTAAAAAAGTTTATAATCAATGTATAGTTGTCTGATATTGTACATGTAAAATATTAGATAGTTTTTTACACCTTTGAATAATTATAAAATACTGTAAAACAAAACAACTGTTTAACATAAACTTGCTCAGATTAAGCACAATATTAAAAAAAACGTTGACTATGGCATGTTAGTGTACTCAATTATAGTGTATTTAACTATTATAATAACTTAATGTCTGACTTTATAGATTATTGACATGCGAATTTTAGTAACTTCAAATATAAAGATTTTCTATACCACTGCTATTATTTTTTAAGTAATGAATGATGACAATTAATACTTGCTACAGTAAATGTATGATTATAAATATCGTTAACGACATTTTTTTATATAAAAAGAATATAATATAAAAACAGAAAAAGCAGATATGTAAATATTATTTTTCAATTTAAAAACTAGTATTTATCTTTTTTTAATAAGAATCGTAAACTGACAAGATTTTATATTTATGAAAAAAAACGTTCTAATTTATGCTATTAATTTATGATCACTTTAATCCTTACTTTTACTCAAAAGGACTGAAAACCGTATACTTAATTATATTTTTTTTAATTTGTCTAATTTGTTATTTTGTTATGATGGTCTAGATCTCTTAGAATTGCGTGTGTATTATTCTGTTACAATAAGGTTCCGCTCTTTTTTCATTCTTAGGTATTTTTTGATATAAATAAAATACCTATAATGTAGTAAGGTAATTAAATACGATTAAGATTAACACAAGTTATTATGTTAATCTTAATCGTATTTAATAAGTAAGTGTGTTAACACTTACAGGACTGTAAGTATAAAAATAAATAATTGTAAATTTATTTATAACGAATTTAATCAATTTTTAGAAAAAAAATAAAAATACAGTAAAGGTTTTAAAAAGTACGATTTCCTGTTGTAAATATATATATATATATATATATATATATATATATATATATATATAAATAGATAGATAAATTAATAAATATAAATTATTTATTACCGAGAAAATTATTTTAATATTTAAATATTTTAATTAGATTTCTTCTTCTATTTATTCAATATTTCATTTCGAATGTAAACACATTTTAATATATAATGGAAAAAAGATTTTCTGAAAGACATACATACTTAATAATTGATGTAGAAGATTGACATTTTTGTCTATTTGGGATAACGAATGTCAATAGACAAAATCCATGTCAACGAAATAACAAAAGAATAAAATCCCAGTTAGAAGAGATTTAGAAAAGAAAGCATGATTTTAAAATGGAAAGAAAACACTCAAGCGAAAAAGTTTTTGCTCAAATCTAATTTTAGCCAATAACTTATAAATCGTTTATTATTTAATTAAAGCTAAAAATTGTAAAATAATATTAATAAAATTATATGATGATTTTATATTAAATAGCATTTCAAAAATTAAATCGATTCAGAAAGAATATGATAATAAACCAAAATTCTACAATCAATAAAAGTAATTGAAATAGTACTTAAATTTAGGTTTTAATTATTTTCGTGTATTTATTTCCTGATGATTATTTTTACAAAAAGTAGAAGTTACTTCTTAAATTTGATTTATATATATATATATATATATATATATATATATATATATATATATAAGGATATAAATACACATAATAAAATATTTTAATTTATTAATTATTCTACTGATCAATTCATTAATATTAATGAAATTAATATTTTATTCAAAATTTACTTTTGCAACATACAAAGTTCAAATTAAACTTTATTATTTTATGAATTTTAATTATCAGATAAATATTATAATTGTAATGTTATGAAAACATACAATTATCTTGAATCATTTGACTTGAAAATTATGTTGAAAATGTTCCGTAAAATAAAGATATTAGTAATTAATTTAGAATAACTGACACTTCTTAAATTTAAAATATTAGATGTATTTACATATGACATTAAAATATTACACATTATTAGGCACGACATTAAATTACTTTACAATTCGTTATGTTATCTCTTTTTAATGTCTTCTCTAATTTTTAATGCCTTCTTTATATTATTTTACAACCTGTTCAAAATTTCATTCATAATATATATCTTGTTTGAAATGTACCCCTTTCTAAATAAATCGTATAATTTAAAAATTAATTTTCAACTTTATATAATATTTAACGTACTGTATATTTATATAAAACTAAATTTAATATTAATTTAACGTATACATAAACACAAAAACAAATACCAACTCACATATATTCATACATACATACATATATATATATATATATATATATATATATACATAGAATAAAGAAAATATTAAAACAAAAAAAATAATTAAGAAGTATCTTCCTCAAAAAGTACAATAACGTTAAAAATAAGACACCAGAAAATGAAGGCAAATAATAAGTGTTCACTATAAACATTCATATAACTAAAAAGCGTTCTCCTCTGCAAATAAATAATGTTTTTTTCCGTCTGAAATGAACACTTTTTAATTGAAACTCAGGAAAGAAATTTATCTGTGTAACGGGAAAGGACAGTGCCTTGTATAAAAAAAAAATAAGAAGTAAGAATAGTAATGTTTTTTGTACAGCATTGATTAACTAGACTCGAAATGAACATTTGAACTCGGTATATAAATAATAAGACAATGAACTAAAAAGATTAAAAAATGTGTTTATCACGCTAGAAGGATGCTTTCATTATCTTATTTCGCATAATAGTTTCGTAAAGTATGTTGTGTTGTATATTATGTTTTTATCTCATGGCAGAACTAGTAATGAAATTAAGCGAAATTTAAAAATAACAGACTTTTTAAGTTTTAGTCTCTGTTTTTTTTTAATAGCTATCATTTCATTTTAATAAGCAATTTTTAGAGAGAATACATACGGTACATACATATATACATATACATATACATATATATATATATATATATATATATATATATATAATATACATATAAACATATATTTATATAGTAGTCTTTGTAAACAAAAAATGTTTCTACTACGTATAAAGTCTTCTTTTAATTAAGGATCTTTTTAATTAACAAAAATTAAAGCTTTCATTACATAACAAATCTATTTTATAAGTGATCTGCAGATAATATATTTTTTTAATTATTTATTTATATATATATATATATATATATATATATATATATATATATATATATATATACATTTATTTTTTAAATATAACATTTTTAATAAGAAAATCTGAAATTAACATCGAAAGAACATTTTTATTTCAAGAATAATCAGCGCAAAAAATGAAATCTTTATGAATAGCAAAAAAGTCAAAATTATAAAATGTATTTATATTAAAAATACTGGTAAAATTATATCCGTCAAATTTCCAAATTTCGCACAGTTGAGTCTAATATTTCATAATTTATTTATACGAGAGAAATTTCAAAATATCGCTATCCGATAATAAATGATGGTATTTATGTTTTTATAATTACTTAATATAATTCATTCAACGATGCTTCAGTGTCTTTATCCTACTTCAAAAGCTTGATTCCTCAAGTCTCACAAAATAACCCTTTATTATTGCTATCAGTTTATCGTTTAAAGAAAATCACTTGCTATTAAAACATTTTTTCATGCTTGGATTCAAAATTCGCTTTTGATTGCGTTTTTTCCCAATTGTCAATTAACGTATCACCCATCTTACCGATAGATTTTTATTCCTACTATTTCGATTACGCTATAAAATGTCCGTTCGTCTGAGATGCCCACATTCTTAGCTATTTCAGACACCTTTAATTGACGATCCTCTAAAGCAATAGCTTGCTTTTATTGATGCTTTCTGGAATCGTTGTATATTTTTAACACGTTTTCATTTCGTTAAACATTTCCATTCGTGTCAACTCGTTTTTACCGACATAACTTTATCACTGCACTATGTGCAGTTTTTTCTATTTTAAAAAATACACTGATCTGACTTTATTAAAATAGCTGTTTACAACAAATTATTTAACAGATCAACTTGATATTTCACATCTATTCATAAAACAGGTGAGGCATTACAACTCAATAAAAATTTTAGACGTAGCACCGACATCTATATTTCAGGTCACAATATTTTTCAAATTGTTCTGATATTATATTTACAATAAAGTTTTAAAACTGTAAATAAATTCATTTTCACAATTTTTTCCCACAAAGCAAAAAAAGTTCCTCCTTAAAAATATTCCACTAACTTATAGAAACATCTAAGATTTTTCTGTCTCTTGGTACACTGAAAAGGATGATACCGCCTTTAAAATACATATAAGAAACAAAAAATGTTCCATCATCATTTTTGTCAGATTTTTTTTGTGATTTGTAAAGAAAAAAGAAGTCATTGTAGAGAAAACTATATTCAATCTCACATAAAAACAAAAACTATTACAATACAGAATTAAAAATTCTCTTAACAAATAATTTTTAAATACCGTGTACTTTGTATATTGGAACATTGAATTTTTGACAAATGTATTAAAAACACGGAATTGAATTTATATGTCCCTATTTTTAAGAAAGTAATTATATCTAAACCTTAATAAGAAATATTTAAGCTAAAATTTATTTAATTAAAATTAAACTTCTGCTGAATCATGTAACCGTATATAATTGTAGTAATAAAAACACTGTAGATAACTCATTCTTAGTGTTACACTTTCACCCTTTCAACAACTTATAATAATTACAGTGACGAAACAAATTAACTTGTATCACAATGATAAATATACAGTTGAGACTTATTAAACAGTTTATGTACTTACACAAGCACATTACAATATATTTTATTAAAATGATTATATATATATATATATATATATATATATATATATGTATATATATACACATATATATATACATATATATATATATATACATATATATATATATATATATATATATGTATATAATCGTTACTTTATAAATAAATATATTTATTTGAGATACGAATTCTAGAAACTCTGTTATCCTCACACATATGGAATCGAATCAAAGTCCCCTTATAGCTTTCATCTACATCACCTAACGTTTAATTCGAGCATTTGAACAATTTCCAACTAATTTCGCACTAGCAGGCACACTGTCATCCATCTTTTGTTCTACAAACTATAGTATCTAGTTCACTATGAAATTTATCTTGTCAGTTACCCTTGCATTTATCGTGTATGCCGGAACTGAATAAATGAGTTGAGAATTTATTTATTAACTTTAATGAGCATATTTTGCACTACAATGTCATTTTCTATAAACATGAGTGTACATCAAGCGCATTTATTTCTATTCAACATCACTTGTATTTCACTTCACACTTTTATAATATATATTCATAGACTTGTGTATCTAATTAAACAATATAAACTAAACTATGTTATGAACTGTAGTTAATGCTTTTGTCTTTTCACTTATCCAGTTATTTCTTTTTTTTCTTTTCTAATGACAAAAATATACCAAAACAATTTAATTTTTTTAAAACATCAGAATATTAGTAAAAAAATATCTTAATAAAAATGCACAATTTATTATTACATCAACAACAACATTGAAACATTTTTCTATACTTCTTGAATTTCCTTTTCCTTATAAAATAAATAAATAAATATATATATATATATATATATATATATATATATATATATATATGTATGTATGTATATATATGCACAATTGTTGATCCTATCACAAAAGTGAATATTTATGAACTACAAATATAATATATAGAAAGTTTGCTATTTACACATCATAAACGAAATAAAAACGAAATATTAAAATATTATTGTGGCTTAAAATGTAGTAGTGTGTACGAAAAAAATAAATAACAAACAAATATATTTTATGTTCCGCGATTTATTTATACTATTATTCAAGGATTATAAAAATTATACATTTTAAAGCCAATGTGAAATGAATTTATATATAGCAAACATGCGAAAGAGTATTCAAAATAAATCAATGTTTTTTTACTCCTATTTTTTACTGTACGCGTACATAAACACGCATATATACATAAATACATATATATTATACATATATATATATATATATATATATATATATATATATATATATATATATACATAATATGTGTAAACTTATGTATTTAACTTCATTTACCAACCAATTAATGAGTAGTAATCAAGCTAAATAGTCCTCAAAATTACTAAGAAGGAAGAATGAAATATTTAAAGACAAACATAATACTGATTGTTTCCTTCTAACTGTAGTAAAATAAAATTTAGTTATTAAGTACTGACCAGTGAGGAACTATTATAAAAATGTTTCTTAAAATGTGAATAATAAATGCAAATTTATGTTAACTAGATTAAACAGATTTTAAGATAAAAAAATCGCTTAAAATTTTAAAAAGTATATTATCATTCATACATTATTTCCATGATTTCTGAGAATTCTTACAATAATTTCCAACTGCCATCTTATTTATAATACAAACATGAATCATATTTCTTATCTAGAATATTATATAAAATAAACCCTTTATTAACATCAAATATATCTTTTGAAATAAACAAGATTTCATATTTACAAGAAGCTTGTATTTAGATTGAGTATTATTAGTAATGAAAAGCTCAATACCAATAGTCGATAAAAATTTTAATGATTTCTAATTATTCAAATCTTAGGAAGCTTAATTTGTAAATAAAAATTTTAAATTTTCATTATGATTACTATGTATTATATATTTACTGAAATTACAAAAAGAATTAATATCCAACAAAACTCCAATTAATTACTCACTAATAAAAAATGTAAACAAATGTACCAGAAATTAACGTCGTTGTAAATAAGCGTGTTTAATTATTTAGAAAAACAACGTCTAATCCGTACAAGAAAAAAAATCTACTATTTATAAATAATAATGTTCATGCGTCTACATCATGCATTCGACTAGAACCTGTTTTCATAAAGTACATTTGTTTCCTTCGTTGCGTATAACGAGAGTATGAGTTATAATGACCGTATTATACAAAACTCATTACATACGATTGTAATTTCCATGTATTTTCCATAAATTAGCATTTTTTGGTACAAATGAAAGGAAATGGCATGCAAATGCTTCGCGAATGCGATTTATGAAAATTTGTATCGTTACAATTAAATATCAATAATGTGATTAAACAATGTTTTTAAACAAACAATTATTATATTCGTGAGTTATTTATGTCGATATTTATTTATTAACAGTAACATTATCGAATTCGATTATTATAAAACTTTTATAAATATAGGTAGTAATTTTAGCTTAAGTGATTTTAACTAAAACTATTTTCATATCTCTTGTATATCGATTATATAATTTTGTCAAAGTTATAATTTCCACAATACACACACACACACATATATATATATATATAATATTTTACATATAGATTATAATAAATATTAAATTGAAAAATCGATAATTATGTAATTAACACAAATTACATGGTGAATGATAAGTGAAGTACAATTAAATATTCCATAAGGTTGAGAACCTCCTAATCTAGAAACAAATTTATTTTTCATTAAATAAAAAAAAGGATGTAAGTAAACAATAATATAGAAACAAAACTACAATTATTAATACTTTTATTTTCATGACAGTTTTTACTCATAAATTAAATATTAATATATCTATCTTTTTCTTTGAATGACAAGTTATAAATTTGGATCATTATTGCTTCATCTTTTTTATAATTCAAGCTATTGAGTTCAAGAATGCACTGGTCAAAAATACAATTTTATTCATTTTTAATTCTTTATAGTTTTTATTTCATTTAATACATTTTTTATATATATTTAGAACTAAAAACATGTACCGACTATTTAGATTTTAAGAATATTTGATTTTCAAGTTTTTAAGTTCTCTAAATTTAAAATTGTACGGCCTATTGTATTCAAATGTTTATTAAATATTAAATTGTAATTAAATGAATCTACCCTTCATCCGTTGTATATATATATATATATATTCTTCTGACTTTGTTTTTACCTATCTATTCAAGATCAATTTCTATTACTAGTAAAAAGTAAAAAATATTTATAAAAATCAAGACATACTTCTGTATCCTTATTTTTTAATGTCATCATTATTAATGTCATTTACTCCACTAATAAATAAAGTATGAAATAAATTAAATATTCCATACTGAAATAATGACCAAGTACAATTGATGAAAGTTTAATATTCTCAGAATTTCGGCTGAGCAATGATGGATAGAGAGTTTATACAAATCTGAAAAATTCTTCTAAAAACAATTATTCAAAAGACACTTCTTCGACAGTAAATTTTTTCGAAAATATATTCTAGTTACGTTTAGACAGGTCTGGACAATAATAGATGTTTTTCATTAGACGTGTCATGATCTGATCATGTCTGGTCAATTCTAATAAATTTCTAACAGATTAGAACTAAATAATTTTACTCAAGCCAAGTATGCTCATCTCAAATCAAATTAGATTAGATTAATTACTTTCGAAAAATGATTTCTAGTATAATCAAGTTTAGACAGGTCTGATCAAACCTAGTATGAGCTATTCAGACCTATTAGGTCGTAACCAGGATTATTTAGACCTATTTAGACTGGATATAGTCAGGTCATCCCAAGTCTAACCAATAAAATTTAGTACAGGCTTAAATAATAGTTTTTATATTTATTTGTAAATAAATTAAGCCAATGTTCGTTTAGTCATCTTGAATCAAGGAAGGTCATAAAAAATCAGTCTAATTTCAAATAAGTCCACTTTTATTGAATTGTATTTTCAAAAAAAATAGTTCTATCGAATTATCTTTAGAAGAATTCTTGTTCAAAATAATTGTATTTGAAAGAATCTTTTTAGAAGATTCTTCTTGTAACCGAGAACCTTATTTGAACTGATCACTATTATGGCAAGAATATTGCATGTTTTTTTTACAACAAATTCACTAATCACTGCCTATTTTTGCTATAAATATCATAAATAGAATCACGTTTTTTAAGTTACTTTAACTTTTTAAATCTGTAGCAAACCTCTCGATAAAGTATATTTTTTCAACTTTGAATTATATTAAAAACCATTTAAAAATGTACAAAAAGTTTATAAAAGATGCTGTTCATTTTTTAATGTAACATATACTTCACTCAACTTACAAAAAATATGAAAATGTATAAAAATCTCAGACATTTTCATAAGTAAGTATATATCTATTGGATCGAATTATTATATTCGAGATATATTTTCTGTCATTTTACGTTTTAAATTATGACGTAGAATGATAACGGTTCGCTACATATATTTTTTCCTAAACCTTAGTATTTTTTTCTATTACAAGAATTTGATCCTTTTTACGTATATGCCTATATATCTATATCTACCTATCTATCTATCTATCTATATATATATATATATATATATATATTATATATATATATATATATATCTATATATATATATATATATATATATTCCTCTAGATATAAATTTCTATACTTTTTTAAAGTTATTTCAAGAAAAAAATTTTTTGTGTTCGCTGAAATATTAAAAAAATATTTCAAAAAAATTTACAAACAAATTCTTTAAATTTATGATTGAATAATTTCTATGTAATATAAATAATAACTTAAAGTATTTTAAGCAACAGAACTATAGTATATATATATATATATATATATATATATATATATATATATATATATATATATATATATTCAAATAAACAAATATGATAGTACTAATTTTATAAATTGAGTATTGCTTGTTTTTATTTTTGTGTGTAGGTTTTATTGTTGCAGAATGAAGTTTGGATTCAAAAATTTTTTGGTCGTGTTGGACACTTTAATACTTTTTGAAAATTTAATATTATTTTAGTTCAAGTTGTAAAGAATTTCTTAAATAAAAAAAATGTTTTTTTTTTATTTGAACCATCTATTCATTCATATATTCGTTAAACATGCTTATCATTTATAGTAACAAAATATAAGAGGCGCCAATGAACTACCTGTTATAATTACTGTTGTTTCGGATTTTCTTAAGTTTTATAAAAGTGAGTAACTAATAAATAAAATGAAATATGTATTGAGAACATTATTATAGAAGTAATTTTTAAAAGTAATACTGTGAAGCACTCTGAATCTGTAACTAAATTTACTTTCAAAAATGAATTCTTTTTCACCTCAAATTTCATAAAACATTTTTCTGGTCGAAAAACTTGAATAAACAATTATTAATAATTATTTATTCTTGCTTATTTGCATTTATATAACGATGACATCATCAGAACACCAAGGTATAGAATATTCTGGAAGATGAATAAATAATACATTTTTGAAAGAAAATACTTATCTTTTTGGTTTTTCTTTGGAACTTAGTAAATAATTATGTCTATTATATTTATAAGGTTGGTTATTTGTGATTTAAAGATGTATTGATTACTAAAGCCATTAGCGTCTGCTCTTATATTTATAACACTGTATAAAATTTACCATTATTTATAAAAATAACCTGAAAACATTTCAAAATCTTATTTCGCAACACCTGTGCTTTAGTACTTTAGAACTAATAAAGAACTTGAAAACTGTATAAAAATGCTAAATAAAAATAATTTCAATTTATTCAATGCTAGTTAGGGAAAAACGACATTACTTCACTACGAACTTTTGAAAGACACATTACTATGAAAATGTTCTCGGAATGTGCAGATTTTCTGTTCTTACAATGACATAACATTTTCGTTAAGTGAAAATCAACTCCACTGTCAGTTGTTTAGTTACGCATTTCAAACACCATTCCATGCAATGCGTTCAAGTTTGTACGTGCGTTGAATTGATATTTGAAATTGATATCCATATCGTTGTATTAAATTTCAAACATCTTACATGTAATATCATACCAATGTTATAGAAACATGCTTGTACTTACATGTTTTTATTATTTATTCTTGAATATTTGAAATAAAATTGTTTTTAATTAACTTTCTTATTAATAACATTTTGTACTGTAGCATAATAACAAATTTAATTAATAATCAATATTCCAAATTCAATTCATATGAAGAATAACACTTTCATCAATAATTAATTGGAAATTCGTAGAGAAAATACCGCTTAATTACTTCATAGAATTTACTTTAACCATAAAATTGGAATAAAAAATGAAACATCACAGAATATTCCGAAATGGTTAATCAAAAAGCCAAAATATTATCAGAATTCATGATTAATTAACTTATTATATTTCTATTTCCAATAATTATATATATATATATATATATATATATATATATATATATGTGTGTGTGTGTGTGTGTGTGTATGTAGATATTTATATATCAGTAACATATATTTAAAATATCAAATATGTATCTATTATTTTCATAAATCCATACCTGTATTAAGTGATGTCTCGTTAACATGACCATTTTATGTAGCATAAGAACGCACGCATGCATGTCTATAGGACAAAAATATTCAACACGTAGTAACGAAAAATTTATTAATTAATTATGTGACAGTGAACTGTTAAACTGCAATAACTAAACAGATGTTCGCGGATTTCTTTTATAAATTACACTAGTTTAATCATACATATTTGTTCTATAATAAAATAAAAGTCAATTTAACACACAATAATTCCCGCACACCACTTGCTCGACACTCCTTATTACACAACAAGGCATGCTCTTCATAAAATTAGAAGTGCTATGTACTAAGTTGGCTATGATTTCTATACAAAATGTGATAGAGTATATTAAATAAAGACAATAGCCATCCTTATTTCTCTTCAGTACAGAAAAGAATAGATGAAATACTTTCACATTTGTAGAACATATATTCTATACAGTCATGAGTCACTGGATATAATTGAAAGAACACTAGTAAATTCTCTCAGGAGTATTTTCGCATTCTACAATTTCATTTATTTTATTTATAAGTAAAACATGGATTTTATCAGAGTTGTACTACTATATTTCAATAAAAATAAAGAATTTAAAATATAAAAATCATATCAGTTTCTTATATATATATATATATATATATATATATATATATATATATATATATATATATATATATATATATATATATATATATATATATATATATATATATATATATATATATATATATGTATTCATAAAGTAAACTTTTAGCTGATGAATCTTACAACAAATATAATCAAAAAGGGAGACATACCTGTAGTTAATGTAATTT
Source organism: Acanthacorydalis orientalis (assembly GCA_034766995.1). Classification (NCBI taxonomy): domain Eukaryota; kingdom Metazoa; phylum Arthropoda; class Insecta; order Megaloptera; family Corydalidae; genus Acanthacorydalis; species Acanthacorydalis orientalis. The sequence continues at coordinate 15,412,130 of CM068318.1, read as the reverse complement.
ATTGTCAAGTATTTCTACAACGAACTACTGTATTTTAATAGCTTGTATTACTTTAATCGCTAAATTCAATTTTAGTATCAAAATACAAGTCATCACACATCACATTTTCTATTTTAATTTTATTCTATTTTATGAAACGCGAGAGGTTCGTTGCATGAAATAAAATATTAAAATAAAAGGTTGTATATGGTTTACAAATTTTCAAGACTGAATTGAAATTATTTTTCGTATTATTTTATGCAAATGAAAACTTTTTCTCTCTAAATTCAAACAGTATCTCTCAAAGAATCAACTATTCAAAAATTATCTTTTAAAAAAATCTTTTCTAGGTTACATATTTTACATATAATTTATATGAATACAGAACCCTTTTCTAAACTTATCTCTTAAAGATTTTATGATAGCAATGTATAATATTTCATATTACTGAATGTATTAACCCTACTAAATATTATTTTGTTTTAAAAAATTTATTTTACTGAAGTATTAATATATATACAAAGTATTTTATATAAATCACAATCAATTTTTAATTAAAATAATATGAAATAGCAAATGTATAAAATAATGTTTTAAAAAGATTCATTTTAAAAGAATCTGTTTTTTAAGGTTATTCTATAGATTTTTTTTAATAAGTGGAACAAGTATATTGTTGTCTTGCTAATTTTTGTTTCATTGAATAATCATTTGAGTGTTTGTTATCCACTACTAGTTTCAGTGTATATGTGTTATCTTCATGTAGACGTTAGAGTCTTCAATATCTGAAAATGGCTTACATACCGAAACTTATAGTGGAGATCCAAAACTCAATTGATCTAAAAAGACAAAAACCAGTATTATAATTCCAAATTACTTTTTATTTTGAAACCCACATTCTCTTTATAAAATTTATTTAAAACATTTTCTTAATAATTTACACTTAGAACATTATTATATTAAAATTAATAGTAATAATATGTATATATATATATATATACATACACTTACATTTACAACTTTCATTGTTAATAAAATTGTTAAATCAAATACGAAATTTATTTCAACATCCATGCAGTTTTGAAAAGCAGTCTGGAAAGTCTCGAAGTATAAAATTGTTAAGCTACTTCGTCGAATTATTTTTCATTCAATACCTTTGAATAGTTTTGTTACATTGGAAATTTTCTCTACAGAAAATAAAGAGTAGCACGTACGTAGACAAGTCTAACATATAAAAAAATAATTCATAATTTTCACAGCTAAGAAATCTAATTATGAAAGTGTATTAGATTGAAGCACTGACGTTTAACAAAACTAGATTTTGATAAAAGTTTAAAACTACTTTAATCTTATAAAAGATTTGTACAAATCCTTGCTATTTATAAATTTATATAATATAGATTATCAGTTGTTTTTTAATATTAAAGAAAACAATTCTATAAGCAATTTTTCAATGGAAAAATGTATTGAATTTCAGTTTTCATAAAGCATTAAAATATTTCTTTATTATAAGCATACAAATTTAAACATTTTGACTACAGAAACTTGAATAAAACTAAAATAAAAACATCGAATCACAAAAGTTCACATTTATTTTACAGATCGAAAATTATTTTGTATAAAGTTAAAAAAACAAAGCGAATTAAGTATAAGACATAAATTTTCAATATAATTTTAACATATTACTTTAGATACTCCTTCAAAATTGAATTTCTTTTTATATCGATCGCTTTTATCTGAAAGTATAAATCAAATTGTGATAATGTGCTGATATTTTCTATACATTTCGGTACATCAATTGTCTCGATTAAAAAATAACTAAAATAATTTTATGTTAGAAGAACAGATAGTTTCGCTTTAGGTAAAAGTATTGCGACCTATAACGTAATTAAAACAACCAGAGATCTCCTATGAAAATTTATTTTCAATTACCAATTTACCTGTTATACAGGCAAAAATTATTTGTGTGATGAATGGAACTAAAAGATTAAAGAAACCATTTGAAAAATCTAATAATATCTTTTGTAAAATACACCTACAATGGAAAGATGCTTTTTTAAATTAATATCCAAAATTCTCGGCAGTAAATTAAGAAAAATTAGAAAAATGCTAATTAGCATCATCAGGTGGTAATAGTAATGAAACCAAAATATTTCACAAACAAAAAAATGTAAGCAATGTTTAAAAAATAATAATACTGATCAAAATAAGTATAAATAGTATGAAAAACTATTCTTAACCTTTGTATTTATAAACATACCATTTATTATGCATTTATATTTACAAATCGTCTTATTATCATGTTTAAATTAATATTAAGTCGGTGCAAAAATAATTGCGATTTTTACACGGTTTCCAAATGATAAATACTGCCATTATTTTTGCACCAATCTGATACTTTCCAAATCATTTAATTTTAATTACTTTTTTTTAATGTTCAAGAAAATGTAATTTAAAGTTTAATGTAATTCATGGCTTCATAAATATCATAATTAATAAAAAAAAGTGGCTACACCAGATACATTCTTAAACTTGTTCACAGAATAAAAGCGTAAAATGGAGAAAGGGGTTTTAAATATTTTTAAGAAATCAGTTCTTTTTGTTCTATCTTATTATTTTTGTGATTAAAACAAATAAAATGAAGAAGAATTAGTCATTTATTTCTTTATCGTCTTCATATCTTTTTTTTGAAAAATTAAACTGCATGAACACTATACTGCTAATATATATATATATATATATATATATATATATATATATATATATATATATATGTAAATATATACTCTTGAACTTTTAAAGTTATACATTTAAATTACTAAAAACAAATTATATTTTAAACTTTCGTGTTTCAACTTTAGACTTTGAAAAGAAAATTACATTCAGCAAGCTTATTACTATATGACGTTTATTTCCAGTGATTTGACGGAATATCTCGACTTGCCTATGCAAAATAAGTTTTACTTTGATCTTAACAATAAATCAAAGTACCATTTATATACTCTATATATATATATACATACACCTGCATGTGAATATATATATATATATATATATATATATATATAAATGTTTAGGTGTGTATGTACACTTATATGTGTAAACTATTACTACGTCGAGATTTGAGATATGAACACACGAATGGAGTCGTGTGCTTGTACACATTCGTGATATTAACAAAAGGTAACAATCCCTATTCAAAGAGCCAGTCTGACCCAGATGTACTGTTGCGATACATGAACTTTATACTGAAATTGAAATTCAGCGTGATATCTTTGGTTATACGTCAAATCTTATATGATGGTTTCTGTTTTTATTGTATTCAATATTTATTGAATTTTCAAATAGCTCTCTCTTTTCCGAAATTGATTCATTATATTTCATTTTACAAACACACTAAGGGCTCATTCATGTATGTTATATAATAACAATCACATTGTTATAAAATCGATTTGAAGCCATAATTATTATTCGTTAAGAATTCTTTAATGATATAGTTTTAAAACCATTTATTATTTAGAAATATGTATAGTTTCAAAATATAGAGTAATTATGTTGGATGAAAATTGAATATATAATTATTTCATGACCTTTGTTAAGATATCACTTCTGTAAATTTAATACTTTTGTCTATTTTTATGACATTTATTATATTTTCTTAAAAGTAACAGTAAATCATATTTTTTACAATTAACATATGTTTGTTATTTATCTTTTTTATCGCCGTTGTATTGTTTGAAAACTTTTATTAAGAATCTTAAGTTTAATAAATATATTCTATTATAGAAGTTTACATAATAATTGTTTAATATATAATAATCATAAGTGTTGATAGAAATTGTTCGATTTTTTAAGTGTACAAATATCTGTTGAATTTGTATATATATATATATATATATATATATATATATATATATAATATGCATTTTTTAAAGTTCTATTTTCTCATTAATAAAATGAATATGAAATGAAGTGGTAATCGTTGTGAAACATATTTTAAGTAATATTTTATTAAAAAAATATTATATTAGATGAGATAAATAGAGTATGTCTTTAATGATAGTTTAAAAACAACATGCTTTTGTAATTGGAAACTTTTTAAAATGTATTAAATAACTTATATATAAATAACTTATATGATTTATCGATTTGCCATGAATGCAAAAATCATGTTAACTTTTTGAGCACCTCTGTGATTCCAGGGTATCAAACAATTTTTGCTTCGTTTATATATATATATATATATATATATATATATATATACATACATACATATAGATAGATAGATATACACACCATATATATATATATATATATATATATATATATATAATGTATGTGTGTGTATGTGTGTAAAAAGTAAGAACTATACAGACTTTAAATTTATAAAAATGCCTTAGTAATAAATTAGAGATATTATATTATATTATCTTAAGTTTGTATTTTATTGCAGTTACTTTAAAAATATTGTAAAATAATTACATTTAACGCAAAGTATTTTTTTTATAATAAAATATTATTTCTTTTGAAAAAGGAATAAATACTTTTTTTAAATTTATATAAATTTTTATAAGACTGTATTTTCGTAGGAATCATAAAAATTACAGTATATAAGATGTTTCCAATAACTTATTAAAACAATAATAAGAATAAAATAAATGGTTGAAACGAAATCAATATTTCTATTTCATTATAAGATTTTTGATGAAATCGGTGTTTTGATAAAATGCCAAATGTTATATTTCTTTCCCTTGTATTATATATATATATATATATATATATATATATATATATATATATATATATATATTTATATATATATATCCAAACTTTATGTAACTCAATTCATGTTAAGTATTAAATAAATTGTTTGAAACCTTATTTCAATGTCATTTAAACAAAGTATATTTGATTAATTAATAATATGAATAAATTTATTTTTAATTGACTTATTTTAAAACAATTAAATAAATATATGAACAGAACTGTTCTCGAAATTCAACTAGCAGGCTAGATGCTTATAATTGTCGTTTATCAAGCTTTATTATTCTCAGAAATAATTATTCAGTAAATTTAAATAAATGCTCATATATATACATATATATATATATATATATATATATATATATATATATTATTTACAAGAAATTATTTGTCTGTATTAACACTTAAAAGAAATATATAAAAATGTTTTCTTTCTTGTAATTTCAGTTAATAATAAACTCCTTTCCAATGGAAGAAAAATATAAAAAATCATTTCATTTCTTAAATTGATGATACACGGTATAATTAATATAGAAAAAGAAAGAACTATAAGTATTTTGATATAATAAAATTCAAATTCCTTGGAAACAATTAGAATTATCTAGCCTTAGTTAGATTTTTTTACAAAAGGCTGAGCTCTCAATCTGTTTCCAAAAACTTAAAATATGTCTCATTAATGAGTGATACCTACTATACCACAAGATTTAAGTGTGGTTATTAAGAACAAGTTGATGAGTTGGACTTAATCTTGAAGTACATTAAGTATAGCAACTAGAAAAACTTGTTGCAGTATTTAGTGAAATATTGAGCATGACCCAAAATATTTATCAATAAATTCTTAACACGTTAAACGCTACGCCGGTTCCTGTTGACCTTTTCGTTAAGGCGACTCCAGTCCCTGGGGGCCGGCATTATAAAATTTAAGAAATAATAGTTTATAGTTCATATAATATTAAAAACCAAGTATAAAATTTTCTAATGACTATTATTAAAACACATTAAGCATAAATAACCAACAGAACTAACAAACATAAAAAAAAGACAATCGTTATTTGAGGCACGTTAAATAATCCATATTAATTTAGAATTTTCTGTTTTACGAGTCGCCTACTGGAAAAGTGAATCAAAATTATCTCTGCACTTAACGTGCTCAACTAAAGACTTCTAATAATAATTTTCATGTTGATATACAATTCTCTTTCTAATATATATATATATATATATATATATATATATATATATATATATATATATATATATATATATATATATGAATTGTGATTAAGAAAAAAATACAAAAAAAACTATTAAGAATTCAATGCAGATATTTTCAATTTAGTAAAGATTTATAAAAGAAATGCATATTTTAACTACAAATAATTATAGTAGACCACAATGAATCTACTGAAATACATTTTTTATTAAAGTTGATTATGAATCTTTAATAATACTTTTGACATGACTTTGTAAACTTGATAAAATCTTCTACACTCTCTATTCATAAAAGAGAATAATTATACAATAAAGTTTAACTACACAAGGTCAAATTTCAATTTGTTTACCGTTCAGCTTGAAATGAAAGGAAATGCTTTTGATTAAAATTAAATTTATTAAAAGAAAGAACTTCCATTGTCTTTTTTAATATGAAGGTTATTCATATTTTTAAAATTCCTATCTCTATTATTTATTTTAATGGAATATATATATATATATATATATATATATATATATATATATAAGGAAATCGGTGTTATTTTTACATAAATAAATAAAAAATGACGACAGGTTTCAAGAATTCGAATATAATTATTCCTGAATAAATTTTAATAATAATATTCATCTCAAGGGAATTTTAACACACATGCAACATATTAAAAAACTGAAATATAATGTTATTTTTTAAAAGTTAATTGAACTGATAATTTTATATAGATGTATATTATTAATTTGTAAATGATTTTTTAGTTAATATTAGAATAAAGGAGAACAATAAATGATGTAGAAAATTAAGGACTATTTGACATTTAAATTAAGTCACAATAATAAGTGTACTTGCAGAATCACAGTGTAAGTCGATTTTAAGTAACACGTCGATTCTAAATACTATCTACGTCTATTAGTTGAAACTTGTTTCTGAGAATATTATTAATAATTTCTAAATAAATAGACATTTAAAAGTTTTTTTCGCGAAGAAATATAATGTAAACTTTACATTTCAAGTTATATGTTACTTAAAATATCAGCATAAATATGAAAACAACTTATTTCATTTATCAACAGTTATTAAAAGTGACATATTGTTTTTGTCACGAGGGATACATACATATATATATATATATATATATATATATATATATATATATATATATATATATATATATGGATGGCATGAAAATCAATCAGCCGATGTCAAAGAATATCGAACATTTTAGTAAACATAATATGACTTTTATGTTGTTACTTTTTTATATGGCATTAGAAAAAATATTATTTTATCATAGTTGTTTCAAAATCTGTAGGAGTATATATATATATATATATATATATATATATATATATAAAGAGAGAAGAAAAGAAAGAGGGAGAGGTTATTATCTACAAATTTAAGATTTAATAACGTCTATAGGAAAATAATAATTTTTATAACGTTAAGCAACATTAATTTATAGAAATGATTACATTTATTAAATTTATTTTCATTGTATGTTCATATTGATTTTTTTCTAAATTATTTCAACATTGAAATGGAATATACTGAAAATATCTCAGTGTAAGTCTTTTAAGTCCAGTATATACGACCTTTATCAAACTACTGCTTTCGCAATTTTAATTTGATTAAAAATGCATGGCACATCAATGATACCTCATTTTCTACCTTTGATACCAAAGGCAGATAACTCAACCATTAACACAGCATTTATATATATATATATATATATATATATATATATATATATATATATATGTGTGTGTGTATGTGTTTATATGTATAATTCCCTTTCAACGTATGTATGAGTTTTACAGTGAATCGATATTATCAAGTATTAAACGTAATTAAGTACATCATCACATAAGTAAAATCCTGATCAATAATTAAATTATGAATCCTATGAAATTACATTCGAATTTATGACGTAAAGGAACGTATACTAACTGCTTTTAATAGTCAGAAACGTTAAAACATTGAAACAGCCCTAAGCACGGCAAACCGAAACTCTTGGTAGGATTGAATACAGTTCAAACAGCAATTTAAACTAAACCAGAGGCTTGTTTAGTAAAATTAAATTGTGGTATTTGTGGTAACAAGCACGTTCTCACTACGGAAAGCAAATTTGAATAATTAAAAATCTTGTTGCCAACAATGTGTTCCGAGTTTATATCGTTTTACTGTACATACATGTATTTCTTTCCTATACAATTCTAAGCTACGCTATGTAAATATATGTATGTATATATATATATATATATATATATATATATATATATATGTACGTGTGTATGTATGTATGTATAAAGCACATAATTTTGTTTCCAAACTTTCGGTTTCAATAGCGAAATTATTATACATATTCGTATAATACTTATAAGTCTTATGTAAATTTAAAACAATGATGAATAATTAATAATATTTAAATCAGTTTCACTCCTAATTAGAAGTTATTTGATTAAGATATATATATATATATATATATATATATATATATATTTATATATATATATATATATATATATATTTATATATATATGTATATATATATATACATATATTCAATTTACATTCTGGTAATAATATTCACACACACATAACCTATATAAATCCTACAATATTATATTTCAACCCTGCTATTAAGATGTGATAATCTTTATTAATATTATGTTATTATGTCTTAATTGTTAACGCTATGTGTACAAATCTTATAACTTCTGTTTTATTAAAAAGGCAAACATTTTTTTATGGAATTTATTTCCTTCCCAACAATTAAATCATTTCCTCTAATAAGCACAAAACTGATATAAATTACAAAAACAAATTCAAAGTTATGATATATCAATCATGTTAATCTTTTCGGTGTCACATCTAGTTTTTCTTCGTTTCTCACTTTCTCACACACCTACAAACATACACACAAAATTATATATATATATATATATATATATATAATAGGTTGAATTTTATTTTTCTAGAAACTGACTATAATATTAGATACTTTAAACTGTAGATTTATATTATATTGAAATAAGAAAAAATTGACGTTATTACAGAATACTAAGCTTGTTTTGATTCAAAATGTTGTAATATATAAATCTAATTTTATTTAAAACTATTTGAAGAGATGTTTATGAAGTATTAATGTTACGTATTTTTTAACATCAATACAAATTATTGAACATTTAATTTCACTCAAAATCTAATAATGTTTTTTAAATTAAAATATAATATACGTTGTCCACTACTAATTTTGATACGTGTGTAATCTTCAGACAGATGTTATATGTTTTCAGTCTCTCACACCTACTTTACATGCCGAAATTAATAGTATAAAACAAAGAATCAGCTGATCGAAAAGCACGAATGCTACGTTTATTCAACAGCATGTATAAAATTAGTCAATTACTTTTTTTATTATTTTGCTATATATATATATACATAAATTCTATTTTGTTTAATTTTCAAGTATAAAATTAAATCTTAATAGTAAGAACATACGTATTTAACCATTTCAATAATATGAACTCTCTCTCACACACACATACACAGGCTCATGTATACATAAACACACACATTCACACACACACACACACATATATATATATATATATATATATATATATATATATATATATGAATATTTATGAATACTAGTTTCAAATTACTGATAGAAAACTTTCAATTACAGTTTTGAATTTTATATTACATTTATAATTTAATATTATCAACAATTAAAAAAAAACACTGTACGAGTAACAAAAGAGTACTTAAATACTACAAATATATTAAAAAAAGCCTATTCTGACTTGTAGTTTTAAAATATGCTCAATGAAATATGCAAGCAATTATGATATACACAAAAGTATAGTCCATAAGAGCAGATTAATTTATTCAATAACAACTAGTTCTGTATCAAAAACTACACAATAATGTTATTTTTAATGAAATCCTGTAAATACTTCATTTAAATTTCACTTAAAGTCAATACGAGAAATAAACATAAACAAAAAAAAAGTCGAACTAAAAACATTCTCGATGAATGACTTTCTGATATATTGTGAATTGTGCAGAAATGTTTACACATTATAGATTTATTAAATGCAAGCATTATATTGTTCGTAAAAGTACAATTTGTTTTATTTTTTATCAACATGTTTTTAATACTTTATAATTTCTTATTTATTACTCATATTTCTTTCAAATAAGCCATATATAGGTCGGTTATAGAAGAACAATTTATAACAATTTATTTTGAGATAGGTTTGTTAATTTCAACATTTTTGTTAATATATATATCAATATGGTTTTATGGTAAAACAATAAATAATTATAAGATTTTCATCGCTTCACAAACATTATACTACACAATCTAAATATCTGAAAGACATAAGTAAGTATACAATAAAGAACGAATACATTTACAAAATGTATACCAATTTGAATTAATAATGGACATCTTAACCGGAAGATCAGTGACAGCTACAATTATTTTGAGAATTGAATCATAACATGAATGTGCCTATTTGCTATACAGAAATGATCGATAAAATTGATAAATATATTCAAACACATACAAAATGTACATTAGTAGTCGACTAGCACAAAATATAATAGAACGACGCTTAACTACAATCACATGTAGTATGTGACAGCACTGAATAATAAGTACATAAGAGACAGCTACTTCCGCTGCATTTTTATATTAGATTTCAATAAACAATTAATTCTTAATATTCTTATTCTGTGCTGAGAATCTATTTTGAATGTGCTCAAAATTAGCATCATTGTCGCTGTCATGATCTTCTCCAGCATTTTAAGATCCACTACTGACAAAATAACTATTCTAAAACTTCTCAATTTGAAATTCAGACTGTGTTTAATGTATTTTATAATTTTTCAACTCATTTAATAATTAGTCTTCTTCTAGACCTTTCTATACTTTTTAATTTTCAATAATTACAATTTCCTTTTCTTTTTACAATACACCCTACCTATTTTAATTTACAATTCAAACATTTTACCTAGTATTATACCTATTTCTTCTTCTTTTCATATCCTTTATCTTACTTTTGTTATTTCTATTGAACGTTCTTTTTTATGTTTTTATATCGTATAAAATAACTGAATTATTTTCACATGGAGGAAGTACATTTTTTATAGTTAAGAATAAACGTAAATAAAACATTTTCATTAACACTCACTCACTTTAAAATAGTTTTACTATTTTTACTAATATAGACATAATACAAATACATCAGTTTGTTAGAAATAGACAAGAGAACAGAATGAATGTGAATAAAACAAATCGCATTTAAAATTATATATATATATATATATATATATATATATATATATAAGCTTCTAAAATTATATTTTTTTAAAAGTAAAAATAAAATAAATTTTTTTGTCACCAATAACAGAAAAGAGAAAATAAGAGATTGAGTGAAAATACAGAAACCAAATCGAGTATTTATTTAATACTAATTATTGTGAATTACCCTAAATCTCTAATATTTATGCAAATTAATTTTAATTACTTTTCAAATGTCATTCAAATGGTTTACATATGTAAATAGGTATTATAAAAAAAAACATAATATTAATACAAATGTACATGTACTTTTAAATGAGAAAACAGTATTTTCCACGAATTGTATATAAAAAATTTTCAATACATACAAATATACACACATATATATATATATATATATATATATATATATATATATATATATATATATTCAAATATCATCATGCCGTCTGCAATATTACACTCATGTGTCATTATTATTTCATAAAAATTATAATTCCAGTGAATATTAGGTGAACTATATATTCATGAATTTCATGGAATAGATTAGCGTTTATCTCTACAGGTACTTTTTAGTATGTTAATTTTATGTTCCTATTCAAAGATTTCCATGTTCGTGAATAAACAAAAATGAAACATGTGATAAACTGGTCGAATTTTAAATTAAAAAACAAATAAACTCTGTCATGTTACTTCCATAAATACAATAATGTATGCAATTCTAAAAATCAAATTTTATTATGTTTCAATTTATGTTTTTATGAACTGTTTGTAATAATACACACGCATATACACACATTATATATATATATATATATATATATATATATATATATATATATATATATATATATATATATATATATATATATATATATATATATATATATATAATCATTAATAATTATTTCCCTACAATTGTATATCGCAAAGAATAAAGAAAAGGCAAGAAAACAATATTTATTCTGGTGTTTTATTCATAAATATGTATTTCATTTATCATTTGTATCCCTTACAGTCAGTTAAATATTTTAAAACTTTTTATTACATGCAATACAAAAACATTGCTATTCAACTTTTCAGGGAGAACTCAAACGTTTCGTGCATTTTATGTTTTTTAACTTTTATTTTACAGTGTTTTGTTGACAGATGTTTATCACAATATTGTAACTTTATAGCTACTCATGCTTAATAAGAATATAAATTTATTGTATGCATATAAAAAATAAGTCTAAAATATGTTTTACTAGTAAAATTCCACCAAAATATTTTTCACTTCAAATAAATTACAATTTTATATAAAATTATATCAGATACATGTTACTGTTCAAGTTCAATTCAATCTAGGTTGATTTGTTAACAGTTTTTTATAATCGAAATGACAAGAATCAAACGTCAACGGACTGTAAAAATATTGATAATTATGACGCTATAGGTCTTAATCCACATAACAAATAGTGTCAGTCAAAAAATAATAGCATACAATGAAAATACATAGAATAATTCATAAACAGTCTAAAAAAACGTAAATAATCTTTGGAAGGCTGTTTTGATTTGGAAAATAATATGTAAGCTTAAACCCTATTTATTTAGGTTTAAGTTATTTTATTAGTTTAGTTAGGTTATTACAAAGAATTTAAGTTTTATTAGCGTTACAGTAAACACAAGATTAAAATCTAGTTACTACGAATAAAGTTACAGACAGTATAAACATGTGAATATATATATATATATATATATATATATATATATATATATATATATATACATATAATTTAAGAATGTCAATGTAAAAACTTTTAGTTGAACATTTTAAGAAGATCGTTTTACTCGTAAATGTCTCTACAATATTATAACATTGTACAAAATAATTTTTCTCGAAAAACATGTAAATATTTACTTCATGAATTTAAAAAATAAACTAATATTTTCTCACAAATATTCGATAATATCTCATATCTATTATAATTCTCGACATAGCATCATAATTATTGTTTTTAAATAAAACTAAACAAATTGAATGTTTTTAAAGCAAAAAAGATATTAATTTCAAAAAGATCTAAATTGAAACTTTGGTTATTGTTTTAAATATAATCTCGTAAATTTATTCGTGTATGAAAGTTTTACATATTACTTCCACAAACCAAAAACTAAATGCATTGTTCATAAATGTCTCATTATTTTTTTTTACTTACGTTGTATTTTCCTGCAACCAGTATTCAGTTTGTCATCAGAAACCCATTAACGATTGACTAAGCATTATGTAAACATTATAATCTCGTTCTTTACATCTTATCTTACCTGCAACAAAATAAAAGTGTATTTTAGTTTGTAAAAAGTAAATATATCTATACGTACATTCATATATATATAGAGAGAGAGAGCGAAAAACAGAAGTGATATTATTTTTATTTGGTCGAAAATATACTTATGCTTTGATAAATAATATTTTACATTATACGTTAATAAAGAAAAAAATTATAACATGATGTTACTGATTTTTAAGAAATATGTTATTTTTAACTTAAAATTAAACATGTTTTTATGTACCACCACGAAAAATTTATATATTCACGTATAAATAGTAATTAAAATTGTTTAAATTTTTTTTCTAATATTGAAATTTTAGTAGATATAAAAAATAAATAATTTCTAAGTTCGCGAATTGATATAACCATTTTATTAAATGAATTTAGATTATTTTCCATTTGGAATACTTTATGTTGTAAGAAATTCTATACTTTTTGTTTCATACATGCAAATAATTAAAAAGAGACATTTTATATAATTAGAGAAATAATCTACAGCCAGTGAAAATTTAACTCTTGGACTTCAATTAAATTTTATTCGATATACATATAATTTATAAAAATATTACATGAATATTTATTCTTTTTATATTTGTCACAAATTTCTATAAAATGTAAAAATTAGTTATAATATTGTATATCAGAAATATTTTTCACGTATTGGAAGTGATTTTTCTTTCCATCAATGTTATTGAAAATATCAATAGAATTGAATAGAAAAACAAAATGAGGAAGGTTTATATATATATATATATATATATATATATATATATATATATATATATACATATATATATATATATATATACTTCTGTATTGATATCACGGTCAGTTTAAACTTATATAATATATAGTCTATTGACATTTTTAAACATGAACATATCATTTCATTTCAAAGGAACTGAAAAACAATAGTTGTACGTGTTATAATACATTCCAGAAGACAGCTTTCAGACACACGTGTTATATTGTCAAAGAGAAGAATGGGAAACCTGGGCATAAAGGACATTCTTGATATGGGTTATGCGTAGAAAATAAATTGAAAAGCAAAAAGGACGACATCAACTTATCGCATCGAAAGCCTGTCGATATAAAAAAATCGAAGCAATTTTTAATTGTAATGGAAACGAGTCGTAATCTAATTATTTGTCATATTTTTTTATGTAATACATGTATATCACACATATATACATACACACACATATATATATATATATATATATATATATATATATATATATATATATATATATAATATTTTACTTTATTTAACTGCCTTTTAATATCTACTCTTAACAATAAACACTTTCTATTTTATTGATATTAATCTATATTTTAATTCGCATATATCAGTATACATTCATATTATATTCATGTCTATTTACTGTATTGGTAATTGATCTTGTATCAATATGTCATCAACCGTTATACAAGCAAATAAGTTACCATATTAGTACACTTGTGCACACATTACTTTATAGCTTGTACACATTACAAAAGTAATATATTCACTAATTGAACAATAACATACGTATTGCAAAATATGATATTAATAATACTCATGTACATGTATTCGTTAATATATATATATATATATATATATATATATATATATATATATAATAATAAAATAATATATTCTTAAACAAGAATACAGTCAAATTACCTGAATTTTTAAAACAAGAAAGCTTTGCGAACTGAATCGATCAGCATCTGAACGTACAGTATATTAAAAATCCAAACCATTATTAAATTTATTTCTAATTGTTACTCAATATATATATATATATATATAATCTTGTAAAAAAACATACTTTTGATATATTATGTTGAAATAAAAAAAAATGACAAAAACAATACTTTCCATACAAATAGCAGAAAAGAGAGAAAAAACGATCAAGGGGGAAATAGAGAAACCCAGTCGATTTTTTTTTAATATAAATTAATTTTAATTAGATTTAAATCTTTTATATTTATTCAAATTAATTATAATTAATTTTCTAATGGCATTCAAGTGACTGAATATATAAATATATTCTATAAAAAATACACACTATGTATTAATATAATAATAATATACTTTTGAATATAAAAGTGTTTTCCCTGAATTGAATATAAAAAAGATTATATATATATATATAATACTATGATACATTTTTCAATAATTATTGTAATAGTACGTAATTAAAACCAATGAAGGAAATAATTATATGAAAAAATATGTTTTCTAAAAACATGCTACATTATAAAAAAATACCTCATGAAATAAAGTTTAATATATTTAATCTCAGTTATTCTGCATTATATACAAACCGGTTAAATATATTTATGATATTAAAAATTTGAAATTGCACGTACATATATACACATTTTACGATAAGTTTTGTAATTAACAATGGAGATAATAAGTAATACAATGACCTATTTTAAACTTTTGTAATACTATCACTAGTTAGTTTCATATTTGCAGTTCTATAACATAAACACACATACACACAAGTACAAATATATATATATATATATATATATATATATATATATATATATATATATATATATATATACATGAAACAAACATGAATAAATATCGCTACATAAAAGCATGAGAATCATTCAACTTCAATGCTTAATATGAATAATGAATTCAACTGTAATCTGTATAAATATGTGATAGCAGCAATATACATATATTAATATATGAATATTTCATTTTAAATTTACACTCTGATTAAAAAGAAATCAATAATGGTAATATTTAAAATCTGTGTTTTTTGTGATCGTATTTAGCTTTTTTTTGATTTTTAATTATTTGATAACAATGACACAAAGTGACGCTGTTTTTCGTTGTTATTAAAATTAATAATAAGTAAAATGTATGCAAATTCCATAATTTAATATTCAATACTCCGCACCTTAACTTGCTCACTCTTTTATCAGTACTTAATTTTTATTTGTACCTTAGGTGCATTTTGATGACGATTAATGGTTTATATTTTATAATAAGAGCACTTGTATCTACCAACTGTTTTCAGTGCAAATATAAAATTATTGAAAGAAAGATTTTGGCATTATTATATTCGTTGTCATTTTTCATTCTTTTGTGAGGAATTCTCTTCATTTTAATAAAAATTACGTAAAATGTTTAAATTATTTTAAAGTACAAAATATATGAATACATATACCTCTCTCTCTCTCTCTCTATATATATATATATATATATATATATATATATATATATATATATATATATATATTAATCATACTAGTATATTAAACAAATTAAAAAAATGATACATTAATAAAATCTTGTTTTTAATATTATATGTATTACTTTACTTCCCTACATATGGAATTTAAATAAAAGATGACAGAAAACAAAAAAAAAATAGTATAGTGATTAAATGAAACTTGAACCTTATTTTAATATTAAAAATATTCCAAGGAATAGGTAACTTTAAATCGATTTTAAATCGCACTGAAATTGTATTTGTTAATAGTTTATACATTTTAAATATCATAACCATATGGTTTCACACATCAAGCTTGTGTTTTTTTTTTGAATCCAAATTCGATTTCTAGCATAATCCATTTTAATTAGGAATCGATTTTCTCAACCCTTCAATTCTTCACAAGTACAAAAATCGAAATACGAGTGGATAAATTGATGAAATTTTCAAGCATAAGTGAAATTCAGTAAATTGTACTATATATCATACACAAAAATAACATAGTCAAAGTTCTCACATAAATATACTAGAAAGATAAAATATTATTGAGAATATCTCTTGACTATTTGAACTTTGCTGACAATATTTTTATAAACAAGTTCATGCAAGATGAAACTAATATCAAATACTGCACTACAGAATATTATCAAAGTGAGTAAAACACTTCACATTTCACCGAGTTGTGCAACTTTGTAGCAAACAACTGAAGGTTGAAAAATGTTTAAATAGAATGTACATACTATACTGCATTACTATATAACACTTGTATGCTTTCGTTGTATATAGTTTTTCAAAGTTTGCAATGACGTATCAAATATTCATTTGAAAATTCCATAGGAAATAATTTTATGTTTGACATTATCTTTATAAACACTACAACATATTATGTATGTATGTATATATATATATATATATATACTTATAATATAATTAAATGGATATTATATTTATATTTTTGTGAATTATTTATTATTTTCGGTATATTTTATCAAAAAATAATGTAATTTAATATTCAGTAGAACCTCAAAAATGTAAACCAATTAAATTCAAGCATTTTTATATAAGAAAGAAAAAATTTTGTACTTTTAATATATATATATATATATATATATATATATATATCTAGAATTCAATAAATTATAAATAAAAACGTCGATCCCATCTATTTCTCAATTAAACTTTAAAAAAATCACAAATGTAAACTGGCGACTGTAAGTATTTTAAATTAATGCCTTTTCTCTTAATCTGTGCAAAGCACTAATGTATAAAAGATGATTTTTTTCCTTTTCTCAAGGAAAATTTTATCTTATCGCTAAAAATAAATGTACGCATTTATGAAGTTTTGATTAGATATTCCCTGATAAGATTTAGAAAATACTTTTTTTCATATTTTTGTACGTTTCATGGTTTTGAAAGTACACACTTTGGTGTTTCTACTATATCAAAAAAATCAATTCCTACTATTATTCTATTAGCATGTAAAAAAGAAATTAATTTTGTAATGTGTATGTAAAATTTAAATTACTATGATATTTTAATATAACAGGTGCCTTTCTGAAATTTGATATCTCGCCAATCAAACTCTAAGTTATTTTTTAGATGTAAAAACGTATAAATAATTATTTAAATATTTTAAATTTACAAAGCATTTTACTATATTATTGTTGAAACAGAAGAATTTAAATTATTTAATATTTTCTTTTCATATATAATATTCATATTTATGTTTAGTTTAAATATTTCTCACTTTATTTAACTACTTGTTCTTCATTTTTATTGTATTTAATACAAATTAAAATATATCATTTAAATCTATAAATAATATAATAAAAAATATTCGTCATACCATTTATTCACATATACAACATTATATCACACATACAAACATATACTTTAATGAACACAAGACAATCATTAAAACAATAATAATATAAACAGACATATAATCAAATATTTTATTTATGGAAGTGTAGGATGATTATATTTTAGCTGTGAAAAACAATTTAACCATAAATTAAACAAAGAAAAAATTTCACAAAGAGCATCAAATTTACTCGTTATATCCATAAAACGAGTTTGTGATTAAAATAAGTATTTGTATAGAAATATCCATGATCCAAATGTATTCTTAAAATTACTTTATAGCGATATGACTTAATTATACCTGTATTCGCTATAATCGAATCGTACTCTATTTACAAACAGCTACATACACATACATACATACATATATAATTTTTCATTGTAATCATGAACTGAATCATAGATATGAAGACAAACTCTTATACCTTTTACATGATTTTTTGTTTTTCAATACTTTATTAAACTTTTCAATATTAACTAGTGTCGAAAATAAACTTTGAAAAACAAGTTTAATTTATTTTTTAATAACCTCAGTGGTTTATTCTTCTAGTTAAAAATAGATAGCTGAAAAGTATTTTTGCAAAATAAATTCGGAGTTACAATATTTAAAGTCCGTTGGATATAAAAACTTGTAAGAAGGAAATGGAATTTTCTTTCATTAAAAACTTATTGAACGGAAATAGAATTTTCTTTTATTAAAACTACTATTCCCCTTTAATATAATTCATATCAGACTAGTATAAATCATTTATATATATATATATATATATATATATATATATATATATATATATGTATGTATAAACAATATGTGTATACAATTATGTGTATCAATAAATTAAACAATTACTATGTAAATAAAAATTTAAACATAAGTATGAATAGATATAAAAATTTCAACGGAACAAATTCGAATAAATAAAATAGTGGTAAAAATAGACTTTAAAATAAATGATACCAAAGTGTTGAAAATGTGTTGAAAAAAGAGCTTTGAAACAATAAAACAGTTTATAATATTTTAACAATGATTAAAATATAACACTCGAAATCCAAGAAGACTATTACTCAAAAAACTTTTCAACTGAAGCACCATCAATATATTTCAACATAAGTGGCATTTGTAACGCGTTAAACATCAAGTCATTCTACATCTCCACTATGTCCCTTTTTAAAAAAATTGTCCGGAATGATGTTCGTAATTACGTTTCGTATCCAATTTCTCAATCCCTGTAGGGTGTGTGTCACGTTTAAGCTGTAATATATATCCGGAAATTCATAAAAGTCTGCGGAGGACAAACATAAGAAGGAATACATAAAAATCGGCGGCTGATTTCAATAGGGTTAGGTCGGCTTAAGTGTCTCAAGCATTAATAGAAATTCAATCCGATATTTCGATACTCGAGTTTTAAAGTGACTCTATGACAATAACATAAAATCAAATGTGTTTTTTCACAGGATCTTCGATAAAATCTATAATGGTTCGTTTTTATATTCACGTAGAAAATATTTTAAAGCATAATAATAAAAGTAGTTGATTTTTTACAGTTATACCTATTTGACATTCATATATATATATATATATATATATATATATATATATATATATACATATATATATATATATGTATATATATATACATGTATATATAATATACATGTATATATATATATATATATATATATATATATAACTAATATTCTAGCATCTCATACATATGAAAGAAAATACTTCTTTGCTCAAAGAAAATTTCTATGTAAGTTCTACCCTTTTACATTTCATTTTATACAGTCTTTCTGTACACAGAGAAACACAAAGCAGTAAAATCAATAAATATCAAACGGGAAATTAAACGGATATGATACATTCTTTCTTTCTGCAATTCTTCTTTTATCATTTTACTTATACTTGTTTTATTGTCTTTTATATCTGATAAAAGAAGTGTTGAAATGATTTTTCTTTGCAAATCAAATATAAATAGTTGTGAGTTCTGATAAATTTTATTAAATTACATTATGTCTGTTTTCAACGAAAATAGAGGAATTTAAATTGAGAATTTCAGAAATGAGGACACATACGAAAGAATACGAATGTTTTGAATTTCGTTTTCTTGTAACGTTCTGTTGATAGATTTTCAAATAATAAACTTAGTTTTTGTTCAATAAATTGAATTTTTTTCATGCATATAAAGAAGCTGATTTAAACCTATTGTTTTCTAAAAAGGATAAAAATATTTTTCTGCTGTAATATATTCTTTCAAAAAATTCAAATATTAATTATACTTGAGTCGTAAGTAATTTAATCAACATTCATTTATATTTTTTTAATTATTAATTCTTTAATATAAATCATATTCATCTAACTTTTTTTAATTACAATATAGTATATTTACACCTATTTCTCCTTTTCTCTCTCTCTCTCTCTATATATATATAATATATATAGATAAATAGAGAGAGAGAGAGAAAGAAAGAGAAATGAGAGAGTTCTTGTATATGCAAATAGGAATATATATATATATATATATATATATATATATATATATATATATATATAAAAGATGTTTCAAAAAGTTTCTAGACAAAAAACAGCTGTAAAACATTATCTCATATATACATTTTTTCATATGTTTTTATCTACATAATATCTTTTTCACCTCTAGGAAAGCAATGTCACTATTTTAAATATAGAGATAAGATATTAATTTAGATAAAATAGCAGTTATCGGAACTTGAAAATAAAAAAAACTTCAATGGAACGTATGTTGTTCTACCCAACTAAAGTTAATAAAACTGATAAAAATCAAGTCAAACTTACTATTTATAACTGAAAATATATGGTTATAAAATGATTTTAAGCAATTAAATATACGATTTAAAAAAATGTTATTGTGTAAATGATTCATTTATTAGAATCAAAACACAGTGAACGTTCGTTGAAAATAAAATTTATTCATGGTTTCTCAGATAGCATCTGTGTTCATGTTTGTTTTCAATTAAGATATTTTACTGAAGTACATCATACAATACATTGTTTTGTTAAGTAACAAAACTCACTGTATATAATGGATACAAAGCTATAGTAACTGTTGTGAATTTCAGATTTATCAACTTAAATTCACATTAAAGCTTCGCAAGAAAACTTAAGTTGTTGGAAAGTAACTATAAGTTTCATGAATGTTTTGCTATATAAATGTTGTAATTTAATTCAAGCAATTTGCATTTGCATGGAACTCATCAAACTGTGATAAACGCAAATAAATAAACACTTTCTATATACAAATTAATCATGTTTGCATCTATTAATACGGACTTGACAACGTGTGGATGCAATTAATTTTGTAAATAATGATCAAACCCGAGAAAGATATGAATTAATTTTTCACTCAATATAAAAACCTCAATATATTTTGATCTTAAAATTCTGAATGAGTCATTTTAATAAACACACTTTTATCAAACTAATTATTCATCAAAACTTATTGTTAAATAAGTATAATAAACTATACACAAATAAAAAGAAATATTTTGCTGAGTACAATCTAAAAAAATATGTAAATAAAAAAGAACTGATTTGGTGCCTCATTTGTATTCATAGAATATACACGTACGTGTATATATATATATATACATATACATATATATATATATATACATATTTTGTTTATATTTGAAAAATATAGGTTCCTTTAAGAATTCTGGAAAAACATCCATAATTTTATAAGAAACCGTAAATAAATGTCGAGAAAATAAATGTTTCTTTTACTAAGAAAATATGCCTTTAGAGAATAATAACAGTATGTAATTTTTCATTTAATAAGATTGCTTGTTTTTTTTACACTACTATTAAACATACATAAAACTATTTTATTAAAAATTTAATTAAAAATTGACTTACATTAAAAGTAGAAAGAAAAAATTCTGACAAGTATTTAAAATTAATTTTGTATAGGATATTATTTCTCGCTTTTTTTATGAAACAAACTCAATAGCATTCCGTATTTAAAAAAATATTTAATTTTGTACTAACAGTTTTTTTCCATTTTAAATGAAATTTTTTTCTTGTATGTTCATTATTTTGTTTTAAACTCATAAAAAAAATTATTTAATAATTTTTATATATTTATAAAACTAGATCTATTTATTTTATATTCGTTGGCGATACACTCGAGAATAAAACTTAATAACATTTTTTTATCATTTAACTTCAATGAAAATCGACATGTGTCAAAATATTACATTCAAACTTGTCATACAATATCCCAATATGCCTGGCGATGTGTTATGTCTATTGTTATAATAAATATATATATATATATATATGTACATATATATATATATATATATATATATACGTCTATGTTTGTACATGTGTGTAGGAAGGGAGTGGACACTTCATTTTGAAATAAGAGAAAGAATACTGATATGATAGTAAGTTTTATAAACAATCGATTATTCTTCAATGCAACATTTAAAAACATAGATTATATTATTATAACTGATTCTTTCAATGAACTAGCTCTATAAGTAAGTACAATATTTAAAAACGTGACAATACTAAATATTTGTAATCGTGTTTATTGTATAGTGGATAACTTAGAATTAAACTAGCAAGAAAAGCAAATTTAATTTTTTAACTCTTATTATTTTTATTGCATTTAAAATATATATATTTCATAGTTTTATTATTTAATAGTATAGAATGTGTTTAAGTATAGAAAGGTATTTCATTTCTCTTGATTTTTTCATAGTAAAAAAAAATACTTATCGAATGTTTAGAAGTATAGCATTTTATCCATACACTTGAAGGTAATTTTCATTATTATATTTTGATTTTGAGATAACTGTAACTATATATATATAGAGAGGGAGAGAGAGAGAAAGATAAAGAGAATAATATATGATTTTATTACTTTAATTCTTGCCTCTGATGAGTTATTCCATATTCGCAGCATATTTATATCACATAAATAAACATTGTTAAAAACAAACAATGAAAAAAATATATTAGATTTATACCTAATACATTTTCTAAAACTTAAATTTTGTAAAACTCAAATCACACATTTACAAATTATTTCTTTTTCTACCCCACAAATCAAAAAATCTCTCTTATCAAAAATTTTTAATAAATATTTATCATTTCAAACTCTATTGTGGCTTACTTAAAAGATATTGACTAGAATGTATGATTATTGAAAATATTA
Organism: Acanthacorydalis orientalis; assembly: GCA_034766995.1. Classification (NCBI taxonomy): domain Eukaryota; kingdom Metazoa; phylum Arthropoda; class Insecta; order Megaloptera; family Corydalidae; genus Acanthacorydalis; species Acanthacorydalis orientalis. The sequence goes on along the minus strand of CM068318.1, from coordinate 15,388,266 downwards.
AAAACTGTTTTAATATTAAAAAAAAACACGTTTATAATTATATATATATATATATATATATATATATATATATATATATCTGTATACAAGTATATAATTTCTTACAGGCCAAGAAAATATTGATGAACTATAGTGATCCTGTTAAGATAACACAGGTAGGTTTATATTTTTATAACACTAGACTGAAAAGTCAATAAACATTTTGAAAATGTCAATTACACTGCAAAAATTAAATTATTTCATTTCATCATAAAATTATTAATTATAATACAACATTTTTCAATTAAAGTTTTTTAAAAAAGATATGTGAAATATAATAATTTATATGTATGCTTGTAAAATAATAAATAGAGATGTATGTTTTAAAAATCTGTTTATAACGAAAAATAAGCTATTTTTATTTTCATGTAACATGTATTTTTTAGTAAAATAGACTGAAGAGATGAAAATAATTAATTTGAATATGTATAATTTTAAATATGTAATACACAAACATTGTATATTGATATGAAAACACTGAAACATTAATTTCTTTTCCATTCAAATTAATTAAAATAATATGAAATTATAGTTGCATATAGGAATTTTTAATTATATTTTATCATTTTTTATATAGGATTTTTAATATATTTCAAACTATCGTTATAAAATGTGCCAATAAAAAAAAAGCTGAAAATATAATTTTCATGGTGGAAAACTGCAGTAAAATTTAACAAAAATATAAAACTACTGTACACAAGTTAATTAAAAAAACACAGCAACGAAATTTATTCAAAAGTTTATTTTTCATATTAACGAAAAATATGAATACATATTTAATTTAAGTATAAACTGATTATAATTTTAAAACTATTTTATGTAATTTATATGAAATAGCAAATTCAAAAACATTGCAAAAACGTATATTAAACACAACATAAATGACATCTGATTTAAAACAACATATTTTAGTTATCCATTTAATATTCTGTCCATTCAACTATTCCCAATTTACTGTTCAACACAGCCATTAATGTAAATAGACTTTATAACTTCATAACAATGAAACTCATTTAAAATAATTGACATAGTATAAATAATTTCTATATAATTATTTTTTTTATATCAAAATAATTTTATTTATTTTAAAACCTTTTATAAATTGAAACAATTTACTACATATTTCATATATTTTTATTTACATAATAAATTATTAACATTCATTTGATTATATTTATTTACATTGAAATTAAATTTCATATATATATATATATATATATATATATATATATATATATATAAACATTTACTATCATTATAAATTCTCTTTGTTGTATCTAAATGAATGATAAAACAAACAGCAAAAACCAATTTAGAATTCGAATCCAATATGCACGTTAAATAGAATAAACACATAATTTTATAACTATTTGGCAATGAAATTCTCTCTCTTTCTCTATTTATTGCAAAAACATTCAAACGATAAACTAAAAACGTAAATGATTATATGTTTAATAATGTATTTTAAGCGAATGGATCTCATAAAAAATCTATGATATGTACTTTTTTGAAAAAAATAATAAATTTACTTGTTTCAATGTCTTGTCAAAAATGATATTAAATATTAGTATGCTTTAACAATAACACTAAAGATGAAAAGATGTGATAAAATTAATGAATGAAATTCGTAAGTTCAAATAATTAATTGAGAATAAAACTTAAAGTGTAATTATAGTCCTATTCTAAATATTAATTATTGCTTTTGTGCAGTATATTTCATAAAAACAAATAATTATTATAATCAAAGTACAATTCTTAGTATATATATATACATATATATATATATATATATATATATATATATATATATATATATAAAGAATTAAAATTTAGAAATATTAAACCATTTTTCATCAAAATATTTTAATTATAAAAGTGAATACTTCAAATAATTAGAATAAAAATGCAAATACAGTACAAAAAGCATACATGTTATTGTATATATTCTTTTGTGACATATTCATATATCATCTAAAACATATTTTAACTGTTTTGTATTCATCAAAGCACAAAAGGTATAAACATAAAATAAAATCACTAAAGAAATTTATATACATTATATAAATATATGAGCACGCATTAATTGAAACTATTGAAAACTCGTTTTATTTTATTTTGATACTAGAATTTAATTAAAATAATTATATTAAAAGCACATCGTATAAAACACAATAATACTTTAATGGAAAAGTTTTCAATTAAATTTCATTTAATTCAGTATTGACGATAGATTTTTCTTAGTTTCAATAAAAATGATTAACCATATATATGTAACGTACTGCTTCTCTCTCTCTCTCTCTCTCTATATATATATATATATATATATATATATATATATACATTTATTTAATTTTTATCTAAAGTATTTTTAGAAAGTGTACAACTTCCAATTTAATTTAAAAGTTTTATTAAATGTACTTTTAAACATTAATTCTCTTTTGATTAATAAAATATTTTATTATTCTTTAGTTATATATAAATATATATATATATATAAATATATATATATATATAAAAAAAATTTACAATAAGATGATTTTAAAAAGTGACTTATGTCGATTTGAAAATTAAGAAGGAATAAATTAAAGATAAAATATTACGACACTAGAAAGTTCGAAACTAGAAAATTCTAATTTTTTCTTACATTATTTCGTACATATTTGTAGCTAATTGTAGCAGTTTTTTTTAAAAAAATAAGTTATCTGTATACTTTAAAAAAGTATATAAAATTACAAACTTCAACCATCCTTTTCTTTTAATATTGTGTAAAATTTTAGTTGAGTAACGTTAATTTAAAGAAAGAAATTATCAATACCTTTCAGTAAAGAATTTATATATTTTTTAATCTTTTATTTCAGATAAAACAAGGGAACTTATAATACAATAATTAAATTTATATTTAATATCATTTTAGAACATTTAGTGCTGTTAATTTTGGTATAAAGTGTCATAAATGACCTGATTAAATCTTTATTTAAAAAATTCAAAACAAATTTCAACTTTGACAAAGTTTTAAAATAATTGAAAAATGATTTAATTAAATATTTGTTCTAATAAAATAATTATTTTTTAATTTTAAAATATCATTAGCTTTTTTATAAAAAAAATACAGTATTTATAAGCTAATATATTTATTTTATTATTAATAATACTTGTTTGTACTAATTCACAATTTACTGTAGACAAAATTTTTAATTAATTAAAGATCTATATATTGAATATAATATCTAAATTTTCTATTTACCTTTTACAGAAGTAAGCGCTTTAAAATTCTAGAATATTCATGTAAGCATCGATAAATATTTTTCATGAAAACTGCTCCAATAAAATTGATAATATTCAATGTTGTTCAAATTTATTTAAATAATTTTAAATTTTAATACAAATTTCTAGAATATTAACAGTCAATCAGTCAATTTAATGTTTATTAAAAATATTATAAATTAATATTTTTCAATACTGTTAATCAAATCAAAAATAATATTAGAAAAACTAATAGGATCAAAATATGTAGTGTTATCTTTAATTTATATACACTTTCTTTATCAAACACTAAAAAAAGAATGAGCAACACAATTCTTTTTAAATAAACTTACTTAATAAATACATTTTTAGACTTAAGAAATCCTTTAAAAATTATATATTGTTTAAGAAAAACTCACTTTCTCGGTTTGTCGACAAATAAACTTATAAAAGGTTTATATTTGAAACTTTTTTTAAAATTCAATACGCTTTCATATTTTTATACTTGTTGAATATGTTTCCGCCAAACATTATACATACAATAGCCCGCGAGTGATTTAATAATTAATTTTAAAAGAAAGTTAAGAATCTTGTTCATAAACTTTATATTAAAAAAAAACTTCTTTTTAATGAAGAATAAGTTTAACGGAAGATATTCTGTACACAAACAACAGTTATTTCGTCTGTAAAATTAAAGAAAATGGAAAAAAGCAAGTAAATTAAACTTTTATCGCCATCGAGTAAAATTACAAGACGACTATTAAATCAACCGATGAAAATATTTGAAGGAATTGAAATCAATTTTAGAATAGCATGTTTGCAAATGAATAAAAACGAAAACGTTGTTAATTATTTGTGTATGTTTTAGCTGATTTAAAAGATTTAAAATAAGCTACATTAGTTTTATAAATGAATTCTTTTTTCATACCACAAACCACAGTAAAATGTTTCCGGTCAAAAATATTCAATAATTATTATTCATTATTTTTGATAGTCACTCATGCGCAATTAGATTGCAACTTCATCATATTCTGAGTGCCAAGATACAGCAAAATTTTGTTAAATTAGTTTCTTATTGTTTAATTTATAAATATTAAATAAAATATAAAAAATGAGCAAAGTGTCTTTCAATTTAAAAATTTTTGCATTATAATTAGGATTTATATATATATATATATATATATATATATATATATATATTATTATTATTATTATTATTATTTTTTATAAAAATATTCTATAAGGAAAAAACTGAACAGCAGAACTAATTTGGTTATATAGAATTTATCATATGTATAAATCGTTACTCTCATATGTGGATAATATTTAATGAAGTAAATTTTAAATTGTTAGTATTTTATATTCATAGAAACCAAATATGAAAAGTGTGTTGATTTAATGTTAATTATAAATACAAATAAAAAATATATAACGTGTTTATTAGTACAATTTGCAGTCAACGAGAATAAAATTAAATGTATATGCATACACACATATGTTTATATATATATATATATATATATATATATAAAATAAAGTTTTCTCTCTTTGAATATAAGAACTTGATTTCTATAAAATACTGATTAAGGACATACTTATTTTATTGATGGTTTTTTCTTATATATAGATTTAAATGATTTTTGGTTCTTACATTATGAAAAAATCGATAATAAATATTTTATTTATTTTTCATTTAAACTTTTTTATCTACTCTATAGAAATGAGTATTTCATCTCGTACAGAAACTACTATAAACTACATAATTATATCTGTAAATTTATTACTTCCATCAAATAAATATGAAAATCATTTTCCTACATTTCAAACTTCCTATATTAAAAATGATATTAATGATGAAATAACGGTACTAATAGATAAGGACCATGTTTTCAAAAAAAGATTATGTTATAAAATGGCATAAAGTTATTCACGTTTTCAATATTATATTTTTTTGGTAATATAAAATTAAATTAGTTGTAACAAAATAAATTATGATTTGTCAAAAATAAATTTCTCGTATATATGGAAAAAAATGTTAGTTTGAGTTGTAAATCCACATGTCGTTGCGATTATGGACCGCTGTTCATCACCACAGTGCTGATTAAAACTAGATTATGAATTACTAGCGCACAGTTGACAGCGTTTCTGGTACTCTGTTCATTCGCAACGTGATTCGCGTTAAATGAAAATAAACTAGCAGCCATTGTTCGTATAATTAAAACACGTTGTAAGAATATATATATATATATATATATATATATATATATATATATATATATCCATTTATCTGTCTGTGTATCGTATGTTTGCAACATGAAATCAATGATCATTTTTAGTATACTGTTGAAAACTGTTATTAAAGTTATTAAATAAATTTCAATTTTTAGTAAAAATGCTGAATTAATATTTATAAAAAAACTATTACCCATGTAATAATTTTTAAATTTCATTTTTATAAAACAAAAACTTGATACAAATTGAAATATATGACTAAATACATTTTAGAAATTTAAACTTGAAAAGAAAAATAATTAAAATTAAATACCTAATTGACATTTTCATTCATTTTTTGTATGAGAACGTAGTTTAATTGGACGAAAGTGATTCTAATCAGAACGGCTGAAAGTGAAGCACTTTTGAGAACAGTAAAAAACTAATAATACTTTGAAGTCAAAATGTCTTTTAAAAAAAACTTGTGCATTTGTAGATGAATCGGCTTAATAAAAATGTCTGTATCAAGAAAATGAATAAAACGATGCGATTCATCATGTCGAGAATGGAGAAAATTCGTTGTCTTGAAAGAGCTCGAATTGGATTTTTATGATAAAATGCCGGAAAAAAACAAATTAAATTCATGAAAGATCTGTGTTTTTGATAAATATTAGTTGAAGATAAATCATATATTAGTATTTAGGATTGTTTATTAAGATTTGTAAGTTCCAACATGTTATTTTCATAAAAAGTATTATTTTTTATTAAAAAATTCTCATTTTTTCTGAAGAATCTAATTTTTACTGGAATTATTCTTTTAAGTTCGAATTTCAAAAACAAAAAAAAAGAAAACTTAACGCGTTTTTCTTTTTTAATAACTGAAAAAGTAAATAGCATAACTAAATGTTCTATCCAAAACTGTATATCAATAACTATAATCAAAACACTATCAACTCTATAGTCATTCAAATAATAAAATCGTTATTTTATCATCTGAACGATCTTTTTTTTTATTAAATATCGCTTTAAAACAAAATTTTTATGTACAAAAAAGCTTTACAATTTCATTATATATTCAATATCAATAATAAAATCATAAATATATATCATGCGTTTCATATTTATAACTATTTAAAGAAAAAACAATGTTCATATTGAACCATAATATATATATACATATATATATATATATATATATATGTATATATATATATATATATATATATGTGTGTGTGTGTGTGTGTGTTCTACGGTGAAACAATTATTTTTTTCGATTTCAAATAACTTGGCATAGAAATCGAATTATTAAATGAAAATACACTAAAAGAAACGTTGCCTTATATATCATATAATATAGTTCGAATTTCTTTTTTTTAAAAAAAGAGTAAAATGAAATTTTATGAGATATAATAAAAAAATGTTTAATTATAGCTCATAACTTCAAAAGAGGTAAACATTTTTTTTCCATGTATGTACCAAAATTAATGTAAATCATACATTCTCTGAAACCATGGAAATTGATTGTTTCAGAATATCTACATTTCTTTCAACCAGCTGAAAGAACCATTTACTCATACAATAAAAAATACGAAATGTCCACTATAGATATAGAACTAACTTACAGATACTAATATGTTTTAGGAGCTGGGTGTTAATAAATGTCGAAAATTATCACCAAAAATGGCACTCAGAAATATGGATATTAATTCCAAGTAATTGCTTTATTTAGCTATAAAATGGAATTGAATATTTAAAATATTTCAAACAAATATATTCTCATTTAAATATTCTCTAATCTGCAGTTTCTCCAGGATTATTGCGTTTAATAAATACAATGTGGATAATATTTACCAGATTAGAAAAAGTCATTCTCAATATTTTAACAATAATGAAGTCATGACTAAGACTTTCTCATCAGAACAAAAAAATATCATTCATACTCTGATACTATACATCTGCATACTGATTTATACTAAGAACTATCTTAATCGAATTAGTATTATGGGCTGTATGGGCTCTATATTTTCAGACGTAGATTCGTTACTTTTGTGTATATAACCATATCGAGAATAACATTAAGCTGCATACATAGTGAAGTGGTGAGTAAAGAAAAGAGAAAATCGGTAAAAACACTAAAAATATGTTGGAACATTCAGAGTAATGAGATGAGTAACACTACAAAATCAACTAACATAAAAATTAGGCCAAGTTCGATTCCTAGCTTTTCTCTATGCTCTTTTTCTCTGTCCACTGTTACATTATGTTCGAAGTCTAATGCTCTGACCGATAACAAGCAATTAACATTAGCAAGAAAGTATCTGTATCTAAAAATGTAATCGAATCATAGCTCATAATATTAATTCAACTGTTGTAAATATACAACAAAGAAATATATTTCTAAAAATAACTTTTAAATGTTTCAGAAATAAAAAATCTTCACACTATTATGTTAATATTAATATAAAATAATATTTCATTAATTTTTACTGTGTTACACATCAACTTTTTATTTCGTTTCGCAAATTCTTTTTTAGTATAGATGAATATTTTAAATAATCCAATCACTACACGGCCGAATTTAACTCAGATTTTTTAGTTTCGTAATTCCGCTCTCTGTACATATTATTCATGACTATACTAATTTAATCACTGAGGTCACGTTTGAGTGGATCTTTTTTATATGTTGTTTGAAATTTTATTAAGTTCATGAAAATATTTCTGTACTTTTTTTACAAAAAAATCGTCAAATAAATTATTAAATCCTTTTTGTGTATAAAAAATATACGCTCAAATATATATATATATATATATATATATATATATATATATATATATATCAAAGGATAAACTGATAATTTATCTCTAATAACTAATATTTTGATTTATACAAGAAAAAAATGTTCCTTGTTTCAATAAGTTGATTAAATGTCATACTACAGTTCAATAAAATGACAAATAAAATATCGTTCAATAAATTTAATCCCAAAAATCAAATAAAATAAATATTTACGATCGAGTTAAAGAACTTACAAAAACATATATATTATACAGCCGATAAAAATATATTCTTCTCTATTAAATGAACAGAAACTAAACTCAGAAAAAATGTTTCTTTGAAGAGAAAAGGAATTTGATTATATATTTATACACAATATATATATATATATATATATATATATATATATATATATATATATAATGTATGGTATGGAAATTTAATAAATGCAATGTATTATTTAACTAATATGTTGATTACACACAAAAATATGTTATTAAGATAAAAAAAAACAAATTCTGTAATTTTAACATGATTAAAAGTATAAAAATAATAAAAAACAAATAACTGGAATACAACATGACAAATTCTAATCAGTTTGTAGTAAAGCATCAAACTATCTCTCTATGAAATATAAAACGACTGCGAAAAGAAATGAATGTGAGTTGAAAAGTAGGAGATTAAGCTGTTTATATGATTAAGTGCAGACAGAAATAAACGAGAAATGAATAGAAAAGTATTCACCCACACAGTAGATTAACAAGGATTGGATTTGTACATATATATATATGTATATAAATACATCCAATAAATGTATACATAGAGAGAGAGAGACATTTCCATTCGTCTTTGATTACATTACTGCTTATCTTAATCTCATAACCATTCAAATATGTGTGAGAAAAAGGTTACTATAATAAAATATATTTATTAACTTATTTCCAAAATATTTATCTCTTAATATATATATATATATATATATATATATACACAGAGACAGAAAACAAAATCTGACAAAAATAAAGTCTATTTTCTAAGAAATAATTTCATAAGAATGCTTTATATATTATTCCCAGTGCTTTGTTTCAATTTGTATTAAATTCGTATGTTTTCAAAATATTTTAATAATTCAATAATGTTCAAAAGGTCAGATTTTCTTGTATCAACATACTAATTTAATAATTTCTTTGTTCGTTTCATTAAAAGCGAATTAGATAAAAGAAAATTACAATCTTGCTTTGAAATAGTATTTCAGAGATCAGTTCTTATTTAAGTCTTTGTTTCACGTAGTTGTTCTGAAACAAGAACTTTATTCGTCATTATACTGTATATTTTTCTCTAAAAAAATTAAACTCCTTTTTATCATCTGAAATATTTACCGCGTTTCATTTTTATTACGTTTTTTTGCCTACCGCGCTTTAATACTGGTAGTTTTGTTTTTTTTTTACTCATTTTATGAACCTTAAAAAACTCGTTAAATCTCGGTTTTCGAGTGCATTAGAACAACATGATACAGTTTGGCCTTAGCCCTGAAAACGTCTGCGCCATATTGTTTTGAGTTAACCTACCATTTAATAAACCCATTCTGCTTAATGGGTATTATCATAAATCTTCGTAAGTGTATATTAAACTAGCGTATGTTTCGTTGAATAATGTGACTAACTAAAAACATGTCCCTTTAAATATTATTTTCAATGCGTTGATGACGACATATTTATTTTTCATGAGTTTTTCAGCTTATAAAGTTGACTGATATAATTCGTTATTCATCGTTTCTTTTTAGTATTAAAATCGTCATTCTCTTTACAACATATGAAACGTTATATATCCATATCCGAATAGACGTATTTTTACAAATTAGTTTTTATGCGTTCACTTATGTTAAAAGCATTTTTATAGGAACGCTACAGTATAAACTTTTTTTTATTTTTTGTATGTAAAAGAAGATATCAAAGAAATTACCTTTATATGAAGAATATGATACAAAAAAATCTTAAACGAAACGAATGTTAGCCAAGGTTTTTTTAAATGTATTTATATTTCTTTGAGTTTTCATTTTTTGTGAACTTTTAAATAATATATAACTGATTTTTTTATAATATTTTTCTTATTATCTCTATTGAATGTAAGATATGCATTATTAATCATTTTCTTTTTTTTATACAATTGAAAAGTGTCAGGTAACATAATTTATCAAATAATAATGAGAAAAAAAGGTCTAATATATAAATAATAAAGCTATACAAAAAGTGATTTCTTATTACCTTATATGTCTATAATATACCTTCTTACAAATCTATAATTTAAAAAAATAAAAATTTATTCATTTATTCTATACTATTCTCTAAATATTTATTTCAGCTAAAACATTATTAAATATTTTTTAATGCATTGATACACAAATTAACAATTTAAATATTTATAAGTTGAGTTGAAAAAAATTATTTTTTATGAGAATCATAAAATCATAATTTTTTTGTAATTAAATTTTAAAATGTTTCAAAATCAATCAATATTTCATAATTTTATCCATTAAATGTAGGTAAGTAAAATCTAAAAGTCATGCTATTACTAGAGCGCTTTTCAAAATCTACAATATTTAGTAGTACTTCAAAATAAAAGAAAAAACGTTTTTAATTTTTGTTGCATGGAATTAATACGTTCATATAAATAATGCTTTTTATTCATGAGCTTTTACAAATTTTACTTCCTGATACTTTTTATGAGTCATTTAATATATATATATATATATATATATATATATATATATTAACTAAATACAAATATTGTATCGGTTTTCATTTATGAAATACTATTATATTTTTTTTAATTTCACTTTATAAGTAATCGATACATAATTTCCATTATTTTGTGTGATTGCCATTTTTTACGTATTTGTTGGTCTCTCTAGCGAAGATTTTTGTATCTCTTGTATTAATAATTCGTCAATACTCTCTTTTACCGCGCCTTTCTTTATAAATGTCCATTCATTTAAGCAGTTTATGAAATTTTAAGAAAGGTTATAACTTGAATAAAGAATATCTTTGACTAAATTTAGGAATGAATGTTAAATCCGCTAAGATTTCTCATTCAAATTCACATAAAACTTAATTCTTATTTGTACGTTTAATAACCATTTTTACATAAAATGTTGTACTGTTCAGAATAAATGTTTGTTCTTAGTTACCTGCACACCTTTTTAATTACTGACAGTATAAATTAGTCACAATTGGTTGGTTATGATTAAAAAAGTCAATATGCACAATGGCTTGAAAAATTCACAAAATGTAGAAAAACAGTCTTTGAATTCATATCTGCGTTTGATTTTGTAGAGAGTACTTTTGTTTCTTTGCGAGAATTCTTCGTTTTTGCTTAATGTTATTGTGCTCACTTTTTAGCACTTTTTACCAATTAATTGAAAACAGTTCAAGTTTTTTTTTCTACAACGATGTACACGATAAAATTCTCTCCATACGATTTTTCTCTGATAGTTGTAGTATCCAGATATCATTCTTAAGAACCACTCTTATTAAATGTATCTTTCTTAATATTGTTATACGATGTACACTCATTTGTCTCTCTTTTTTGTGATTCGATGTCTGTCTCATTTAATTTAAGTCGTCAATTCTTCCTTCTAATTAACCAAAGACTGTTCAGATTGTAGTCTGCTTTAGAACGATTTGTCACGAGAACAAAACCAACTAAACCATCCTTAACATTACCTCTTATTAACAACGTCAAGAACATCTCCCGTATACAATATACCATGCTGAAATATGTCTGAATTATCATATACTGGAAATATTCCTGGAAGTGAACTACTGTTTTTCAGCTCATATAAACAGACTAAACCATTGAGTAGGAATAGTTCAAAAAAACATATGTATATTAAACTTTAATCGAAAAGTGCAATGGAAATGGTTATCTTTTACTAAATCATTATTCATCTGTATCATACTTTATTTGTGTCTATGTTTAAACGGCTTTCTATTATACAACGTCAAAGTCGACTACTAATATACATTATGTATCTATTTATGAAATTCTTACTTATTTATTAAAGTATATATATATCATAGCTGGCATATTAGGAATGTAGCACAATATATGTCCACATTTAAGTTATGATTAAAATTTTAAAATGTTTGAGTCAGTAACTGATCTCTCTCCGACTAAACTGTTCTTTACTAAACCAACATGATCTAGCTTTTTTAGTTACATACTTTCCCCTTATATTATTGTCACTCTATGAATTCAAAAACTAATAACTTATCTGTGCTTTATCGCCTATCATACTTTCATCGTGAATATCAAAACTAAATAAATTCCAAAATTGAACTAAATCTTGTTTGAAGGTTTAATACGGAAAATTAATAACTAAATTACTTATCCACATGAATTTTTAGATATTATTTGTAATTTTACAACAAGCGACACAAGTTTACAACAAACCTGACAGAACTTTTACCTATATATATATATATATATATATATATATATATATACAAATAAATGTGTTATATATAGTAAAGGTCATGCAAGTTAGAAATAATTTCATAATATATACAAATAACATGACAACAAACATATGAAACGTCATAAAAGTTTCAAATTAAATAATTTCATTTAATTCCATAAATAAGATATTCTATACGTACAAAAATAAACATTCATTTATTAAAGTAGAACAGACCCTACAAAATGAAAACAAGTTCAACAACAAAATTCAATCAAAAGTTGACTTCAATATAGTATAATCAAAAAGTTTTATGTTTGTGTTTTTTTTACTATTCAAATATTTTAATTTAGAATTTAAGGTCTACAAGTTGTGTAATGTTTTTATAAAATTTAGAAATGTTCTTTGAAACTTGAAAGGTAATTTGGAAAGTTTTATATTAGATTAGAGTTATAAAACGAGACGTTATTTATATTATTATTAAATTTAACTTACTTCGACGTAATTAATTGTGTTTCATCTACTATAGACTTGTTTTTAATATTACACTTTCTGGAAAATTAAATTAACAAACATTAAAAATAAAAAAATAATACTAAAAAATAATAAATTTTCCTACAATTTTCAAAATTTTAATAAGTATACATTACATTACACAATTATTATTAACTAACAAAGTTTCGATTAAAGAATTCGTTTCTTAATTTCTTTTGAATATTACAAACGTATCAAAATAAACATTAAATTGAAAATTCAAAATTATAGAAAATATTTATCCATTAATTATTCAATTCGCATATCTTATATTGATAATTTGTAGTAAAATGTTTCGATACATATTTCTATTTTTATTGTGTTATAATTAACCATTTTTTATAACAAATCAGTATTTTAGTTCAAAATGGATAAATCGTAAACAGAATATTAAATATATATATTAAATTAAACACACAATTAATTTACTTAATTTTAATGACTGAAAATATATAAAGAGGAAGATAAAATGAAGATATAAACACAAGCACATATATATATATATATATATATATATATATATATATATATATATATATATATATATATAAGTATAAAATTACTTTTATATTTTCATATATTCGTTTATCAACTTAACTAATGGTAATGTTATTTAATTTGAGTTTGTTGTGCGGTCAATTAAGGGTCTTTTCTATTAGAAAGGTTGTGAACCAAAATTACACTTTCAAATATGAGACGGTCAACCTAGCTTTTTATAGTTTCACTAGATTATAATGAGATGGATAAGGAAGGGTTACGTTCTAGTCTGTCATTTTTTACATTTTATTAATCTATAAAATAGTCATTTCAGTAACTAACACTTCCACTTATTAATTATGCAAAATGAATAATACCAAGACTATTTTTAGTAGATCACTTAAAATTCATGAAATACGTAATTATTTTGAAATTTATATACTTTTTGTTCAATAACACCTTTATATTTAATTATATACTTTTCTAAAACCACACCGTTCGTTGTTCATTTTCGAAATTGAAATATATAGAGTATAAATAATAGTAAAAATTATAAAATATACATATGCATATATATATATATATATGCATATATATATATATATATATATATTATACATATAAACTTTTATTGTAATTTACAATTTCTATAATTTTAAAAAAATAATTAAATTTCGTTATGTCCTTAAAAATCTCTTTTGTTTATATTTAAATACTATAATACTTGAGGCAACCATTTTTGTGCTGTACTTTTCCTACGATTTTTATTTTCAAAAATCAGTTTCAATACTAAGGCTATTTTTAGATAGCTTGTAGTTATTGTACTCATTTCTTTTGTTGAATTATGAGACTTTAGTTTCAGCAATTTACATGTAAGTAATACCACTTTTCTGACAATACCTAAGACAGTTTCAGACCATTTATAAAAAATGGTAACGAGTGGGACACTTTAGAAGACTACACTTTTATAATTGAAAAAAATAAATTGATGCAATAAGAAAAATGTTTTAATATAATTAAAATATATATTTATGCATTTTTCTTCTTTTATCTAAATAAAAGATTATTTTAAAGTAAATCGTTAATCCTACACTTTTCCATTCTGATTCTAATTTTAATTTTATATTGTAAAAATAATAAATTAAACCTTCTCAGTATATATTACTTATAAAATATACAGTTCGCAAATTCAAACAGATGAATTTAGCACCAATAATTAACAAAAGTGTTGTTTATAATATAATTACAGACAACAGTGACAAGGTGGAAGATGTAGTATAAATGTAGTCTCACTCTTAAAGCGCTTGATAAAATAATAAAATTACAAAAAATGTTGATAGATAAAATTGTGGGATTCCATCTAAAAGTATACAATATACTAAAAATTAAAAAGATAGATAATGCCCCATTTAAAGGATTAAAAGACTATTAAGATTCAAAAAGGATTACTAAAAACATCAAACCAGTTTTTCACATCCTAATTTTCTACCTATTACAACCAGCTCTAGCCCATCTTAATTGCAATTTCAATTGCAAGAAAACTTATCTAGAATCTTAATTGCAAGAAAACTTATGTAGAACTGGAATGAAATTTATCATTATCATGTAATTATTGTTAGTGTAAAATAAATACAATATTATTATTAAGTAATTTTTATATATTTTCTTATATATTACTTATTCATTCATATTTCTTTTTCCGTTTTTTATACACTTAACTATATTTCGCTCATATAGATTTAAACTCTCTGAGTGATATATAAATCGACATAAAAAATAATTTAACACAAAAGTTTTATCATTAAATAAGTAATGAGCAGTCATTGTAAATTTCTAGTAAACTCATCACAATTATTCAGTTATAAATAGTAGCATTCGTGCGAAAAGGCCATTAATGTTATTAAAATATTTATTAAAGAATACATAATTAGCAAACAAACACAATTATGCACGACTGATATCAATGTGTATAAAAATAAGACAGTTTCCATCACGTGAAGTACTTTAAAATGGAATGTGTTTTATGCAGGTCGCCTTTTCAATCTGCATATCAAAAGGGTGTTACTGATGTTGCCGCTTTAAGTGACTAGTGAGGTTGACTGGTGGTACTACTAGTCTGCGAATCAATGCTTGTGAAATAGAGCGAACACACATACAAACCACTGGCTAGTTTATCCACAGAAATTGTACGGTTTTGTACCAATCATTTTTTCTCTCTTTTTTATTTTATATCACACATTTACGGACAATTTCTCTCTCTATACTAAGAAGTTGATGACTTATAGAAACGTCGACAAATCAAGAAAAAAATATTTAAAAAATATACAATATTAAAAAACGTACTTGTAATAAAAATGATTACATTAAATATCAATAATCATTTCAGATCGAATGATATTAATTATATGATTGTAAAAGACAGAGGTGACTGATTTAATTTATCAGAAAAGAATTGTAATAATTTATAAATTGACTAATTTTCTCTTAAATAAAAATTGAACAAATACTTCGAACTGTGAAGAAGATTAAAAAAAAAACAATTTCAACTTAAGTTCAAAATAAATAAACAATAAAACTATATATATATATATATATATATATATATATATATATATATATATATATATATAGGATGAAAATGATAGCATTCTAGGTGTTAAAAGAAATTAATTAAAAATAAATTTTAAGAATAATAACATAAATATATGATTTCAAATAGTAAACGAGTACTTCCAAAAAATTAAACAGTGCCATTGAAAACAGAATGAGTGTCCATTATTTATTTAGACCAATAAATTCAGTCAAATTAATTTTAAGAAAAAAACACTCTTATAATATTTATAACTTTTCTCATAAAATAATTTCCAAAAATTTATACTAAACAAGAATTTATTTTGTATGTAAGAATTATCAATCATTTAAGATACATTTAATTCTGAATTATGTATTTTTTCAATTATGGATTCTTAAACCATAATTCTAAACAATTTCAGTTAAATACTAATACTATTTTATAATTAACATTCTACATTTTCATAAAAGTTTGTATTTATATATAAAGTTAACTATAACTTTAAGTTAAATAATGGACAATGTACAAACAGTTTTTTAACCAGCACAAGTCTTGGAGTACATAAAGAAATTCATATATGTATATATATATATATATATATATATATATATACACGCATATACATATACATCTTATTAACAGCTTCTGTAAATCTACATAACAACAAAAGTTAGAATACAAACTAGTGCGTCTATTGTTCTAGATGAATATAAACTTAACAGCTAAACTTGTAAATGCACTAAACTCGTATATTTACTTAAGAGTGAGTGTGTGTATACATACATATATATATATATATATATATATATATAAATATATAAATATATTTATATATAGAAAGAGAATGAGAGAAAGGGGAGACAGAGATAAAAAATAACATATAAAAAAGGCTAAATTCATACAGATTTAGAAACAAATCTATGAAATAACTTTGAACAAAAACGAAAATAAATGCGTTGATAAATTATTCAAGAGTAAGTATATTCATTTATTTCAAACGGAAAAAAATATTAAGAACAATATTCAACAAAAAAGATTTGGTACAAGTAGCATCACGTAAATAATACAGAAAGCTACGTATACAAACTTTTTTGCCTCAAAATTGAAATATGAATCAATATATTAAGTAAAACGACTATCGTTGCATAGAAAAAACAACAACTTAAAGAATAAAAATAAATAATAGTGAATCTTTCTGAAAGTATTTGGTTCAAAAAAAAAAACAATAATCATTTAATTTATATCATAGGCTTATTGGAAATTATTGCAATGTGTGTTCTGAAAATTCTATTATTCTTAGTAAAAGTATTTTTGATCTAAAAAAAGAACATATGTATATATATATATATATATATGTGTGTGTGTGTGTGTGTGTGTACGTATGTATACTTTTCAAAGAATTTAAAACTTGTAAAAATACAAAAAAAATTGTAGAATTATATTTGTTTTCTTTTGCAATTATGTATAATTTATTATTTCAATTTGTTGATCATTTTTATTAATAGAATACAAAAAAATTTATAGAATTTACATCTCAAATTAATATTTGTCTTTCAATCTCTTAAGCACATATTTTGTCTTTTTCATAAAAGCATAAAAAACATGTTGACAATATATTTTTAGTATTATACCTAAATTTACTTTCAAACAATTTTTTTCCACTTTCATGCCAACCACCATACTTTTTACTAGTTTAAAATGTTAAATATTATTATATCAAAATGCTATTATAAAGATATAGAAAAATTAAGTTTAAATTTTATTGTACCTTATTGCTCCAAGGATGGTAAAAATACAATTTAAATAATTTAATCAACAACAAAAAAATATTCAGAAATATTAATAAAGTGACAGACTATAAATAAAGAAAAATGATTTTATTCACTATAGAGTGATTTTAGAGGAATTCAGTATTTTTGACATTCTTTTAAAATAGAAAATCAATGATTTATTTTCGATAACAAATAAAGTAAAGTATAATAATAATCATTATAACCCTCGTCAATAGAGAACATTAAAAAATACACATTTCAATCATTAGTTTAATTCAGCCTTGTGACATAAATCAATATTTAATAAAATAAAATATATTATTGTAAAATAAAATTTAATGACACGTTCAGACACTAGTCACACAAGATTAAAACTCATGTGAAATTTAAAAGAATATCACCCGGACAAACTATCAACGAGATCATAGTTATAAATACAATTATAACTTTTATATTCTATAATCATTATTCCAGCAATTGATATAAGAATAAGATGATAGTGAAACAACCTGAAATATATATATATATATATATATATATATATATATATATATATATATATATATATATATATATGACGTGCATAACAAATTAATATTTGAGAGACTTGAATACTTTTGTACCAGAACTATTATTTTTTTATTAATATATAATAGATAAAAAATGTAATGATATCTAGTTTGTAGATATCATTACAAACTAGAGTTATAATATTGACTGAAAATATCAAATATAAATACCTAAAATGGTATCAAAGTTACTAACTCACCGATACTTCAACATATATATACATATTTGCATTTGTCATTCATTAAC